>CAUOFW020002058.1:535369-558691 GCA_963454935.2 Ilex paraguariensis
AATGACACAAAACACATAGTTTGAGGACTTTTGATATAATTAACGTTATTAATGTTTTGAATCCCACTCTTTTAAAAATTGGAGAAAACATTGGTTCTCTCTCAACCCCCCCCCAAAAAAAAAAAAAAAAAACAAAAAAAAAGAAATTGTTTCTTCAGGCAGAAGAAATTTAAAGATCAGTATTACTATGCCAATAGCTAGCTTGTTTGAATGAAGGCTGTAAGGTCCAGTATGTATGGGCTTCCATGAACCAACTCACCCTAAAATCTGAGTTGGCCCTGTTTAAAGGTCTATCTCAGTGTTCGATATTCTAGTCTGAGCAGCCTGATGTCGTCTTTCTTATCGTCCCAATCATGGTAGGTAGCTAAGCTAAATGAACATTTTTAATGCACTCTTCCAACATAAAAAACATATCAAAGCTTCCAAGGGGAGAGATTAGCGAATCAAACTTCTTTTATCCTTCCAATAAAATATCAAGTATTGTGGTCAATTTTAATCTTTATATATTGTAAACCGATACGAGATTCTTTCTTTCTTTTTGGCAAATTATGTAAACTTCATTGTTTAGCTTGTTACTTCATCACAGGAGAAATGTATGAGTTTATTTTTTGAAACATAAATCTGACGTGTTTGATGTGTTTAAAAAGTGGAAGACCCTAGTTGAGACGGAGACAGGTCTAAAGCTAAAATGCTTAAGGTCTGACAATGGTGGAAAGTACATTGATGGAGGATTCAAGGAGTTCTGTGCAGTTCAAGGTATCAGAATGGAGAAGACCATTCCTGGGACACCACAACAAAATGGCGTTGCTGAGCGCATGAACAGAACCATCAATGAGCGTGCTAGGAGCATGAGGCTGCATGCAGGGCTACCACCTACATTTTGGACAGAAGCAGTGAACACTGCAGTGTACCTGATCAATTGTGGATCATCTGCTCCATTGGAGTGCGGACTACCTGAAGAGACTTGGAGTGGGAAAAATGNTTGGACAGAAACAGTGAACACTGCAGTGTACCTGATCAATCGTGGATCATCTGTTCCATTGGAGTGCGGACTTGGAGTGGGAAAAAGGTTAAACTTTCTCATCTTAGAACCTTTGGTTGTGTTTCCTATGTTTTTGTTGATGCTAATGCTCGTAGCAAGCTTGAGGCAAAATCAATAAAATACTATTTTATTGGTTATGGAGATGAGGCATTTGGTTATCGATTCTGAGATGAGCAGAATCGAAAGATCATTAGGAGCAGAAACGTGGTGTTCAACTGTACAGTTGCTGATTCAACTCCTCAACAGCCCGAGCTTGTCGACCTACCAGAGGTCACAGTGCAGTGTAGAGACGACAGTGATGGTGAGAGTGGATTTAGTGCGCCCATTCCCATTATTCCACAATCAGATTCTGAACCATCCACACATGCAACAGCTACTCGGAAGTCTTCCAGGACTATCCAACCCCCACAACGATTCTCATCTATACTGAGTTACATCCTGTTGACAGATGGTGGAGAACCGCAGAGTTATGAAGAAACTTTGCAAGATGAGAATTCAAGCAAGTGGGAGTTAGCCATGAAAGATGAGATGGACTCCGTGCTAGGGAATCAGACATGGGAACTGACAGAACTTTCATCTGAGAAGAAAGCTCTACACAACAAGTGGGTGTACCATGTGAAGACTGAGCATGATGGCAATAAGAGGTACAAGGCAAGGTTAGTTGTAAAAGGCTTTCAACAGAAAAAGGGCATTGACTACTCTGAGATCTTCTCTCCTGTAGTGAAGATCACAACCATCATGCTAGTGCTGGCAATTATTGCTACTGAAGATTTGCATCTTGAGCAGTTAGATATGAAGACGACATTCCTTCATATTGACTTGGAGGAAGACGTTTACATGATTCAGCCAGAAGGGTTCATTGTTCAGGGACAAGAGAATCTAGTCTGCAAACTGAGAAAAAGCTTGTATGACCTAAAACAAGTTCCTAGACAATGGTACAAGAAATTTGATAGTTTTATGTGCAGTTCAGGGTACATTAGGTGTCAGGAAGATCATTGTTGGTATGTTAGGCAATTTGATAATTCTTACATTATCTTGTTATTGTATGTGGATGATATGCTCGTTGTAGGGTCCAGCATTGAGGAGATTAGCAGTCTGAAGAAGTAGTTGTCAAAATAGTTTGCAATGAAGGATTTGGGTGCTGCAAAACAAATCCTTGGTATGAGAATCATTAGAGACAAAGTCAAGGGCACATTGAAATTGACGTAGGCCGAGTATGTGAAAAAGGTACTTAGTAGATTCAACATGGACCAAGCCAAACCAGTTGGCACACTGCTGGGTAGTCATTTCAAATTAAGCAAAGGTTAGTCACCCAAGACAGAGGAGGAACATGACTACATGAGTAAGGTTCCTTATGCTTCAACTATTGGTTCACTCATGTATGCTATGGTCTGTACAAGACCGGACATTGCTCATGCAGTGGGAGTTGTGAGTAGATACATGAGCAACCCAGGAAAACAACATTGGGAGGCTGTGAAATGGATTATGAGGTACCTAAAAGGTTCCTCAGAAACATGTTTGTGTTTCACTAGAGATAGTTTGGAGTAATAGGATTTTGTTGATGCCGATTTGGCCGGAGACACTGATAGTAGGAAGAGCACCACCGATTTTGTTTACACCTTGGGTGGTACTGCCGTGTCTTGGGGTTCCAACTTGTAGAAGACAGTATCTCTTTCTACTACAGAGGCTGAGTATGCTACAGTGTCAGAGGCTTCAAAGGAGATGATTTGGTTACAGAGTTTCTTGGAGAAATTGGGTAAAAAGAAACAGAGGGGAACTTTTTACAGTGATAGTTAGAGTGCCATATTCCTTGCCAAAAATCTAGCATTTCATTCCAGGATGAAGCACATTCAGATTAGGTATCATTTCATACGTTTCTTACTTGATGATGGTCAATTGATACTGGAGAAAATCCGTGGAACTATGAACCTAGTAGACATGTTGACTAAAGGTGTTACTATTGAGAAACTGAAGTTGTGTGCAGCTTCAGTTGGTCTTTTGGCTTCAGGACGGGAGGATAAGTTACAGGGATGACGGACTGTTCTTGGAGGATTGTGGTTTGATATTGGTGATTGAACTAGCCTCCAAGTGGAAGATTTGCTGGGTTTCTTCTTGTAGACTCTAGTTTGTGTGTGATCCGGATGTTGACCAGATTCGAATAATGTTACGTGGTTTTTTAGTGAAATTTTTTTGATTCTCTACGGCCGCCGCCCTCCCCTGTAATTTCGTGTACGTATGCAAATTGCCGAATCACGTAAATTCTGTGTTATGTGATTGTCTAGATTACATTCTTATCGATCTTTGACTTAATTTCACTTTATTGTTGTCATTTAATTTCATAACATCCCTTTCACTGCAACTTCTTCCAAATTAAAAAAAGGCTGGTAGTTGAAACTTAAGCATCAAGGTTTGGACTAACACTGGGATCAATATATTAATTTCACCTGCCTGTTTCATGTGGTACCTCCACCTCTTCTGCCAACAGTTTCTCTGTTCATGGCCATGGCTATCCCTTTCCACAAATCAGCGAGTTCATATTCCTTTCCAAACACTTGGATCGCTCTCTTGGTAACCCTCCTTTCTTTCTTTCTTCTTCCCTCTTCTGACTCAGTTTATTTCCAACTATCTCGTTTCGATCCTGGTGCAACAAGCATACTCTATGATGGAGATGCGGTAGCTAATGTTGGGGCCATTGAATTCAACAACGTTAATTATCTATGTCGTGTTGGTCGAGCCATCTATGCAGAGAGGGTGCGACTATGGGACTCTAATTCAGGAAAACTCTCTGATTTCACTACTCGTTTCTCCTTTACCATCAACACACAAGGCCTTTCCACCTACGGCCATGGGCTAGCGTTTTTTCTTGCTCCCGTTGATTTTCAAATCCCACCCAATTCAGCCGGTGGTTTCCTAGGCCTGTTTAACACCACAACCAGTGACTCATCCCGAAACCAAATTGTAGTAGTTGAATTTGATTCATTTGTAAACCCCGAATGGGATCCTCCATTTGAGCATGTTGGAATCAACAACAACTCTATTGCTTCGTCAAAGTACACCCCTTGGAATGCTAGCTTGCACAGTGGAGATATAGCTGATGCTTGGATAACTTATAATGCTACTACCAAGAATCTAAGTGTGTTCTGGAACTACAGATTAACTCCTAATTTACAAGAAAATTCCAGCCTTTCTAGTCAAATTGACCTAATGGAGATTCTACCTGAGTGGGTCATAGTTGGATTTTCAGCTGCTACAGGTCAGAATGTGGAGAGGCATATACTTCAATCATGGGAGTTCAATTCAAGTCTAGAAGTAGAAGAGACAAGGAGAGACAATGGACGAGAGATCAGATTAATAGTGGGTCTAACAGTTCCATTGGGTATTTTGATAGCTGGTGGGATAATTGTATTTGTAATTTTCAGGAGACGGAGACGGACCATGAAGAGAACTGCAGAAACAGTCAACTTGAACTCAATTAATGATGATTTTGAAAGAGGAGCAGGACCAAGAAGGTTTTCTTACAGAGACCTTGTGTTGGCTACTAACAACTTCTCACATGAGAGGAAGTTGGGTGAGGGAGGATTCGGAGGCGTTTACAAGGGACACCTTACTGATCTACATAGGGAAGTTGCGGTGAAGAAGATCTCAAGAGGGTCTAAACAGGGGAAAAAGGAGTATATGACCGAGGTGAAGATCATTAGCCAATTGAGGCACCGGAATTTGGTGCAGCTCATGGGTTGGTGCCATGATCAAAACGAGTTCCTGCTTGTCTACGAATTTATGCCCAACGGCAGCCTCGACACTCACCTCTTTGGAAAAAAGAGTCTTCTCCCTTGGGCAGTGAGATACAAGATAACTATTGGTTTGGCCTCAGCATTGCTCTATCTTCACGAAGAGTGGGAGCAATGTGTGGTTCACAGAGACATCAAATCGAGCAATATAATGCTGGATTCAAGCTTTAATGTCAAGCTTGGTGATTTTGGCTTAGCTCGACTTATTGACCGTGAGCTCGGTCCCCAGACAACCAGGTTGGCCGGAACATTTGGTTACTTAGCACCAGAGTACATAAGAACAGGAAAAGCCAGTAAAGGGTCAGATGTATACAGCTTCGGGATGGTTGCCTTAGAAATTGCTACTGGAAGAAAGTCAGTTGATCTGATAGATGGGAAATATCAAATTGGGTTGGTAGAGTGGGTTTGGGATCTATACGGAGGAGGGCAGCTTGTTTCAGCTTTAGATGAGGGGCTAAGAATGGATTTTGACGCTAAACAAGTAGAGTGTTTGATGATTGTGGGGCTATGGTGTGCTCACCCGGATCACAGTTTGAGGCCATCAATAAGGCAAGCAATACAAGTGCTCAATTTTGATGCAGCAGTGCCAAATCTTCCATCAAAGATGCCTGTTCCTATGTATCATGTACCAGCTGGTACCCAATCAACTGGTTCTGGAGAGCCTATGCTGACTAACACAAGCATTGATGTTGGTCGTTAAGCAAGTGTGGCATCATGTATAGTGTTTGTGAATCTAAATTTGCAGTCTTCTTGTAGAGTTCTATTGTAATTTCACTTGCCCTCAGTTATTAGAGATCCATTAGGTTCGATGTCATGTTTAAATTAGCGCCAGTTCTCGTTTAGTCCATGGAATGACAGAATAGTGGAAAGAATAATCCGCAGTTCATTACAAATGAAGGCTTGAGTCAAAGGTTTCTTGTACAAGTATTTGGAAAGGCAACACTTTTCTGCGTTTTCCATTCATAATGTTTCTCACTCATATTCTTATCTAGCTTACTTTTTTTTTCCCTTCTCAAGCTTGTTAATGGATTTGATTAAGATTGAATTTAACCGATTTAAATCTAAATTCGATCTTAGAATTTAGATTCAAATATAATCTAAATACTTGATGAATTTTACTATCATAGTCCATATTTAAATCAATTAAAACAAAAAAAATAAAATAAAATTGCGCATTACTTCTAATTTGACGAAGAACTCAACTAGATCTGAATTCAATCAAAGTCACCAGTCTATTTCATCATAGAATTATGTGTAATTAACAATTTTTATCCTTAAAATGCGCATATAATTTTTATTTAGTCCCTGAAATTTTAATTTAAGTAAAAATTAATATATACTTCAAACACTATAAAAATACCAATTAATGAGATTCAAATTCAGACTCTGGACCCACCTCAAGTTTTCTTCAAGAAATTTCAAGTTTTGGTAGGCCAATTTTCCATGCACATCTCAGAAACGGGAAAATCCAATGGTCTCCATGCACATTTTATGAAAAAGGAATAATTTACCGTTATCAATTTGAACTTGAACTCCTTAATATCCCCAAAAACCATTAATTACTATTCACTAGGTTCCAACGTGTTCGTACGATAATTAAAGTAGATCATGTCTCCAACGGGTTGGTACTATTTCCAACGTCACGGACTTAACTATGGTATCCTCATATTTTTTTTAGTTTTTATAATTTTATGGGTTATTTTACAATTAAAAAAATTATTATTTTTGTAGCTGATTTACCACTTTTGTAAGTCTTTTTATCACTATTGTGAGTGTTTTTATCACATTTTTTAAAATACAAAAAAATTTATCACTTTTACGAGCGATTTATCATATTTATATTTATGAGTATCTTTACTAATTTTGTGATAAATATTTTTATTATTTTTTTTTTGGGTACCACAACCGTGATAAAAGTATCCCACAAATGTGATAAATTTCGGCATACTGACCAAATTTTGGGATCAAATTAAGAGCTCAAATGATATGACTGTATATTATTTGGAGTCTTTATTGGAGCCCAAATAACATGACACCAAATAAAAAAGCCTAAGTCAACTGTCATGTTATTTGAACTTTTAATTTGATCTCAAAATTTGGTTAGTGTAGCATTACTGAAATTTCAGTATAATACTAAAATTTTAAAATTTGACTCCACTCTATAACTTAATATTATTTTTTTTATTTGTATATATATTAGTTAATGTTTGTGTCTGAAGGCATGATATTTGGTTGTTGAAATAAAAAATCAAACCAAAAAAATTAGCAAATGGAAAAAGCACTCACAAATACTAATTAAGTTAAACTTAAATAATCATAACATTACATTGACTATCGCGTTAATTTGTTCAACCCAATTAAATTTTCATGTAATAACACAATACTTACGACCATCACAAATACTTATTTCAATTAGTATTTACACCAATGGAACACATTTTTCTCCATGGAAAAAAATAATAATATTCATTCTGCGAAAAAACTAAAACTACAACTCAAAGAGAAAAAATAGTTTTAAAAATAATAGAGATTTATAAATTCTAGTACTAATGAACCAAAAAATCTTGAACTTAACTGCATATAAGGTAGAGTTAACATAACCACATGACTATAAAAAAATATACGAATTGCTATGTAAGATCATCCTGATCTCACTGTCCATATATTAATTATTTTGGCTGGTAAATTTCACTTTGTACCTTGAAAGATTTTAAGTTTTTCATTTAATGCTTTCAAAGATTAAGTTTTTACATTGCACCATCAATATATCGAAAGTGTTATAATGTGACCATTCTGTTAAATTTTTATTAGTTTTTTCATCAGTGTCAATGAGTTAACTTTAACGGAAAAAATATTGGAAGCTAATAAAAGAGATATATTGCAACATTTTTGATACATTGAAGATTTAATGTAAAAAATTTAATTTTTGACAGTATAAAATGAAAAACTTAAAATCTTTTAGAGTGCAAAGTATTTTAAGTCTTATTCTGGTCCAAGTTGAATAGATAATAATAAGATTTAGAGCCATTAGTCAAAACACTAAAAATATAAATAAGGTGTTGTTTGATAAAATTGAAAATTGAATACCGAATTTTAATTGTTGAATCCTAAATTTTTAATTCGTAAACTGTTTGCTATCCACTGAAATTTAAGTATTGAATTAAACTAAACTGTTTAATAAGACTACAGAATTGACGTTTGAAAATAAATTAATTTATAATTTTACCCTTCTACTCTCTACTTTGAAATTATTTATAAAATAAGNACATGCCGGTACCACAGCTGACACATGGATAACCAAATTTTAAAAATCAATTACATTAAATACTCAAAAGATGTAGCCACATCATAACCCATTTCAGTTATGCGCCACCACCATATCATAGATTATAGAAAAAACATAACATCTTAACTGGTCATGATCTGAAATGTTTGGAAGATCATAAAAGGTGCTACGAAATAGTCAACAANATTCATAATATGCATTTATTTATAAAATATGAATTTATTTGGGTGTGATTGTTTGAGTTTGTCTGACTGTGTGCAGATTTGTGTGTGACTCCGTGTGTGTGTTTATGTGATTGCATCCTTCAAATTGTGTACGAGTTTGTGTCCCAGTGCGTGCAGATTTGTGCGTGGTCAATGTGTGTTTGTGGTGGAGTGTATGTGTGTATATTTTTTGTGAATCTCTGTAAATGTGACAGATGTGTGTTTGTGTGCCATGGTCTATGAACTTTTGTGTGTGAGATTCGAGTATTTTTGTTGTCGAAGAAAGACAATAGGAAGAGTGAATTATCAGAATGTTGGAGGCGTTTGACAGATAGGGTGAATAGGATCAACAGATTAGGGATTTTGGATAGAAGAGTAGTTAGAATTTGAATAGTTTGAGAAATATTTCAAAATAGAATTGTCATATTAAAAAATTTACAAGGCTGCTCCAACTGAGCACTTTCAACATCCAACCTTAAGTAAGGGATCCTTTATTGAATACTTCAACCAATTTTTAAGAACCACTTAACAAATTATAATACATATCATCTTTAATTATCAAACCAATTTAATTAAATAAGTGCGGGATATATTTAATTTAAGAGCTGAATTTGAATTAACAAACACCACCTATGTAAGTGTATTAAGTTGTCGGGTCCATATATGGACAACAAAAAATTACTTGCACCATCCCAATTCTTTGCATATACCACGTTCAGGTGTTCTTTATTCCTCCTCTCAGGTTTCAGGTCTTGATCAGAGTCATATCCTTCTAAAGTGGCATGTACAAGAAAAAAGAAGAAACCAAAATAAGCTCTAAGTCCTGAATTCTCTGTTTTTCAAAAACTACTTCTCCCTAGCAAAAACTTCTTGAAATGCTTTGTCCAAACAATCAAAGAGTACAACTATATAATTTTTTCAATGACTTAAAAAAAAATCACATGCCAGTACCACAGCTGACACATGGATAACCAAATTTTAAAAATCAATTACATTAAATACTCAAAAGATGTAGCCACATCATAACCCATTTCAGTTATGCGCCACCACCATATCATAGATTATAGAAAAAACATAACATCTTAACTGGTCATGATCTGAAATGTTTGGAAGATCATAAAAGGTGCTACGAAATAGTCAACAAAAAAAAATAGACTATGCTACATATTGAAAGGTAGGTTCCAATATAACAGTAGTAGAACTATGTTAACGTTATAAAATCAAAATGTAACATTATATAAAAGCATTAGCACTATGTTAACTGATGAAGGTGGAATTTTGAGCATGGGCCGCCACGATTACAGGCCAAAAAAAATTCCACGGCCCAGAAAGAATATCCTGGATTAGTCCAGCGAAACTGAGAAAAATCCAGTGGGGATTGGAAAGATAAAAGCACAGTCCAGGCCCAATCAAGGGCCAACCTAATAATAGCTCAAGGAAGAAATGAATCATTTGCCCCTAAACAACCTTGACATGCCACGCGTCCACAAGACAAGGGGACCATCTCTAAAACGGCGGCAGCGGCGCATTTTCGGACACAGAGGATGGTGGAGCTTAAGGTCCCAGAAATCGTGAGTATTGGGGGAACGAGAGAGAGAAAGACTTTTGCAGGACAAGAACAAGAGGTCCCCACGGGATCAACAAAAAGGCAAGAGATACCACAAGGAACTCTAAGAGAAACGACCCATATATAAAGAATAGTGTCTTACCAAGAATAGGGAACCTTTTGCTGAAAATCGAATTGAAACTCTAGGATCAAGCCCACTCTCCCTGTAAATGGCCTAGAGTCTCTGTAACTTGACTGTATTCAACAGAAACTCAATATACAACAAGAAGGAACAAGAGATTCCATTACAGTGGACATACTCTCAATCAATTGGCTGAGGCGAACCACTTATCTTCCTTGTTCTTTATTAGATTAGAAAACTCAATCTACAAAACCTACTCTAACATCGAATCTAAAACCCTCGCATACCCTGGGCTTGGGCTGAAATTTTCGAGACTCCATCATTAACATTATATAAAAACAGTAACAGTAGCAGTAGCAGTAACACTATGAATTTAGTTTCACTGTAATTTTCACATATACTATATCAAGACCAACAATTCATCAAAGACACAAATGCTTGAGTTCAGAAATGAAGTTTTCATCAAATAGATTGTCCTCAATGGACAATCTATAACATAAAAATTACAATCAATAGTTAGCAATAAAAAAAAATGAAAGAACAAACAAAATGGAGGATTGCAAAAATGTCTTTTGGGGGTTTAAATGTAGTTTGGGGNAAAAAAAATAGACTATGCTACATATTGAAAGGTAGGTTCCAATATAACAGTAGTAGAACTATGTTAACGTTATAAAATCAAAATGTAACATTATATAAAAGCATTAGCACTATGTTAACTGATGAAGGTGGAATTTTGAGCATGGGCCGCCACGATTACAGGCCAAAAAAAATTCCACGGCCCAGAAAGAATATCCTGGATTAGTCCAGCGAAACTGAGAAAAATCCAGTGGGGATTGGAAAGATAAAAGCACAGTCCAGGCCCAATCAAGGGCCAACCTAATAATAGCTCAAGGAAGAAATGAATCATTTGCCCCTAAACAACCTTGACATGCCACGCGTCCACAAGACAAGGGGACCATCTCTAAAACGGCGGCAGCGGCGCATTTTCGGACACAGAGGATGGTGGAGCTTAAGGTCCCAGAAATCGTGAGTATTGGGGGAACGAGAGAGAGAAAGACTTTTGCAGGACAAGAACAAGAGGTCCCCACGGGATCAACAAAAAGGCAAGAGATACCACAAGGAACTCTAAGAGAAACGACCCATATATAAAGAATAGTGTCTTACCAAGAATAGGGAACCTTTTGCTGAAAATCGAATTGAAACTCTAGGATCAAGCCCACTCTCCCTGTAAATGGCCTAGAGTCTCTGTAACTTGACTGTATTCAACAGAAACTCAATATACAACAAGAAGGAACAAGAGATTCCATTACAGTGGACATACTCTCAATCAATTGGCTGAGGCGAACCACTTATCTTCCTTGTTCTTTATTAGATTAGAAAACTCAATCTACAAAACCTACTCNATCAATTGGCTGAGGCGAACCACTTATCTTCCTTGTTCTTTATTAGATTAGAAAACTCAATCTACAAAACCTACTCTAACATCGAATCTAAAACCCTCGCATACCCTGGGCTTGGGCTGAAATTTTCGAGACTCCATCATTAACATTATATAAAAACAGTAACAGTAGCAGTAGCAGTAACACTATGAATTTAGTTTCACTGTAATTTTCACATATACTATATCAAGACCAACAATTCATNGCAGTAGCAGTAACACTATGAATTTAGTTTCACTGTAATTTTCACATATACTATATCAAGACCAACAATTCATCAAAGACACAAATGCTTGAGTTCAGAAATGAAGTTTTCATCAAATAGATTGTCCATTGAGNATCAAAGACACAAATGCTTGAGTTCAGAAATGAAGTTTTCATCAAATAGATTGTCCTCAATGGACAATCTATAACATAAAAATTACAATCAATAGTTAGCAATAAAAAAAAATGAAAGAACAAACAAAATGGAGGATTGCAAAAATGTCTTTTGGGGGTTTAAATGTAGTTTGGGGGCACCACTGTCAAACTCTCTCACACCCAAGTGGTGGTGGCACAGTGATCCTCAGTGATGGTGTCGTGAAAGTGTTTGTATGTGTGAGTACAAAAGAGAGAAGAGACAGTGCGGAACTCTTTGAGAGATTTCATCGAACTCGTAGTAGGGAGAAAAATAGTACGCCTAAATTGTTTTTGACGGTGAAATTCTAGGAAGCCATGACTAGAGAAAAACTCCAAGAGTAGAAAAGAAGGCAGGGGTGGGTTATGGTAGTGGTGGGAGAGAGGAGGAAAGGGTAGGGGTTGTGATAGTGGGTTGTGGGGATCTGAGGAAGACACAACATTCCNTGGTAGTGGTGGGAGAGAGGAGGAAAGGGTAGGGGTTGTGATAGTGGGTTGTGGGGATCTGAGGAAGACACAACATTCCCTGCTAATTAGAGTCTTGAATTTTCCCTGATCAACATTAGAATTTTATGATGTCCTTATTGTAATGACCCGTCCTAACTGTCAAGATATTATTCCCTTTGGATGCTTATATGCTCTCACCGTTCCTCTTGAGCCCACCACATAAATAGTCCAGTCACTCTCCCTCCTTAGTCGATGTGTGGTGCAACACATAGAACTAAAACATCTCCTCTTCTTGTAAGGCCTGTTGGCAGGCTACTACACTCCACCCCCTAAGGGGCCACGTGTCCTCGTGAAGCCTACATGAGGGTCCATCCCTCACTGATTATAGAAGAGTCAACTCTAATACCACTAGTAATGATTCATCATAACTGTCAAGATATTATTCCTTTTGGATGCCCATATACTCTCATGATTTTGTTTTATTGGAGTTTTGCCACCAAAAAAGCCTTTTGACAGTTAAGGGAGAGCCTACCACATAGATAACTTAATCATTCCATCTCCCAAATCGATGTGTGGGTACATGTTGGATATTTAGGAAATTAAAGACTAAGGATAATAAAAGAATCTGATTTAGAGACTGCAGAAGACTAATTTTACTAAGCACCAAGCTATCTATTTAAACAGCGTAATGGAAGCCAAATCGCAGAAAAATATGCTACAAGATAAGTATAAAATCTGCTAAGTGCCTAAAAAATAGCATGAAGAAATGGTTATAATCCTAAAGAATATCAACAAATAAAACTAATTTAGCTCAGCTTCATGAGTCATGCCAATCAACACTCCTCCTTGACTCTGCAGCTGCATACACCAAGCTTCTGCCGCAAGAATTCATATCTATTCTTCAGAAGTGCCTTTGTTAGGATGTTAGCACTTTGATTCTTTGTTTTGCAGTAGATCAACTACACTTCTCCTTCCCTTTGTACCTCTCTTAGAAGATAAAACTTTATCTCAAAGTGTTTTGTTTTGCCATGGAACACTGGATTATTAGCAATGGAAATTGCAGCTTGGTTGTCCATAAATATTTTTTTTGTGCTTTCTTGTTGTTCCATATGCAGATTTGCCATTAGTTTCCTGATCCAAAGGGCTTCATTTACAGTAGCAACAACAACTACATACACTGTTTCTGCTGTGAATTGAGCTATGACTTCTTGCTTCTTAGAACACCATGAGAAATTCCAGAACCAAAGCTAAAATAGTAACCTGAGGTGTTTCTCATATCATCAACACAACCAGCCCAATCACTATCAGAATAACCATGGAGACTAAAGTTTTTAACTTGACTGAACCTTATTCTATAATCAATTGTGCCCTTAACATATCTAAGAATTTTTTTTGCTGCTTGAAAATGAATTTCACTAGCACAGTGCATATACCTTGATAGCAAACTTGCTGCATGCATGATATTTGACCTGGTTGCAGTTAAATACATTAGACAACCTATTAGATTCCTGTACAACCTTTTATCCACCTTTTCAGCCCCATCTTCTTTGCAAAACTTCTCTTTTTGATTCATTGGAGTTGCAGTTGACTTGCACTCTTCCATGTTGAATTTCTTGAGGACTTCTTTTGCATATTTATGTTGCCACAAAAATATTTCATTTTGGTTTTGATGTACTTGCATACCAAGGAAGAAAGTCATCCTCCCAAGGTCTGTCATTTCAAAGATATCTTTCATATCTTCTTTAAACTTGTCAATCAACTCTTTGTTACTTCTTGTAATGAGTAGATCATCAACATACAGTGATATCACAAGCAATTCATCATCAACCTTCTTGTCATATAAAGTAAATTCACTCTGACTTTTTTCAAAAGTAAATTCACTCTGACTTTTTTCAAAGCCTAAGTTCACTAAGTGTGCATCAATTTTGCTATACCAGGACCTTGGTGCCCGTTTTAAGCCATACAGGGCTTTTTTCAGGCAATATACCTTCTTCTCTTGTCCTTGAAAAACAAACCCTTCAGGTTGCTCCACAAAAATTTCTTCATCCAAGTATTCATTCAAAAAGGCTGACTTGACATCCATTTGGTGTATAACCCAGACTTTTTGTGCAGTAAGAGCCAACAACATCCTTATGGTATCCAACTTGGCAACTAGAGCAAAAGTTTCAAAAAAATTTGCGCCAATCATCTGGGCATATCTCTTGACAACAAGTCTTGCCTTGTATTTGTTTACAAAACCATTAGGATTGAGCTTGGTCCTGTAAACCCACTTGACTCCTATAGCTTTCTTATGTTTAGGTCTGTCCACCAACTCCCATGTCTGGTTCTTTTCAATCATCTTTAGCTCCTCCTTCATTGCAGCTATCCACTTTTGATCAGTTGTAGCTTTTTCATACCTTGCAGGCTCCATTACAACAACATTACACCTATGATAAATGTCAAAGAGTGATATGGTTCCTCTAACAGGTTCATCATCAATATCATAATTCTTCTCTTGAACCTCAAGCTTTTTGTCATTCTCCTAACTCCAGTTATCTAACTCAAAGAATTGAACATCCCTGTTGGCAACTACTTTGTTGCGTTGTGGTCAGTAGATCCTGTAGGCCTTTGAAATTGAGCTATAGCCTATACAAATTCCAGATTTTGCTTACTTGTCCAATTTATCTCTCTTAACCTGAGGAATGTAATAGAAACACAGACAACCAAATATCTTCAGAATAAGCAACTTGGGTTTGTAGTCATACCATGCCTCAAATGAAGTTTTTTCCTACAAAACATTTGTTGGCAATCTGTTTAGCAGAAAAACTGTTGTATTTACAGCCTCAGTCCACAATTTCTTTGGCAATCCTTTATTATGAAGCAAGCACATTGTCATCTCTATAATTGTCCGATTTTTCCTCTCCACAACACCATTTTGTTGAGGAGTGTAATGTGATGTCAACTGAGGTTCAATGCTTGCATCTTCACAAAACTTGTTAAATTTCTCAAAGGTATATTCAGTTCCATTATCAGACCTGATCACCTGCATTTTGTATCCGTTTTAACTCTTTCATTTCCTTCGTATTCTTGCTTCAAAAAATCCCAAATTTTCTTGACTATTTTCAGTGTCATTATTCTAGTAAAAATGGTGGATGAGACTGCTGCAAACAAGGTTGATCTTGCTTTTGATTTTCTTTTCTTCCTCTCTTTTTGATTTTTGATTTGTGCAAGAGTTGGATTATCTGGAAAGGGTGGAACTTTATATACTTGTTCAACAGCTTCCTATAGATCATTATCATCAAGATAGGCTCCCATTCTAACAACCCACACCTGATAAGATAGGCTTCCATTCTAGTGGTAACAAATGTGACAAATGAGTCATAATATGTTCCAAGGCCTGCAAGAAGAAAATAAAAAAGTTCATAATTATTTAAGGGTTGATCAATGACAGTGAGGGTATCTGTGAGGTTGGTGAATTGTTGGAAGTAATCAACAATTGAGAGGTTGGCTTTTTTGAGAGTCGCTAGCTGGAAGTGTATATGGGTGATCCGGGCATGAGAGGTGGAGGAAAACATGCGTTCTAGTGCAAGCCACATTTTGTGCGAGGTGGTGCACTTAATGACATGAGAAAGAATTTTTTCTATGAGGGAGGAGGTAAGGGCACTCAAGATGAGTTGATCTTGAAGGTGCCAAGAGTGGAAGGCAGGATTTGAAATGGTATGTGTTTGGTGGTCACTCTTTGGGAGCAGAAATATGAGTAGATGGTGCCAAAAGTGAGCCATCAACATAGCCGAATAAATGAGTGCCTTTGAGATAAGGAACAATTTGGGCACGCTAGAGCAAGTAATTGTCATGGCTTAGCTTGATGGTGATAAATTGATGGGGAGTAAGAAANTAGCCGAATAAATGAGTGCCTTTGAGGTAAGGAACAATTTGGACACGCTAGAGCAAGTAATTGTCATGACTTAGCTTGATGGTGATAAATTGATGGGGAGTAAGAGAGGTGGGTGGGGATGGAACAAGAGCAGAGGAAGTGGGAATTGAGGAGGCCATTAGGATCAGACATTGGTTACTTGGGCTCTGATACCATGTGAAGATTCAAATATTTAAAGAATTGTTGCCTTACCTTAAACACAGGTATAGGCGTGTATTTATAATGACGTAAAATATATTTTGTTACAACTAAATCATGGAAAAATAAAATAGAAGAATACATTTGAGTTTAAGCCGATTACATGTCTAAACAAACGTATCAAGGATCTTGTGAAATGTTTGAACTGGTCTTCGTGTAACTGCTTTGTGAGGAGCCGTTGGTTGTTGCTGTGGATAAGTCTCGAACACCACTCAAGTTTTTCTGCCATACGTCTCTTTCTCTTCTTTTTCTCTCTCTCCACCTTAGCATAGCCGCATCCCAATATGAGTGCCAACCCCAAAAATATTGTCTTTAGAAATAATTGTTTTCTAGAGCAAAGTGTAGTCTTATGGCAAGTTACAAATCTGAGCACTTAACACTCAATTCTCTCTGCTAAATGCAAGGTCATTGCACCAATTCTTGTGGGCAAATAAAAGGCTCAATTTATTTAAAGACCCACTTTTTTTTGCCTATTTCGTATGAATTTCTTTAGTTTACATTGACCCATCCAATAAAAAACAAATAAATAAACAAATCAAACTTCGAATATAAAGGACATCTTCTGAATCTTTCTATGCACCCAAATAAATAACCCAAAACCTTATTCAAAAGCATCAAATGAACAACCTACATACATATACAAACCCAACCTTGGCTCCAAACAAAACCTCACCATGTACACATAGGGTTTGTTTGGTTGCTGTATTAGAAATTGATGGATTAGATATAGTAATACAGTCTAAGACAATACGGAAGGGCAAAAGACAAAATTAAATAGAGTATTAGAATAATACGTAATTTTATCAAATGTTTGGTAATACACAATATAAGTGTTGGATAGTAGTTATTTAATTCAATCGGTTATTTGGTTAGAGAATTATTTCATCGTATTAATATTGAATTAACAAAAATATCCTCAATTAATATTTGTTACATTGGTGACAATTTAATTTTATCAATTAAAGTGTTATAATAGTAAATGTGTAGAATAATATGTTTGAGTTGAATTATAATACCATATCTCTTGATGGTATTAAAAAACCTTCATAATACAAAGCTATCATATAAAAAATATATGATCAATATACGATCAATATATATTTTTGAAATTAATACGGTATCAAATTTACTTATTAAAAAAAGTATTAGACCTGATTGCGTCAAATATTTGTTAAAAAAAAATATCATTTCATATCCAATTTAAACATATCCAGCTGTCAGCCGGACAAAATATAAATTGGTTGGTCAATATAGTTCTTTCCCCCGTTTGGGTAGTATGTACATTTTTGTGGGGCCTATGTATAAGAGTAATGTAATTTATTTTTATTGATTATTATACCCTCGTTCTTATTCAGTCTACCACCATGTTTGATTATAAAGTAGCCTCCATTCCATTCCAAACAAAAAAAATACACTGACATTTATTTTTTTAACAACTCATTCATATATAAAATAAATATTTTTAAATATATTGTAACTATAAAAATATACTTCATCAATCATTCAAGTTAACAACACAAAATGTGAAAAAAGTAACGAAGTACCATTATTTTCACAATATGAAACGTAGTGTCCACAATTATTTTCAGATCACTTGCATGTTTTGGTTAAAACGCATTGAATCTTTTTTTAATGCCGTTTTTATGACCTTGCTGTAACATCTCAAAATAATATCTGGCACTTAATAAAATCTCACACACAAAATTTTTGAACAAAGCAAAAAATAAAGAAAAGGAAAAGACAAAAAAGAACAAGAAACACACGCAGCACGTGAATTCTTGAAAGCCAAAAAAGCTATTGTTATTCAACATCTCAAAGCTCACGGCTACAAGATAGACTACCAAAAGTCAAGAACTCCTACAACAAAACTACTACCGGACCAAATCTAATTCATGTAGTTCAAAAACAAAAAAAATGTCAAAAAACAAGAAGACATTATGGGGGTTACCATTAGTTTTTTTATATTTTATTTTAGGGTCTCCATAGTTTCTATACTAATGTCGTGTGTAGTTAAAAAAACAAAGCATGTCAGACATTCTACGAGAGAGAGAGAGAGAGAGGCAGTAGGTATAGAATCGACAATGGAGAGATGAGGGTATACGTTCTGACCTAGGAGGGGTAGTATAATAGGTTAATTTAGTAATTTGAATTAAATATCTCAGGCCTCAAGTTTCAATTTTTCAAAACAAATCATGGGATTTCTTATGCATTTTTTTACCAGGAGTATGAATTGAACAGTGAGAGGAAACCTCTGAAACTCCCAATTATTGTGATCAAACCAAAAACTTTAAATGTAACTGTAACTCATCCAAGTGATTCAAAACCACCGATGCCACAAATCATACCGCCATCAAATTACCCCATGTCATTTAATTCCAACACACGAAAATCAAACACTATATCAATTACATCAAGCTTTGCCCTAATGGAAATAATGCTCAACGAAAATCTATGTCATGTACAGTTAATGGTTAATTTAGATCCTTAACCCTTGGTTTTGTGGTTAATCAACGAAGCTGTTGAGACACAGCGGTGATTGGTGGTTGGGTATTGAGATATATATATATATATATATAGAGAGAGAGAGAGAGAGAGAGAGCTAGAAAAAGAGACCAAAAATCCATTCGAAATATGTCTAAAGAAAGATCTAGAAACCGAAATCGGATACTATTTTTTTATTCGGGTGGTTCGTTACTTGGGTTCGTTAGTTGGGTAAGATATTTAACATAAGGAAATTAAGCGGCATTAGTACATGTTACATATCTAAATCATGATCTTGTCTCCAATTCTATGCATTTCCATTTCATTTTGGTTTATCTAGACATGCCAAGTGGACCATATTGTTTCCCGGTAAATATTATGCTTTTTTGTGGAATTGGTTGATAGACATGCTACAGAATGTGAAAGTGGAAGATTAAAGTCAAAATAATTGTGTCACTTAGACTAGACTTAGAGACTAACTTTTGTACTGGTATTTTGGCTAATGTGTTCTTTTCACACATTACCATTGGACAAGGACAATCATGATTGGAATAAGTGAAGGGTCTAGTGCCATGCAACTGGCTACCTGATTAGTGGTGGTTTAGCAAACTTGGGAATTATTTTTTTCAGATTTTTCTTTAAGTAAGATTCATCAAAGCCTTTTGTTTTCTGCGGGCTATATTAATGGTTTATATTTACACTGGGATCAGTATATTAATATCAGCTGCCTGTTTCATGTGGCAGCGCCACCTCTTGTGTCAATAGTCTCTCTAGTCATGGTTATGGCTATCCCTTTTCACAGCTCAGTGAGTTCATATTCCTTTCCAAACGTTTGGATCGCTCTCTTGGTAACCCTCATTTCTTTCCTATTTCTTCCCCCTTCTGAGTCAGTTTATTTCAAAATATCTCGTTTCCTTCCTGATGCAACAAGCATACTCTATGATGGAGATGCGCTAGCTGATGTTGGGTCCATTGAATTCAACAGAGTTAATTATCTATGTCGTGTTGGTCGAGCCATCTATGCAGAGAGGGTGAGACTATGGGACTCTAACTCAGGAAAGCTCTCTGATTTCACTACTCGTTTCTCATTTTCCATCGACACACAAGGCGTTTCCAAGTACGGCCATGGGCTGGCGTTCTTTCTTGCTCCCGTTGATTTTCAAATCCCACCCAACTCAGCCGGTGGTTTCCTAGGCCTATTTAACACCACAACCAGTGACTCATCCCGAAACCAAATTGTATTAGTTGAATTTGATTCTTTTGTAAACCCCGAATGGGATCCTCCAGTTCCGCATGTTGGAATCAACAACAATTCTATTGCTTCCTTTAAGTACACCCCTTGGAATGCTAGCTTGCACAGTGGAGATACAGCTGATGCTCGGATAACTTATAATGCTACTACCAAGAATCTAAGCGTGTTCTGGAACTATAGATTAACTCCTAGTTTTCAAGAAAATTCCATCCTTTCTAGTCAGATTGACCTAATGAAGATTCTACCTGAGTGGGTCGTAGTCGGATTTTCAGCTGCTACGGGTCAGTATGTAGAGAGGCATGCACTTCTATCATGGGAGTTCAATTCGAGTCTAGATGTAGAAGGGACAAGTCGACACAATGCACGAGAGATCAAATTAATCTTGGGTCTAACAATTCCAGTGGGTGTTTTGATTACTGGTGGGGCGGTAGCATTTGTGATTTTGAGGCGAACCATGGGAAGAACTGCAGAGACTGTCGTCAACTTAACATCTATTAATGATGATTTTGAAAGAGGAGCAGGACCCAGAAAGTTTTCTTACAGAGACCTTGTTTTGGCTACTAACAACTTCTCAGATGAGAGGAAATTGGGTGAAGGAGGGTTTGGAGGTGTTTACAGGGGGAACCTCAGTGATCTAGATATGGAAGTTGCCGTGAAGAAGATCAAGAGAGGGTCTAAACAGGGGAAAAAGGAGTATGTGACCGAGGTGAAGATCATTAGCCAATTGCGGCACCGGAATTTGGTGCAACTCATTGGTTGGTGTCATGATCAAAACGAATTCCTGCTTGTCTATGAGTTTATGCCCAACGGCAGCCTTGACACTCACCTCTTCCGAAAAAAGAGTCTTCTCCCTTGGGCTGTGAGATACAAGATAACTCTTGGTTTGGCCTCAGCATTGCTCTATCTTCACGAAGAGTGGGAGCAATGTGTGGTTCACAGAGACATCAAATCGAGCAATATAATGTTGGATTCAAGCTTTAATGTCAAGCTTGGTGATTTTGGTTTAGCTCGACTTATTGACCATGAACACGGGCCCCAGACAACCCGGTTGGCTGGAACGTTGGGTTACTTGGCACCAGAGTATATAAGAACACGTAAAGCCAGTAAAGAGTCAGATGTATACAGCTTCGGAGTTGTTGCCATAGAAATTGCTACCGGAAGAAAGTCAGTTGATGTGATGGACGAGAACTCTCAAATTGGGTTGGTAGAGTGGGTTTGGCATCTCTACGGAGGAGGAGGGCACCTTGTTTCAGCTGTGGATGAGAGGCTAAGAATGGATTTTGACGCTAAACAAGTAGAGTGTTTGATGATTGTGGGGCTGTGGTGTGCTCACCCAGATCACAATTTGAGGCCATCAATAAGGCAAGCAATACAAGTACTGAATTTTGATGCAGCAGTGCCAAATCTTCCATCAAAGATGCCAGTTCCTATGTATCGTGTACCAGCTGATACACCATCGACTAGTTCTGGAGAGCCTATACCAGCTGATAAACCATCGGCTAGTTCTGGAGAGCCTATGATAACCAACACAAGCATCGATGTCGGTCGTTAAACAAGTTTGCCACTCTTTCTGAAGAGCTCCATTGTAAATTTGTAATTTCACATCTATTTGTAATTACTAATTAGAGATCCAGTGGCAGGCCCGGCCCAATGAGCAGGCAACTTAAATGTTTGCATAGGCCTCCTTAAAAAAAGGGCTCCAAATAATATTAAGATCTTTGAAATTAATGTTATATATAATTCAAAAAATTTAGTCTCTATATGCCTAATTAAACATATATCACAAAAAAACTCAAACTAAAAAAAAAATCAACCATCTTTTTTCTTTTAATCAATATTTTACTCCTTTTAACTTTTAGAAACTCTTTTCAACTGCCACCTCAAAAGTCAACCTATGCAATTTTACTTATTTTAGTAAATCTTGTATTCCAAATAATGTGTCAAATTTCTATAATTTGAATGTTTAGTAAAGTTAATGGATCCTACTAATCTAACCACCTACATTGAGATACAAAATTTGATAAATGATTTAATAAGCATGTCGTTCCTTTTAAGGAAATACAACATACACACAGTCTCTTTCTCTGTGAAAAGCTTCTTTCAACAGAGAGATGTCTATCTACAGTCTATTAATAGGTAGGGGAGAGAAAACTTATAATATCTAACTTACGATCAACCATGTCACAATAAATATTGAATGAATTAGCCCTATTATCAATTAAAAATGATATATTAGCGAAACTTAAATGTAAAAGCTTAATCTTTAAATTTATGTCTCAAAAAGCAAGAAAATAATCTTTAAGTAAAATACTAATCATATATATAGGGAGATTTGGTAAGAGGTCCACATGGAATTAATTTTTTAGTTTTAGGTAAAGCCTCAACACTTTTAAGTTAAAAGTCTATATAATCAATAATTGACACAAATACCCTTAATGAAGGAGTTTATTTAAATTACAAAAAAAAAGATTATTTAAAACCTCCACCATTATCCAATTTTTATATTTATTACTACCATCATCATCATTCCAACGTCGCCGCGACCAACACCACCACCACACTGCCGCCTATCACCACAGCCACTAGCCTACATCCACCACTGTCACCACCACCACAACGACCACCACAGTCACCACTACTAGCAACTATCACCACAGTCACCACCATTAACAACACCCACCACTATCGCTACCAACCACCATCACCCACTGTCATCCATCAACAACCACTCGCCCCCTACAGTCACCCACTAACCACCACCACACACCATCGCCNCCCACCACTATCGCTACCAACCACCATCACCCACTGTCATCCATCAACAACCACTCGCCCCCTACAGTCACCCACTAACCACCACCACACACCATCGCCGCCAACCACTGCCACCCCCACCCCTATACACTAGTACTCGCCACCACCATCACCATCACCATTATCATTCATCACCACTAACCACCACCTACTATCACCACCAACCACCACCACTTGTCACCCGCCACCCCACCCATATCCACCACCACCCACCATCGCCACAAACACTAACTGTCATCTACCGCCACCATCACCGCCACCACCATCATCCACTATCGTCGTTAACCTCCACTATCCAAAACAGTGAAAAACTACCACCACTGTCCATCATCGTTGCTAACCACCACCACCACTTGTCACCCACCACTGCCATCC
>CAUOFW020002058.1:585910-606858 GCA_963454935.2 Ilex paraguariensis
AGCCTTACCGCATTGAATGCGGTCTCGTCAAGGGAATGGTGTAATTAATCGTTTGCTTTCCCAAGTCGCGTGTCAGCAACGGCATGCGGTTTCTCTGTCTTCGATGTGATATCATATGTCACGCGTTCATCCCCCATTGGCTGTAGCCCCTGCATTCTAGTACGTTTTGACACTAATTGTGTAAGACGAGGTCATGATGAATAGCCTAAACTAGCCTAGGCTAATGACCTGTACGTCAATAGCTTATCCTGGAGTAGAGGAAGCGTCCAGGACGGGGTACCTCTCGGCACCGAGGAAAGGCCATCTCGGAACCGAGGGAGGTATACCGACCGAGGTACCATATCAGACCGAGGCTACGTGTTGGTTGTAACTCGTACTGAATGCCATGATCCTATATGACGAGTACCTCGGGGGCGAGGACCTTTGTACGCCGATGGTGCTTGATCTTAGCAACAGTGTTTTGGTAAAATACCGAGGACACGTGTCTTCATCATGGAGTATTTCAGAAAAGTCCCATCACATAGGTTCACTTAGAAATGGATGGGTAAATGATTAGAAATCAAAACTTGTTCTATGAATATTTAATAACAAGACGATTTTTTTCTTTGTTTCTTGTATTTGATTTTTTTTGCCTGTTGTGCTGCAATTGACTTAGGAAAAGCATTGCCAACTGATGATGGTTCACTTCAAAAGGATGACTCTGCACTTGTGGTTTGCTTTGGGGAAATGTTAATCGATTTTGTCCCAACTACAAGTGGGCTCTCACTGGCTGAAGCACCTGCATTTAAGAAAGCTCCTGGTGGTGCACCTGCTAATGTTGCTGTTGGCATAGCTCGCCTTGGTGGTTCATCAGCTTTTATTGGAAAGGTAATATATAGACTGATCTAATCTTTCAAGATTCAATTCTAGTTGTAAAAACACTTTAGACACATGTATTTGCTAGATTTCTTTTATGCTTGGATATGTTTCTGTTTAATTGGCAGAAAAAATAGAACTTCAATGGAATAAAGAAGAAACATATATATTATTTTATTTGGTTACACTAACATGTGTTTGGATTGCCTTCTAAGCCATTTAATACGAAAGTGCTACACTATCATATGTCATTGTCTCTTTACTAAAGCATTTTCCCTTACAAAAAATAAAGCTGATTTCAGGATCTGGCATACAACTTATCAGTGTGGAAATTTTCATATTCTTTTGGTATTTGCCTTACTAGACTGGCCCTTTATTCTAATGAATAATTACTGGAAACACCTTTTGCTTTTATTCTGCTATGTGCAAGCAAGGAGCTATCCTGGCCACTTCATAATTCCCCAGGCATTTGCAGTCCCCTCCTCCTCCTGAAGCTGCTATTCACCAACATAGTGAAAATGAAAAACCTGCTTCTTGAAGCTGTAAATTAAACTGCCATTCATTGGGCTAACCATGTACCCTGGATCAAATGAGTGGCCTGGACTCATTTATGTCACACAGTTGTCCTTTTTGTCATCACCTCAAGGCTTTAATGCTATAATTCAGAACATTTTTGAGTTATATATATTTTCTCCTTGATGTTGAATCGTGTAATTGTGTCTTTCTCTTTAATCTTGATATGCATATGTGCTTCCTCGATAGAATTAAGACACTTGATGTATTTACACAAATCCCTGTGCACAGGTTGGTGAAGATGAATTTGGGTACATGCTGGCGGACATTTTGAAGGAGAATAATGTGAACAATGAAGGCATGCGCTTTGATCCAGGTGCCCGAACAGCCTTAGCATTCGTCACACTGAGAAAGGATGGGGAACGTGAGTTCATGTTTTATCGGAACCCTAGTGCTGATATGCTGCTTCAAGAAGCGGAACTTGATTTCGATTTAATTAGAAAGGTATATGAGCATGTTTTTCTTGGTAATTAAGCAAATGGAAAATTTATCATTTAATAAGAAAAAGAAAAAATTGGATGAAATGAAGGAAAGAAATCAAACTTTTCTGCTAAAACAACCAGGCAACAAGGTGTATTTATTAAATTCTGATATTCTTTTTTGTTTAAAATTATGTTCAATACTTCTTGTGGTTTATTTGATGCTTCTTGTGAAAGTGATATGATTTTATGTTGATTTTAGCTTAGAAGATGTTGATCTTCTTATTTGAATATTTAATGATGTGAATAATTTGATTTTTTGATGATATTCACAAATCGCTTATATACAGTAAACCGAGTGACTTGTCATATCCTGTGGCAGGCAAAAATTTTTCATTATGGTTCAATAAGTTTGATTACAGAACCCTGCAAGTCAGCCCATATTGCTGCAGCAAAAGCTGCAAAGGATGCTGGTGTAATTTTGTCTTACGATCCCAACCTCAGGCTTCCATTGTGGGCATCTGCGGAGGATGCCAGAGAAGGAATTCTGAGCATTTGGGAGACCGCTGATATTATAAAGGTATTCCTTCTTCTAAATATGCAGTATTGCTCTCTGCTCTTGCAATGCTTTTGTTTTTTCGTCTTTATAAAACAGCCAGCAACACAATGGAAAAATGTAAACGAGTACACTATCTTTGAGGATTTTGTTCATATNGCAGTATTGCTCTCTGCTCTTGCAATGCTTTTGTTTTTTCGTCTTTATAAAACAGCTAGCAACACAATGGAAAAATGTAAATGAGTACACTATCTTTGAGGATTTTGTTCATTTTGCTGCCAGATAAGTGAGGAGGAGATTTCTTTTTTGACAAAAGGAGAAGATCCATTTGATGATGCTGTTGTTCGTAAATTGTACCATCCAAATCTTAAATTGCTTCTTGTCACAGAAGGCCCAGAGGGTTGCAGGTACTACACCAAGGTAAACCCCCAAAAATATATTAGTTCACAGAGGGTGCATTGTGCTGAAACACAAAAGCTATGTTTATCCCTCTTTGAAACTTCCTTTTCTCTTTTATATACTGTTCTGTGTCACAGTGTTTGTGTTTTCAAACATGGGATCAGTTTCTAGCATAAATGTTTATTGGATTTGCTCTAATTCCATTTGATTATTAAATTCCNTCACAGAAGGCCCAGAGGGTTGCAGGTACTACACCAAGGTAAACCCCCAAAAATATGTTAGTTCACAGAGGGTGCATTGTGCTGAAACACAAAAGCTATGTTTCTCCCTCTTTGAAACTTCCTTTTCTCTTTTATATACTGTTCTGTGTCACAGTGTTTGTGTGTCAAACATGGGATCAGTTTCTAGCATAAATGTTTATTGGATTTGCTCTAATTCCATTTGATTATTAAATTTCNTGTTATTATCCAATAATAAATTTACAGTTGGGTAAAGTGTGTGTGCAATAGTGCCCGCTCCCAATTTTTAATTTTTTTTCTTATCATTATAATTATATTTAATTATTTTTATTCTATTATTTTTTTGAAAAAAATTATTAAGACATAATTATTAAAACAAATNCTAATTCCATTTGATTATTAAATTCCACTGCAACTAAGATAAGAACTTAGATATGATTAGTTACCAAATTTTACACCCTAACGCTGTTGGCCATACCTTTTGCCAAAAATTTTTTTGCTTTTGACTCAAAATGGGTTGCATATTATATCAGTTAAGCATGTTCATGTCAAGTTCAAATTGAAAAATTAGGGNCTTAGATATGATTAGTTACCAAATTTTACACCCTAACGCTGTTGGCCATACCTTTTGCCAAAATTTTTTTTGCTTTTGACTCAAAATGGGTTGCATATTATATCAGTTAAGCATGTTCATGTCAAGTTCAAATTGAAAAATTAGTGNCTTTGGAGATATTTTCGTACTACAATTCGGTGGAGGAACTTTAGGCCACCCTTGAAGACCTAATTCAATATAGTAATTGAATTAAAAATGAGTTTCATCAAACTTTGAAATTTACAACTAATCTAAAANTTCATGTCAAGTTCAAATTGAAAAATTAGGGTCTTTAAAATACTAACAAAATGGTGCTGCAATGTCAAGACCTAGATGTATAGTTAATTTCACAAAGCTGTATTTTACAGCTTGGGATTTGCACTCGTTCCCACTTGGTGGCTTGTGACTCAAGGAGGCAATCATCAATTTGTAGTTTATATATTTGTACAGGAGTTCAGTGGAAGAGTGAAAGGCTTAGAAGTGGATGCTGTGGACACTACAGGTGCTGGGGATGCTTTTGTGGCTGGAATATTATCACAACTAGCAGCTGATGTCTCATTGCTTCAGGTATTGATTCCCAGCAATATACCTAATAATTTTATGCGTTGTCTATACTGCTTTATGTATTCTATATCCCAAAGAAGGCCCTCTGCTTGGGAGAGATCGATATTTATGTATTGCATAACTCACCATTGTCTTGCTTGCGAGCATTGTATTTCACTTGGCTGTATCTTCTTCAATAGGGCGATGATTATATTATCTGGTTGTTTTGCCTGGTTTTGTACTTGTGGAACAATTTTTGCGAGTACTGATGTTGCTAGAATGATCTGCATTGGGTGCGCTTGATGCATGTGTATGCTGATCTGAAAATTAGACTATGAG
Organism: Ilex paraguariensis; assembly: GCA_963454935.2. Taxonomy (NCBI): domain Eukaryota; kingdom Viridiplantae; phylum Streptophyta; class Magnoliopsida; order Aquifoliales; family Aquifoliaceae; genus Ilex; species Ilex paraguariensis. The sequence goes on from CAUOFW020002058.1 coordinate 590,426, forward strand.
GGTGCCTCAAAAGAGTAGTTTGCAATCAAGCAGCATTGAACTTCGTTATACTCGACAATTTGTCTGATTGCCACCTTTCTTTTTGACTTCAAATCTTCTAGTTTGCTAATCCTGATTGTATTTGCTTTTCCAATCACATGCATATATGGATGCACAAAGCATAAGTACTGCACTGGAAAGGAAGGAACAAAATCATTGACTCTGATATAATTCCTCTGGCATTCAACTCTCAGAGCAGATAGATCTCCAGTGTAGAACTTAGGATACAGGGTGATATCTAGTTCATAAAAGTCATGCATTCATTCACAAAAGTTTCTCTCTGTCCACCTAAATAGAAGTTTCTTAAATCTCTAACATTGCAATTTAGATGAGCTTCAGGTAAATCAAATCGACTAAGATAAGGTTGGATAAATCCTTCTTTGATTAAAACTTGAGGATGCGCTAATTTTTATTTTGGACAATGCTCAATACCCTTTTGATAATTCATTGACTATTTTGAGAAGCCATGAAATGGTACATTATCTGTTCTCGGCTGCATCTGGAAACGATTTATAGGACTAATATATTGTTTCTTGCTTGTTTATAAGCTCTTGCATTTGAATTCTTAGTCAGTTTGATATTCCGTTGCGAGCAAATCTATCTGCTTTGTACATTGGTGCTAAATCTAGTTTTCTTCGTAGGAGGAGGACCGACTGAGAGATGCTCTAAGTTTCGCCAATGGTTGTGGCGCCTTGACTGTGATGGAGCGAGGTGCAATTCCAGCTTTGCCGACAAGAGCAGCAGTGCTGAATGCCCTGCTTAAGCCAGTGGCGTAGATTTTTTGTCCGAGACGCTGTAATTAGACAAGTACCTTCCAAGTCCCTCTCAAGTTGTTATTTGGTTTAAGAGATTATCCCAGGTTTCTTTCTTGCTAGGCATCAAGCCAGCTTTCATCCGCATCCCAAATTAGATAAAGAAAATAATAATGGGGATGTATTCTATTCAGCTGAATATGGAAAGATTATGTACAACATTTTTGCCTTACTAATTTCTCTCTCTTGCAATTTTCATCAGTATATGAGGATCTTGGAACAGCTCCATTTATACATTCATGCCTTTTACCTTAACAAGCCCAATACATAAATATTCAATGTAACGGTTATACAATGTCATCACCATTAGGGCAAGTGAGTATCACAAATCTTATATGATAGTTATTGAATGTAGAAGTTATTTATGGTTATAAAATTTAGTGGGATCTACCAATCTTACTAATTTATTTATAATTGATCGGTGAAATCATGTGGTAGCAATGACGTGGTGTCACCGTTACATTGAATTTTTTCTCCATAATGAGACGTAAGAGGTGGAGTAAATATTGGGTATAACAGTAATATCACATCACTATTATTATGCAGTGNTATGTATTCTATATCCCAAAGAAGGCCCTCTGCTTGGGAGAGATCGATATTTATGTATTGCATAACTCACCATTGTCTTGCTTGCGAGCATTGTATTTCACTTGGCTGTATCTTCTTCAATAGGGCGATGATTATATTATCTGGTTGTTTTGCCTGGTTTTGTACTTGTGGAACAATTTTTGCGAGTACTGATGTTGCTAGAATGATCTGCATTGAGTGCGCTTGATGCATGTGTATGCTGATCTGAAAATTAGACTATGAGGGTGCCTCAAAAGAGTAGTTTGCAATCAAGCAGCATTGAACTTCGTTATACTCGACAATTTGTCTGATTGCCACCTTTCTTTTTGACTTCAAATCTTCTAGTTTGCTAATCCTGATTGTATTTGCTTTTCCAATCACATGCATATATGGATGCACAAAGCATAAGTACTGCACTGGAAAGGAAGGAACAAAATCATTGACTCTGATATAATTCCTCTGGCATTCAACTCTCAGAGCAGATAGATCTCCAGTGTAGAACTTAGGATACAGGGTGATATCTAGTTCATAAAAGTCATGCATTCATTCACAAAAGTTTCTCTCTGTCCACCTAAATAGAAGTTTCTTAAATCTCTAACATTGCAATTTAGATGAGCTTCAGGTAAATCAAATCGACTAAGATAAGGTTGGATAAATCCTTCTTTGATTAAAACTTGAGGATGCGCTAATTTTTATTTTGGACAATGCTCAATACCCTTTTGATAATTCATTGACTATTTTGAGAAGCCATGAAATGGTACATTATCTGTTCTCGGCTGCATCTGGAAACGATTTATAGGACTAATATATTGTTTCTTGCTTGTTTATAAGCTCTTGCATTTGAATTCTTAGTCAGTTTGATATTCCGTTGCGAGCAAATCTATCTGCTTTGTACATTGGTGCTAAATCTAGTTTTCTTCGTAGGAGGAGGACCGACTGAGAGATGCTCTAAGTTTCGCCAATGGTTGTGGCGCCTTGACTGTGATGGAGCGAGGTGCAATTCCAGCTTTGCCGACAAGAGCAGCAGTGCTGAATGCCCTGCTTAAGCCAGTGGCGTAGATTTTTTGTCCGAGACGCTGTAATTAGACAAGTACCTTCCAAGTCCCTCTCAAGTTGTTATTTGGTTTAAGAGATTATCCCAGGTTTCTTTCTTGCTAGGCATCAAGCCAGCTTTCATCCGCATCCCAAATTAGATAAAGAAAATAATAATGGGGATGTATTCTATTCAGCTGAATATGGAAAGATTATGTACAACATTTTTGCCTTACTAATTTCTCTCTCTTGCAATTTTCATCAGTATATGAGGATCTTGGAACAGCTCCATTTATACATTCATGCCTTTTACCTTAACAAGCCCAATACATAAATATTCAATGTAACGGTTATACAATGTCATCACCATTAGGGCAAGTGAGTATCACAAATCTTATATGATAGTTATTGAATGTAGAAGTTATTTATGGTTATAAAATTTAGTGGGATCTACCAATCTTACTAATTTATTTATAATTGATCGGTGAAATCATGTGGTAGCAATGACGTGGTGTCACCGTTACATTGAATTTTTTCTCCATAATGAGACGTAAGAGGTGGAGTAAATATTGGGTATAACAGTAATATCACATCACTATTATTATGCAGTGTTATTATCCAATAATAAATTTACAGTTGGGTAAAGTGTGTGTGCAATAGTGCCCACTCCCAATTTTTAATTTTTTTTCTTATCATTATAATTATATTTTTTTAAGTATATTTAATTATTTTTATTCTATTATTTTTTTGAAAAAAATTATTAAGACATAATTATTAAAACAAATTTGATTTCTTTTATTAATTCTTTATTGATTTGTTTCATTAGTGTAAATGTATTTATCAATCATTTTTTATTTGTTGATTCAAGAAAAAGTTGTATATTGATTTGGGGAATATTAATGATACACCGAAAGACATGTACCAGGTGTTCTGCCCATGGTTTCAGAAGGTATTCATGTTTGGCATATGATTGCTCTAGCCGAGATCTTTGGAGATATTTTCGTACTACAATTCGGTGGAGGAACTTTAGGCCACCCTTGAAAACTTAAATCAATATAGTAATTGAATTAAAAATGGGTTTCATCAAATTTTGGAATTTACAACTAATCTAACAATTATATTAAATAAGGTCCTTGATTAAGTCCTCAAATTAAGTTCTTATAGTATTATTTTATTTTTTTATCATACCAATTAGTACATACTCATACCTAAATAACTAAAAATGGATACGCTTAAGACATACTCATATTAATTTGAATATATTAGGTTCATTTGAAAATCTTTTGATCAATTTGACTATTTATTATTAATGTACACTTTAATATTGAGTTTAAACTTTAACAGAGATTTGTATTCTTACTCAAAAAAATTTAAAATAAAAAAAAGCATAGTATATCCTCAAGTATACATATCAGTTATTTTGACATCAATTTTATTAGTTGTTAACAATAAAGTCATTAAACAACGCTATCAAAGTATAAAAATTTGTTAGATTGATTATAACAAATTATAATTAACCACATTTTCAATCAAAAACTATAATTAATCTATTTTCAATTGTACACATATATGCGTAGAATTTTTAAAAATGANCTATCAAAGTATAAAAATTTGTTAGATTGATTATAACAAATTATAATTAACCTCATTTTCAATCAAAAACTATAATTAATCTATTTTCAATTGTACACATATATGCGTAGAATTTTTAAAAATCATCAATAAAATAAATAATATAATGTGTCATTTTGTTTTTATCAACTAGGATAAAATGTATAAGAGCGCCCACCCTAAAACTTTTTTCCGGCTCCGCCACTATCGGTTGCAATTGCTATATTGAAGAACCATTATTTTTTTTTTTTAGTTTACCTAAACTATAGCTATTAGTTGACTCTTTACATTTGAAAATGGTGGGAGGCAATGTAGTTCTAATATATACCTAATATGTGTATTATTTTACCTACGTGTCTATGAATAATGTTCACATTAAATCTTAAAAAAAAAAAGNTAATATGTGTATTATTTTACCTACGTGTCTATGAATAATGTTCACATTAAATCTTAACAAAAAAAANTCTAATATATACCTAATATGTGTATTATTTTACCTACGTGTCTATGAATAATGTTCACATTAAATCTTAAAAAAAAAAAGAGTTGAGCTATCAACTTAACTACCTAACACAACCTTCTTTCTTTATCTGAATTTAATACCTATTGTCGAAAAACACGCTGTAATACATTTTATATGTGCATGTTGACACGTGTTTGATACCCTCGTGCCAATGTCACAACTAGATAGTTATACAACATACAGCCTAGTCGGGTCATGTGGCCCATCATGCATGTTCCTCGCCAATCTCACACTCAGCATGTTCACCACCACCACCACCAACAACAACAATAATATTAAGAAGAGAAGTTTTGCAAGACTCCCCAAAAGAAAATAAACAAGAAAAAAAATTGAAAGAGCAGAGGACAGACAGAGAACAGAGAATGTGTTTAAAGATCAACATAAAGAATCGTTCAGCAGTGTGGTTCAAATCAGCACTCCAAGCTTTTGCAAAAGAAAAATCTGTCAACCTTCCCTCTAAAGCAAAGGGCAAGGACATGCAAGTATGTACAACTACAAACACAATTGCTCATCAGACTATATACACTTTTGAAAAGCTCATCCAGCTCTGCAAGGGCTTCCCCTTCAAGCAAGACAGACACACAATTAAAATAGGGGGGTGAAAATTAGATTGTTCGAATTGTTTCCATTTCATCGACAGTATAGGTGATCGTCGTCCTCAAGCTCTGAAACTCCTAGCATGGCCAATGCTAAATGAGTCTTCATTTCATTTTTTGTCTGCTGCAACTGAGAGTAGCAATCAACGACACAATTATTACCAGGGAAGCCAGATTTCTTCCTGTTGGGGAAATTAGATTCTGCTCCTCTCAATATTGAAATAATTTCATCAATGTTGGGCCTCCGGGATTCTTCGTTGTTTATNACAATTATTACCAGGGAAGCCAGACTTCTTCCTGTTGGGGAAATTAGATTCTGCTCCTCTCAATATTGAAATAATTTCATCAATGTTGGGCCTCCGGGATTCTTCGTTGTTTATACATGCAGCTGCAGCTTGAACCATTCGGGTTATTTGTTTTGAATTTTTTTTAGTGAAGGTGAGCCTTGGATCAAGCAAAACTTCAATGGTTCCTTGCTGCAATAATGGCTTTGCCTGCAAATTTATGAAATCAATATCTCTGCTGCCATTAATATTGAATAGAAGCTTAAATTAACAAGCACCTACTACACTCGCAGCGTTTCATTATATAGGAGCATAAACTCATTGAAGTCCATTGAAAGTATAGAGGAACAGAAAGCCAGTTCACTCATTTCATCAGATACCTACTACAAATGTTGCCTAAGTACTGGATGTACTATAAACAATATCAACACCCAAATCTTACGAGATATTCCACTGTGAAGTGTCATTTTTATCCTATGTAAACGATAAATGATTATTTTTTTAAAAAAATTGGCCAAGGTGACAACACATTTATATCGTCATATCTTAACACATACACACCCCAGAAACCAACATGCATATCCCAATCCCTGTAACATAGGTAACCAGGCAGCAACTTTTACAACATAGCTAACGGAAAAGAAATGGCATATCTCATTATTAAGGCTCCCTTTTGTCACAGTGGAATTAAAATCAAGGCAAAGTGCAATGATGTTAGCTCAGGCATGCAATCACATAATTGTAATGTTCGGATCATATAAGAACCAAAGTTGAATTGTCTAGCCTGTTTTCCTAAAAGTATCATCCCGAAAAGAGTTGAAGGAAGCCTACAACATGGATCATGGATGCACAACTTAGGCACTCAAAATCTAAAATGACATGGCCAGATCTTTTTTAAGAAATTTTATAAAAGATACTATTTCAATGTCCTCCATAGCTTCTTGAAAGGCACAAATGGATCCAAAATAGTGTTGTTTTGAGGAAAATTAGAGCACCAAGGTAAATGGCATGTCAAGACAAGGAAAAAGAAAAGACAAATTGAACATCACCAAAAATGAAGTGCAATATTTGACATGACAGGTTTCTTCTTCATATCTTAAAACTCTTCAACAGACAGCCTCGTAAAATCAAAGTGAACTGTGTCAAATGCTTAATCCAATATAACAGATCTTTCCTTTCATTAATGGGATACGGAAAAAACCTTAAGACTGTATGTCCAAATTGGAAGAAAATAGTGTTCATGTTGATTCTGAAATTGCTCCAAAATCTGCTAAGAGAAGTAAAGGNGAGAAAAAGTTAAGAGTTCAGCTACTTTGCTTTGGAGGAGAGGAGAGAATTTTACACTAGAGAAAGATAAATATAATGCGTTCTGTGACAAAAAGATGCAAATATATTTCGATTATTCTATTCGTATAGTCATGGGAGAAGGTAAGAACGCTGGAGAGAAGGTACCAAACCAAAAGGGAGACTCAGATAAATGAATTGGTTGATAGTTGATGGCATTATACTAAGAAGAAGAATAGGTGTGTATTAATGGAGAGATAGAGAGAGAGAGATTCTTGCTGTTAAGGTTTAACACGACAACCAGAACCCACATTGGTACGTTTCCTGCATAATTTGGATGTAGACATTATAAAAAGCAGAGAGAGAAAGAATAACCAGGAAAAGGGACGCTTGTGGCTCATTGAGTTTAGATTTAGAAGTTTGGGTTTGAGTAATGAATTGGACAATTATTACCAAGGTGAATGTGTGTGCGCGAGAGAGAGAGAGAGAGNTCAACTTGAGAGCAGAAACTGAACCTGAAAGAGGAGTGAACTGAGTGTGGTTCAGCATTTGTCAACTCTGCAGCACAACCACCAGATTCCGCTAGCAACCAAGCCTTGTTGTGCTCTAATTTGTTGTCACCCTTCTCAGTGTCGGCCCGATCTTCTTGCCGCCGGCGAGGTGGGAGAATACAACCAAACCCAATTTCCCAAATCATTTTGTAGAATAAAGATTTGATTTTTACCTCATTATAGTTACAGTACTGATCAGTGGATATAGCGGAAGTATTGCTTGTAGGGATTGAACTGTGAAGAGGGTCTATAGAGTTGGTGAAACTACGTTGGGAAAACCCCATTTTGTAGCGGATCTCTATAAGAACACAGAAACCGAGAAACCAAAAAGGATGTTTAAAGGAGAAAGGAATAAAGAAAGGTGGAGAGAGAAAAAGTTAAGAGTTCAGCTACTTTGCTTTGGAGGAGAGGAGAGAATTTTACATTAGAGAGAGACAAATATAATGCGTTCTGTGACAAAAAGATGCAAATATATTTCGATTATTCTATTCGTATAGTCATGGGAGAAGGTGAGAACGCTGGAGAGAAGGTACCAAACCAAAAGGTAGACTCAGATAAATGAATTGGTTGATAGTTGATGGCATTATACTAAGAAGAAGAATAGGTGTGTATTAATGGAGAGATAGAGAGAGAGAGATTCTTGCTGTTAAGGTTTAACACGACAACCAGAACCCACATTGGTACGTTTCCTGCATAATTTGGATGTAGACATTATAAAAAGCAGAGAGAGAGAGAATAACCAGGAAAAGGGACGCTTGTGGCTCATTGAGTTTAGATTTAGAAGTTTGGGTTTGAGTAATGAATTGGACAATTATTACCAAGGTGAATGTGTGTGCGCGAGAGAGAGAGAGAGAGGAGAAGATGGGTCTGCGTGGGGCTACTACATATAGAGGGAAAAGGGGCTGTTTGTGGGGTAATGGGGCATTTAAAAATAATTAAGTAATAATTAGCAGCAAAATCAAACCAAGTTGATATGTAGTTTGGTGACCATCCAATTCCAAATAATTAACCATCCCCAACAACCACCCCTTGGCAGCAGAGCGGGCTTTGTTCATCATTAAATTGTTTTAAATCTTCATGGATGTCCTAAAAGACATTAGATTTGCCCATAGGAGATTCATTCATCACTGCAAAAAAAAAAAAAAATTTGAGTTTGAGGAAGGCTTGGCTTGGCTGCCTATTTTTTGTGCACTCATCTAGGACATTAGGCAATTTGTTAGTTTTTTTAAATCCTTTCCGTTATTTCTTATATAATTTTACTCAATAATAGATCATTTACTGTATATAGTTAATGAGTTCACATATAAATAATAGATTTCACGTAAATATATGACAAATGATATATTTGATAATGCACAAATTGGTTTACACATCACCTGTCAAGTAAGCAATACAAAATGCAGTAAATATAAGTAGAGGGAGAGAGAAGACAAAGTTTATAGTAGTTCGGTCAACGTGACTTACGTCCACTTTAAATAATAAAAGTCGCTCGGTATGTTATTAACTCAAGTGTGTAGGGAGAGCTGAGAGTTACAAGCTTAGAGAGGAAGAGGTAAACTGAATGTGATGATGTCCCCCAAGTGTTGGCAAGACTTACAATTTATAGTTGTCTCATAACGCATAGTAATTGAATAACTAATTTGGCAGTCACAATAAATTGGGTTGATTTAATAATAATTAATAGATGATTCGGCGGAGGCAGAGATAGCAACCTCTTCTCAACGAGCGATGCAATTACACTACTTTTCATAAGACTCGGTCAAAGGATGAGGTGATGAGGTGAGAGTTGACTCTCTCCAAGACAGCCAGGATGAGACTCTTGGATGACGCTTATTCTAAGGTGGCTAGGAGGAGGTTCTTGGATGACCCTTGCATGCTCCTCTGTTGATATAACTCTTTGAACTTGATGAACTTTATCGGACGTGGACCACTTTGGGCGCTAAATCTCTTGAAATTGATCTCTTAATTTAAATTGGACTCATAGCATGAGTTGGGCCCTTGGGTCTGACCTATCATTATTATTGAGTGAAATTATGCAAAAAAATTAATGGAGTGAATCGCAATCTGAGTCAGTTGTCCTCCACTCGAGCTTATGGTTTTATATCTTTCTAATTGTAATTGACATTTGCCAACCTAAATAAAATTACAAGTTTTCCTAATCAAAATAAAAAAACTGGATATTAGTTGTGTGAATGATGTCCGACCATATTTGAAATCCATAGGTTAAGAAATCAAATCAAGAGAAATTTTTTTATCATATTTTCATGAATAAAAGATAAGCACATGGTAAGTTTGTTTTATTACGATATAGATCTAATGAATTTGAGTCATAGAAAAAGTTTCTATGTATGTAGGGCAAGACCCATATTTTAAATAATTAACAGGCGGACCATTAAGGTATCAATTTTTAATATATTTGAGAATCATCTAAATCACACTTTTCTTTGAACTCGTGAGTGCTAGGTTGACTTAAAATGCATACAATCATTCAAAAATCACAAATATTACTTAGATCAATTGAAAAATATCATGTGAAACTTCAACTTGAGATCAACTATACTAAAGTTCCCCCGGGTCTTACCTATCTAGAGTATCAGCAATTAGGCAATCGAATTCTATAACATGGCTTCACAAGGTCTCTGCTGTGATTGTGTTGGTCATTGTAGTGCTTTAATTGAAAGTCTGTCATATTCAATTACTCAAAATGTAGGGACTCTAACTGCAATTGCCGCCTCTTAATTATTTAATTGATGTTTGTCATCATCTTCCACTGGTTTAATATGTAGGGTGTTTAATTGAAAGCTCTAACGAGCCATCTGCACATGGTTTAGCAGAGAAAGGCCAAGACAACCCGTTAGGCCTTTACCAATTTGAGGACCCATACCATTCAATCCTCTTTTGACTATTTGTGATTTTTGAAAAAAAAGTGTGACTTTCATTGTCATTGGCACATTTTGGTTAAAATGCATCATTCTAAATAAGTATAGGCTTTCTTAAAATCATCACCGATACGTTTTCGTTATGGAACACCTTTTTAAATGAGTATTATTATTGGGACTTAAGACCAAATCACTTTTGATATTTTTTGATTAAAAGACACATTTTGAAATTTTGAAATTAACAAGGTTTAAAATTTATTTTATTTTGTTTGATGAATTGAGTTCAATTTTAACTTGACATTAGTTCAAATACCAACAAACTTAAAACTAAGTTGAGCTTGAGTAAGAATCTAATAATTAAAATTTCGTTTTGAAACGGTCGAGACATTTTTGTTTTTAAGGAGATCGAGGTAAATCAGTGATGAAATCAAAATTCTAATAATTTGATATGTTTTGACATGTTCCAAGGTATTTCAAGATAATTGCAATATATTCCAACCAATGTTACATTATGTTTTGAAAATTATTCGTTTTCATTCTACTTCCAAAATATTTCTGTTTTATAAGTGACCAAAATAATGCATCGCAACAAAATTTTAATCCTTAATAATATCTCATCCAAAGAAATCGAAAAGAATTGCACTATTATCGTGTTTTATGTTTAAATAGTGTACAATGTCAAACCTATTAAAATCACCTCCTCCATAATGAGATAAAATTGTCTATTAAATGATTTTTAGTAATTGTTATAGACAATATATTGTACACTTAAGTAAGTCTGTCAATCGTATCGAATAAGGGGAGTTTGTGTCGAGTCTTAGAGAGCTTATGTCAAAAAAACACTTCACTCATACTCGATTTGTTTATTAATTCGAGTCTAATAAGTTTGTATCATATTAGATTTGTATNGAGATAAAATTGTCTATTAAATGATTTTTAGTAATTGTTATAGACAATATATTGTACACTTAAGTAAGTCTGTCAATCGTATCGAATAAGGGGAGTTTGTGTCGAGTCTTAGAGAGCTTATGTCAAAAAAACACTTCACTCATACTCGATTTGTCTATTAATTCGAGTCTAATAAGTCTGTATCATACTAGATTTGTGTTGTGTATAATCGATTTATAAACAAGTCAAGTCGTGTAATTATTTTGATTGACACTTATATCCGATTAATTTATTAATTGTGTCATATCGGATCCACGCGTTTCTAAAACGGATGGCTTAAAGAAAATTAAAATCATCTAATTCTTATTATCTTCGTGTCGTATTAACAAGTCGTATCATAGTTTTACACACATACACTTATTAAGGTAAATATACAATGACCGGAGCTCATTGTGAAGTTTGTTCAATCAAGCATAATCAGTGTTGATTAGCTTAAGAGATTAGCATGGGAANCTTAAAGAAAATTAAAATCATCTAATTCTTATTATCTTCGTGTCGTATTAACAAGTCGTATCATAGTTTTACACACATACACTTATTAAGGTAAATATACAATGACCAGAGCTCATTGTGAAGTTTGTTCAATCAAGCATAATCAGTGTTGATTAGCTTAAGAGATTAGCATGGGCANTGTTGGTCATTGTAGTGCTTTAATTGAAAGTCTGTCATATTCAATTACTCAAAATGTAGGGACTCTAACTGCAATTGCCGCCTCTTAATTATTTAATTGATGTTTGTCATCATCTTCCACTGGTTTAATAAGTAGGGTGTTTAATTGAAAGCTCTAACGAGCCATCTGCACATGGTTTAGCAGAGAAAGGCCAAGACAACCCTTNAAGCTAGCTCAAGCCAAGGCTAGGCTAAGTAAAGTTTAATTTCTTTCCACACATACTAAACAATGTGGACCAGATTGGATCCCCGGGCCCCACCCGGAAGCTTGTGGTGTTAAATGGGCCATGGGATTAGTGGCCGGTAGGATTCTGGTAAGGTAGGTTTTTCCATCAATTTGTTCATACAATGGGAGGGAATTGGATAAGTATGAATCCAGTCCTTGCACGTGTGACAGATAAAAATTACCCAAATTGAGACAAACCAATATTATTTAGGAATGAGGATGATTCCAGACCCAAAAAAAAAAGATTATTGGATGATTTTTCAANTAAGTATGAATCCAGTCCTTGCACGTGTGACAGATAAAAATTACCCAAATTGAGACCAACCAATATTATTTAGGAATGAGGATGATTCCAGACCCAAAAAAAAATAAGATTATTGGATGATTTTTCGACTTAATATTGCATAATAAAATGTTTTTCTAGTGTACAACCAAACCTTTTAAGAAGTAATTTGTTGATTTATTAAATATTTGAGACACTGTTGACTAATAATTGGAGTGCTTTTACAAGTTAAACAGGATAATGACGGGTTCGATTGCACTATTGTTAATTCAAACAACGTTGTTTTAATCAACAACACATANTATTGCATAATAAAATGTTTTTCTAGTGTACAACCAAACCTTTTAAGAAGTAATTTGTTGATTTATTAAATATTTGAGACACTGTTGACTAATAATTGGAGTGTTTTTACACGTTAAACAGGATAATGACGGGTTTGATTGCACTATTATTAATTCAAACAACGTTGTTTTAATCAACAACACATGTTTTTCTAACAACAAAGAATTTTAACCCATGTAATGACTCCGATTTTGACATAGGGATACCAAGAGAAAGACAACAAGGTTTGAATATTTGGAAATTTCTTCAACTAAACTGCCAAAGTATTTGAATATTTTGAAAACGAGTAAGGTATTGATATTGGTACCTTAAAATTAGAATCTTTTGGTGGTTTACGAAACAGGCAACAAGAAACTAGGGTCCAGTGGCCCTCCAGCCATGACCACAACAAAAGGGAAGATTTGTATGAATGGCTTAAAGCCACCTTTATTATTAGCATATCACTTAGTTAATTGTAATTTCAATGGGTAATTCAAGGAACGAGTTGAAACTTCAAACGTTTTAAATTTAAATCTTGGTAATTTTTTAAGGCTAGACTAAAGAACTTATCCCTCATAAATATTCTAGTCTCGATATAAATGACCTAACTTCTGTCAGACTAGAAAAATAATTAATCAAGACAAGNATTTTTTAAGGCTAGACTAAAGAACTTATCCCTCATAAATATTCTAGTCTCGATATGAATGACCTAACTTCTGTCAGACTAGAAAAATAATTAATCAAGACAAGAACACTCTTAATCATTGAACCAACGTTTGTGTGTAGTCCATTATTGGTTATTGGTGTGAGAAGGTACTTGTGATATTCTACTTTTAACACGTGCCAACCCAGTTTGGATAAGTGTTTGGTCACCTAAGGACATTATAGGGTGTCAATATTAGTTTAATTCAACCATATAATTTTATTAGTTATTGTCTGTGCCTGAAGATATAGAGTAATAAAANTTTGGTCACCTAAGGACATTATAGGGTGTCAATATTAGTTTAATTCAACCATATAATTTTACTAGTTATTGTATGTGCCTGAAGATATAGAATAATAAATAATAAATATATTTGTATTCATATATAAAATTAAATCTCAAACATAGAGAAGAGATAAAAGAATTTAAACATCGATTTGTAGTGGGGGTGAGAGATAGTAGGCGATAGTGGTGGTGGTAGAAGACAGTAATAGTTCTGATGGTGGCGATGGTGATAGTGGTGGTGGCGGCGACAACAATGGTAGTGATGGCAAAGGTGGCGGTGGCGGTGGTGGTGGAGGGAGCGGTGGTAATGGCGACGACGGTGGTGGTGATGGCAACAACAGTGGTGGTGACGGCAATAATGGTGGTGGTGATAGCGATGACTGTGGTGGTAATGGCGGTGGTGGTGATGGCGGCGACGACGACAACGATGGTGACGATGGTGGTGGTGGAGGTGGCAGTGGTGGCGGTAGTGGCAGTGGTGGAGGTGGGGGTGGTGGCGACGTGGGGGTGGCGGTGGAGGTGGTGGCCGCGGGAGTGCCGGCAACGGCGACAATGATAGTGGAGATAATGGTGGAACGGTTAAAAAAATATTTTTTTTTTAAAGTATTGATGAGAAATAATTCTCATAAACACTTTTAAAAAATTACTCCAAACACATCCTTAGAGATTTATTTTTTCCTATTAAATTTGGAGTTTTAATATTAACCGTTAGATTAACTTTAAAGTAAAATTTAAAACAATCTCAACTGCAAATAGTAAAAATCATTTTGTTTATCTTTTGAGATTTGAATTGTAAGCTACTTTATTATATAGATTTTATCATGGATCAAGGAATTTAAGCTATGGGCAACTCTTTAATTTTTAAATAAAATTTAAAACTACAAACTTTGAAAGAATCCATAATCAATAACTTTATAATTTGAGAGATTTTACAAACCTGAGGGAGCAATTTAATAGAGGAAAATACTGACTTGGTGATGAAACTTTGCTCATTACATGTACACACACACATTTTCTCTAATACAGTCTATCTAGGACATATCAGATATGGTTATGAATATATACTAATTCGATCTGATAAAAATTTGATCTGATTAATATATACATACATATATATATATATGTGTGTGTATTGATTATTTATATTTAATCTAAAAATAATAAATTGTTGAAGTTTTTATGGAGTATTCAGATGGGATGTTCGAATAGACTTAGAGATCTATTTGCCATTCCATCCCTTGACAGGTGTATTGAAGGGAAACTCAAAATGGAGATTAAAGTTCTCCTTCAATGACGCACTTGCACATTCCCTTAGATGCTAAAGCATGTGGCTTTGGTATTTATGGTAGGGGAAAAACATGAAAACACGTGGTTTGATGCTTTTCTTTGTGCATAGCTGAAAAATATTACAAGTCCAAAGCCACCATGTGAGAATTAAGATATATAAAGTAAGGAAAATATATTGTGCAATAAGAAAAAATGAAATAAAAACAAACTAAACTATGGTAAGGAAACTTGTAAATGGATGCCCAAGTCGCAAGTAACAACCCTATTCCTGAATAAAAGAGATGGAATATCAAGTGTTAAAGTTTATATCATACATCGGGAGAGATAATAGATTCTCTCAATTTAATACATGACTATTGGTGACAGTTTCACACCTTGCCAACTAATTTTGAGGCAGTCTTTTGCACAACGATAGTCCTCGTTTGGGTAGTTCATCTCTTTTTTTGTGGGTTAATTGTAAATTATACCCCGAAAAATCGTTCGAATTTTAATTTATACATTCAAAGATCAAAAATTTTAATTTATACCCTCAAAGATACAAATTTATATCAATGTACACCCCCAAAAATTAAAAATCTCAATTTACACCCTCAAAGATTGAAATTTGTATCAATATAGACCCCTAAAGATAAAAAATCTCAATTTACACCCTCAAAAATAGAAATTTGTATCAATGTGCACCTAAAACTAAATTGATAAATTATATCTAGATCTTTTTATGCTTATCACTTAATTATTTAAACCCCTTCACATTTAAAATATTACTCTTACATCTCATAACGTTTGTGCACGTACAACACGTAACTCATTTTCGTTGATATCTGTTAATATAACCGTAACAAAATATGATTTTATCTTAATAAAAAATTATAATTTCATATTACCCTTTATTTTATGGGTCCAATATACTCTAAAATTCAAAATCAAGCTTACCATTTGAATATCTAATAGAATAAAGGGTTGCATATTAAGTGATATATTGCATTGGATATAAAAAATATTATATAAATATCTACATTCTATTGAACATTCAAATGATAAGCTTGATTTTGAACTTTAGAGCATATCGGACCCACAAAATAAAGGGTAATATAAAATTATAATTTTTTATTAGGATAAAATCATATTTTTTAACGGTTATATTAACCGATATCAACGAAAAAATGTTACGTGTTACACGTGCACAAACGTTATGAGATGTAGGAGTAATATTCTAAATGTGAAGAGGTCCAAGTAATTAAGTGACAACTATAAGGGGATCTAAGTATAATTTATCAAATTTAGTTTTAGGTGCACCTTGATACAAATTTCTATTTTTGAGGGTACAAATTAAGATTTTTAATCTTTAGGGGTGTACATTGATACAAATTCTATCTTTGAGGGGACAAATTGAGATTTTTTATTTTTAGGAGTGCGTATTGATACAAATTTCTATCTTCAAGGGTATAAATTAAAATTTTTGATCTTTAGAAATCTAAATTAAAATTTAAACTATCATTTAGGGTGCAACTTACAATTAATCCTTTTTTTTTT
>CAUOFW020002058.1:608880-631060 GCA_963454935.2 Ilex paraguariensis
CAGACTCCGAGGGAAAAAAGGAGTTGGCAATGCCATATAACATAATAGAAAAGTCATAAAGAAGAGAGGAAAGGGTGCTAAGTTTACAAACACGGCTGGGCATATGGTTTTGACCAGCTACAACCTAACGAGTTTTCCACTTTCTCAACAGTACATCATAAACAAATGCTTTTCCTGCATATGTGAGGCTCTGTTTCAACTTTGATAATGTAGAAGAGTCCAACTTGATCCATCGATCAATCATATCCACAGCATACTTAACTGCCTCAGGGACCCTATTATCATCAAGGAGCCCAACAACCAACAAATTGCCAGTTTCCTTCAAGTCAGATTTGTAATTCCCAATCATACATTTCCAAATTTTTATGGCCATATGAGGGTCTCCACCCTCCATAAATATCCTAACTGCTAAACTGCAATTTGAATGACTTGGCACACACTCGTTTTTAATCATCTCGGTAAATATTGGTGAAGCCTCATTTAACCTTCTATTCTTAATGACGAAGTGGAATAATACATTATAAGTTTGAGAATCCGGGAATGCCCCATTATACACCATCTCATCCAACAACCTTTTAGCTAAAGCACTGTCCATAACGTGACATTGTACGGTAATCATCGAATTATACATCTCGGTATCAGGTTTACAACCCTGTCCACCAACCATTGCCTCCCAAAGCAAAAGAGCATCTTTTCCGTCACCCTTCCTCTCACACTCCTCGATTGCAGCCTTTAAAAAGTTCATCCCTGGATAACACTGTCTTTCCTTCATTGCAGCAAAGAACTTCATTGCCTCACCAATCCCATCAGGACCCTTAATAACAGTAGTCAAAAACGTGTCATAAGCCGACACATTTCTGGGATCCCACCCAATTTCCATCAACATCTCAGCGAAAGTTTGGGTAGCACTAATCACATTCCCTTCATTCGCCCAGCCCTCCAACAAAATTGCATACGTATCCTCATCGGGCCTGATCATATACCTTGCAATACCCAAAAACTCCATTGCCTGATGAGTGTTACCATCCCTACAGATTGCACTAAGAAGTGAATTCAATGCAACAATGTCCCGTGTACAACCATACTGATCCATCACCTCAAACGTCGAGATAGCTTCTTTAACACGGTTCACCTCCACATAAGTGATGATATTTTTCTTTTATTTGACTGTCATTAATTGATAGTTAATTTTAGTTTATGAAAAACGGATTAAATTTATAGTCTAATGAGATGAGTTCAATATTAATAAATGATATATTTTAATGAACTTGTATACATCTTTTAATTGATGTGGTTGAAGTGGTTAAATGTAAGCTTTAATCTAATTATGGTCCATAATGAAAAAGTCCATTAGATTTTATTATAAATAGCAGGCTAGGTCCTCTCTCCATTTCATAACTCTAATTTAGTTTGTCTCATTGAGAGCCGCCTATTACTTTGAAGAAAGAGAAGAAGACTTTGCTTTTTCAAAAAAGAAATTCAAAGATCGAATATTATGACTCATTTAGGTATGTTTTAAATCTTATAATTTAAGTGTTTTAAATTTTATATACAAATCATTAAAATTTTTAACATGTGGTATCAGAGCCTATCATATATAAATTTAGAACCCAATAAAATTTATATTGTAATTTTGTGATATTCAATTTCATTATCGAATTGTTGCCGTCATTGGCCATGGAACACTATCACACAGACGTCGGCGGCACCGAGTTTCTGGAGCCGCCCTCAATAGATCTTTATCAAAAAAAAATAAAAAATAAAAAAAAAAATTGTGACGGCGGCTATATCAAATTCTCAACAACAGTTGCCGTCAATGGTTTAAAAATCAAGAGAACTAGAAGGTGTTAATTCTTTTAGGGAAAGGTTACTCTTCTTTTATAGGTGTCAAAGCAATTTTTGGTGGAGAACTTTCAAGCCGCCAGTAAAGTTGAAGAATTGATTGTAATCAAATTATTGATTGTTTAATCAAATTAGACTTTTAGATATTGATTTTTAATCAATATATAATTTGATTAAAGAATTTGTAATATCAAATAAATTTTATATTCACAACTCCTATAATATATTTTCTTTTTATGTTATAATGGTGGAATTGTTAGTTTATTACTTATGTCTTTTCTATTAAATAAACATTAATTATTCACGGATCATGTTTGATGAATAGATATATGTTTTACTCATATAAATTATTTTTTCATGTTGATTAACTTTGATTAAATTACTATAATTTATAGAGGGTATTTGTACAATTCTAATTTTAACCCCTAATGATTTGTATGATGAATTTTNATTTATAGAGGGTATTTGTACAATTCTAATTTTAACCCCTAATGATTTGTATGATGAATTTTTTTTTTTATGATCTACATATTTTTATTAAATGTTGGTAGATTTAAATTTAAATTATTAATTTTAATAATAAAAATAGAATTGAGATTTGAATCCAACGATTGATGATAGGTGATCTAAAGAGATATATATTGGTTAGTACTTCATATTGATTGATCACATGATATTTAATTATGGATAATTTATTATAATATCCTAGTTTGAGAAATTATATGAGTTAAAATGGATGATTGTCACCAAAGTGATCCATTTATTGAAATTTGTAAATTTTTCTCATATTTTTGTTACAGGATGGTCTCTAAATTATAATATACAATTATATGTCCAAAGGAGGTTATTGTATATTGTAATTTAGAGATGTTATGAAATATTGCGGTAGAGGTGTAATAGTCTAGAAGATTTATTTGTCTAAAAAGAATAAATTTTTTGAAACTTGAGCATTCTCACTAGTTAGTTTCATGAAAGAGAGGACCTATAGGATATTACATTATCTGCCCAAAGGGGAGTTTGTAGTGATGTATTTGGACTCTCTTAATAAAATATAACTTATTATGTTTAAAACATATTTTATTTATTTATTGTCCAATTTTGCTAATTGTTTATATTTTCGTTGCCTTGAACAGTCTCTTTTGTTGTGAATAGTAATAATGTCAATATTGAAGTTTTAACTACTTCTAATTATAAGAGATGGAAGCAAGATGTTGAGTTTATCTTGGGAATTGCTGATATTGACTTTGCCTTGAAAGAAAATGAACTTGCTAAACCTAGTAGCGAGAGTTCCCCTGATGAAAAAAATTTGTATGCAAAGTGGGAGAAATCTAATAGACTAAGTATGATTGTCATGAAAATGTCTATCTCTGAACACCTTATGAGTGGCTTGCCTGAAACCAAAAATGTTAATGAGTTCTTCACCGCTGTAAGAGAGAGATACAAGATATCTAATAAGACTGAAGCTGATGGACTAATGAATGAATTAACGAGTATGAAATATGACAATGTAAGTGGTGTTAGGGAACATATCTTTAGAATGGTCTATGTTCAAACTAAACTCAAAGCTTTCAAAGTTGTTATTCCTAATGATTTCATTGTTCATCACCCTCGTAACTCTTTGCCTCTTGAGTTTAGTAAATCAAAACTGCCTACAACTCCCAAAATGAGTCCTGAACAATTAATGACCTTATCTCCAAGTGTGATTTTGAGGAAGAAAAATTTTAAAAAGAAAATATTGAAACTACCTAATTTGTTTCTTAGCCTAAATCTAGTTTCAAATGTAGGAATCAGAAAAATAATATAAAACATAATCATAATACTCCAAAAAATGGTCAGAATTTTAAAAGGCATGGTATTGATCAGAATGTGGGAGGTCCTAAGGCTGTCATTCGAAAAAATGTCAAGTGTTACTCTTGCAAAAAACGAGATCATAAGAAAAGTGAGTGCACTCGATTCAATTCTTGGTTAGAAAAAAAAAAATAAAGAAGAAGGTAATTCACTAGCCTTTGTTTGCTTTGAATCCAATTTTGTTAATGTCCTATTAAATTGTTGGCGGATTAATAGTGGGGCTTCTGTTTATGTTGTCATGACTTTCTAGGGATTCACAAACAAACAGAGGCCAAGTGAAGGAGAAGTCAAGCTTAAAGCAGGAGATAATAATGAAGTCCATGTTGACTTCATAGGAACCGTTAGGTTGAATTTAGACATTAGTTTTCAACTTATTTTAGAAAAATATTTTTTATGTACCTTCATTTAGGCGAAATTTGATTTTAGTTTCTTTACTTAATAAAATTGGATTTTTTTTTTAATTTTAGTAATGATAAAACTCAATTATCTTTCAATTCCAAAATCGTTGGTCATTGTGTTTTATCAAATGGTCTATATAGTATATGTTTGGCTGTCAATAATGAATATGGTCTTTCAAATATTGTATCTAAGAGACCTTTTATTAAAGAAAATTTTTTACAATTGTGACATAAACGTTTGGGTCACATTTCTAAAGAAAGAGAGTGAAAAGATTAATAAAGAATGATATTTTTCCTCCCCTTGATTTTGGAGACCTTGAAACTTGTGTTGACTGCATTAAGGGTAAATTGATCAAGACTAAGAAGAAAAATGCGACTCACAATCTAGATCTTTTAGAAATCATTCACACTAACATCAGTGGACCTTACTCACGTACGTTGTGTGTTAATAAATATTTTATTATATTTATTAATGATTTCTCTCATTATGAATATATTTCTTTAATTAATGAAAAACCTGATACTCTTCAAAAGTTTAAAATTTTCAAGACTAGGGTAAAGAAACAATTAGGAAAAGTCATCAAAATTGTTAGGTTTGACTGTGGTGATGAGTATTATGGCAAGCATGTCGTGTCTGAACAGCATTTGGGACCGTTTGTCAAGTACTTGTAAAATTGTGGGATGGTTGCCCAATATACCATGTCTGGTAGTCTCAAGCAGAATGGTGTGGCTGAAAAGAATAATCGCACCCTTAAAGACATGATGAGTAGGTGTAACTTACTTGATTATCTTTGAAGAAAAGTCATTAAAACGACATCATACATTCTTAATAAAGTTTCTAGCAAATCTGTTCTAAAAATACGTTTTAAATTATGCACCATTAGGAAACCAAACTTTAACCATTTTTGAGTCTGAGATTGTTCTACTAAAGTCAAAATCTATAATTTTTTTGAGAAAAAAATTGATTCTAAAACTTTTCGTTGTTTCTTTATAGGTTACCCATAATATTCTAAAGGATACCGATTCTATTGTCCTACACGTGGTACTAAAATTGTTGAGTACTTAACAACAAAATTTTTGAAGCTTGATATTATTGATATTGGTTGTTAATAGCCTATTAGTGTGCATGAGCAAGATATATTTTTTTATATTCCTTTACCTGTTGTGCAATAAAATATTGTACATGTTCCTGTTGTTAATTTTGCTACTCCAGTTATTGATCATCATGTTCCTGTAATTGAACCTTCTGTTCTTATTGAGACTCCTCAGCCTTTACAGCAATACTACTGAAATTTTCTTGAGAAGGTCTACAAGACCAAGGAAACATGTTTTTTTTGATGAATATTATGTATACATTGGGGAAAGTGATTATAATATTGGTGATATTGTTGATCCTGTAACATACCATGATGCTATTACTTGTCCTCAGTCTGATATGTTGGTAAATGCCATGAAAAATGAGATGCATTCTATGATACACAATGAAGTACGGGAGTTTGTAGAATTTCTTGAGAGATGTAAACCCATTGGTTACAAATGAGTGTTTAAAACTAAGATGGACTCTAAATGTAAGATGATTTAAGGCTAGATTGGTAGGAAAAAGTTATAGACAGAGGAAAAGTATAGATTTTAATGAAACTTTCTCACTTGTCTCCACTAAAGATTTTTTCGGGATCATTATGACATTAGTGACTCATTTTGATCTAGAACTTCACTAGATGTATGTAAAGACAGCTTTCCTGAATGGTGATCTTAGTAAAGAAGTTTATATGATGCAGCCTGAGGGTTTTAAGGAGAATGAGAAAAGAGTAATTACTGTGCAAGTTGAAGAAGTCTATTTATAGTCTCAAACATGCTTCTCGTCAGTGGTACTTGAAATTTGATGAGATGGTAAGTTCTCTTGATTTTGTTGAGAACAAGATAAATCAATGCATATATCTTAAGGTCAGTAGGAGCAAATTTATTTTTTTTGTTCTTTATGTTGATGATATTTTGCTTGCAAGTAATGATTGGAGTTTACTTCATGAGATTAAGCAATTATTGTGCAAAATATTTGACATGAAAAATCTTGGGAAAACATCTTTTGTGTTAGGCATTCAGATTCATCCAGATGGAAGTCATGGGTTGTTGGGACTTTCTCAAATGACATATAGAGATCGTGTATTTGAAAGATTTAATATGCATAATTGTAAGTTTGAGAATGTACCTATTGTAAAAGGTGATAAATTCAGTTTAAGTCAATACCCCAAGAATGATCTTGAGGAGGAGTCTATGAAGAGTATACCTTATGCGAGTGTTGTTGGCAGTTTAATGTATGCACAGATTTGTACTAGGCCTGACATTATTTTTGCAGTTAGTGTTCTTAGTAGATATCTTTCTAAACTAGAATTAAATCATTGGGTGACAGCTAAGAAAATTATGAGATACTTGCAGAAAACAAAAAAAAAATTATATGCTTGTTTATAGGAGAGTTGGTAGTCTTGAGGCGATTGGTTACTCAGATTCAGATTTTACTGGGTGTCAGGATAATTTAAAATTCATTTCAAGATATATTTTCATGTTAGCTAGAAGACCAATATCATGGAAGAGTATTAAATAAACTCTCACAACTTCTTCCACTATGCAAGCTGAATTTGTAGCTTATTATGGAGCTGCAACACAAGCTATATGACTAAGGAATTTTATGTCAAGAATTATGATTGTTGATTCAATCTCTAGACCACTAACAATTTATTGTGATAATAGTGTAGTTGTGTTCTTCTCAAAGAACAACAAACATTCTAGTGGGTCTAAACATATGAAAATTAAATATCTTTCTGATAGGGATCTTGTGAAGAAATGTGACATTGTGATTAAACATATTGATACAGAATCATTAACCAAGAGACTGAGACCTGTAACTTTTAAGAAACATGTTGACAACATGGATATTTTTGGATCTTTTGATGTACTTGGTTAGTGAGAGTTTTTTTTATGAGTTAAGAACTTTAGTGTTGAGTTAATTTTATGTGTGATATTTGATACTCATTATGGTTGAGATACATCTATTTGATGAATAATAAATATTTGATGATGATGCTTATTGTTAGCATGATATTTTTACTATGTTATATGTGTACACATTTATGACATATCATTTTGTACAAAATCTTAAAGCTTGGTGTATGTCTTAAGTATGACTGTTTTGTCAATTGAGTATGTCTCTAATTATACCATATGAGAAAACCTTGTAATTTTAAGTTTGGAGACATACTAACTTATTGTTGAAGGTAATAAATTTTTCTAACTTATTGTTGAAGCATGTTGTTAAAGAAAAATTATTTGGAGGACTGAAAATAAAAATAACATATTTATCAGATCATATATTAAGATGTTATTTTCTTACTACACTATCACATCTTGATCCATGTCAATAGAATTATTATTTTTTTGTAATCATTGATTGATCATATGTCAATAAAAGATATAAAGGCCGTCATGGTTCGAAAATAATAGTTTTATTGGATAGGGTTGTATTTGAGAAGTTGTCTTAGGACCATATTATTTTTTATTGTGGCCACATTGAGTTTTGTTTGATTAACCCGAGTGTTGTTTTCAAATATATACATATAATTTTATTTTATTTCTAAATGACTACAATTAATGTTGTCAAAGTGGGAGAATGTTAATATTTTTCCTATATTGGACTGTTATTAATTGATAGTTAATTTTAGTTTGTGAAAAACGGACTAAATTTATGGTCCAATGAGATGAGTTTAATATTATTAAGTAATCTATTTTGATGGATTTATGTACATCTTTAATTAATGTGGTTGAGGCAGTTAAGTATAGATCTTAATCTAATTAAAACCCGTAATAGGAGAATCTATTAGATTTCATTATAAATAACAAGTTAGGTCTCATCTCTATTTCATAACTTTAATTTGAGTTATCCCATTGAAAACCGCTTATTGTTTTGAAGAAAGAGTGCCCTTTAAAAAAAGAAATTCAAAAATCGAGTATCATAAGTCACACAAATATATTCTAAACTTTATAATTTAGGTTTTTATATACGAATGATTAAAATTACTAACAATAACTACTAAAAACAAACGCAAATGTGGCCAAAGAAAGCAACCCTTCATCCTTCATCGACTTAATTGCGTTTCGCATTGCATCAAACAAACGATTCTTGCCTAACATTTCAACTATCAAGTTCCAAGCATATGGACTATGCTTGTCATTGAGCTGGTGACCAGACCATCGGAAGAACTTCACGGCGGGACCGGGGAACCCGTAAGACAATTTCAACACTTCTTCAACATCTTGTTGAGAAAGCCTAATGCCAGTATCGTCAAGAACTTTTTCGACACTCAATGAAGGTTTGTTAGCTATGATTTCACAAAGTGATTTCACTTTGGGTGGCAAATTGGGCGTTTCCAGATATGAAGCGAAAGTCAGACACTTTCCCACTTCTTGTTGTTTAAAATCTCAGTTGTTCCGACCATGAGGAGATGAATTTGTTGGGTGGTACGAACCTGATGAAAAATGGGGTTTCTTATAAGGGTCAACCTTCGATGATGATGGAGAAGAAGAATCCTCGTGGAGTGTTCGCTTCTTGGTCTCGCCCATGATTATTCTAGGTCGAATTGCAGGCAAAACCCATCTATTAAAGATAACACATGAGTAAATTTTCAAGGAATTGGGTCAGAAATCAGAGTTAGAAACCCTAGCTCAACATTGAGAGTGAAGAGTGATAACAGAAAGGTTTTCCTGTCGCAGGGCTATGTTGTACAGTGTCTGGGAATTGGGACAGTCGAATTGATGATGNTAACAGAAAGGTTTTCCTGTCGCAGGGCTATGTTGTACAGTGTCTGGGATTTGGGACAGTCGAATTGATGATGAGGCTCTGGTTCAAAATGACTAAAATGCCCAAAACCAAACATGTAAATGGCAAATTGTACTTTGGGCCCCAAAGAATTTATGAATTTTTAATTGTACCCTCAAAGATTTATGAGTTTTTCATTGAATGAGCAACAAAAATTAAAAATAACAAAATGAACATATTGCAACATTTTTAATATCCCACAAATGATATTTTTCCTATTCTAAATTGGCATAAATCCCAAAAGTGGAGCTTATTCACACCACACAAATCTTCGTTCCTACTATATTAAACTATAAATCTTAAAATGACTAAGAACATTTTTTTATACTTACCCCATTAGTAATTAAGTTGACTCAATTAATAAAAAAATTTATCTCAATTTTTATTTATAGGTATTTTTTTAAATACCATCTCACATAGTTTATACACAAAATATACTCAATTTTTTTCTACTTTGGGTTTCTTGTATGTTAAATTATTTCAACTGTCACTGTCCTATCTCTATCTTTCTCAATCTCATTATTGGAATAATACTCCGATTCGACTTTGCACTTATCTTCATTTCTTAGTCATCGGTTGAAGAAATTTGCAAGAAAAAAGATATTTTTCACACACAACTTAAAACTAAATATAAAAATCAAATTTGTGTCCATCACAAATATATATAAAAAAATCTCTTTGAGTCTTCATTAGATGTTGCATTTGAAGTAAAGTTTCTTGAAAAGTAAAATAAAAAGGTTATTAAGTCTCCTTCTTTTAAGTCACAGAGTATATACAAAAATTGTTTGTATAAATTATGTGAGATGAGGTATACAAAGAAACCTTAAAAATATAGATTAAGATAAGTTTAGTTATTAATAAGTGAATTCATAATGAGGTGAATTTAGTTATTAATTGGGTAAGTATACATGAGATGAATTTAATAATTGAGTAATACTGTTTGAAATTAAAAATTTAATTTAATTTATTGACATAATAATATCACTCTTAATAATTTTATGATTCATAATTTAGTGAGGGGAGAACGGATATTCCTAGAGTGGGAATAGTCCAATCCTAACCCAAATTAGCATGAAAGACGCCTCGGAGGTAGCCACGTCACACCTGATCACAAGCCTGTTTCCAATTTATAAAGAGGCATAAACCAGTACACACAGGGGGAAACCCTACTGTGGTGGTTGTCACTGTGGTTCCATCTCTCTCCCTCAACCATGTCTGACCACAGTGCAGAGTCCCAAGACGCTTCACCCAAGGAGATGGAACCTGAGAAAACCGAGACCGGGCACCAAGCTCAGTCCTCCGTCGGTAAACTCTTTCTTACGTTTTCTCCTTTCTTTTCCTCTGTTTGGTTTCTGAGAAATTGCTAGGAAATGCCCTGGAATATAATTTTTTTTATTTATATATATTTGGTGTTGTTTTTGGTTCTCGAGTGTCAAACAATGATCACTTAGATATATCACCTGCTTTATTTAGCTCCGATTTTTTTTCGTGTCTACATTTTTCTCAATGGCCAACATAATGGGCTCAATCGAGGTTTTCGGTTTATGTTTTAGTAATATATGGATCCCATGAGGATTTTTTTAACTGTACTATTTCCCTTGTTTTTTTCACAAGGTTAATGGTGTGAAAGTGGTGTTTGTGCTGTTGGTTCTTGTTAGTGGGGTTTCCAATTGGTTATTTGTGTGAAAGAAAGGTTGGATGTTTGTGGTTGAATGTTTTAATTTCGTGGGTTGTGCAAGTTTCGCCCTATTGTTTGTTATGGGACCCAATTTCTTTATGTGTAAGTGAGGATTATTTGTTGTTGGCGAGCTATTTTCCTGTTATCCTTGTTATATGTGCTGGAAATTATTGTTTGTTGCTAATGTGCTTAACTTTGTAAGAATGTGTTTGCCTACACAAGTTTTACACTGTTTTCAATTTTTTTTTTTTTGAAATTTGTTGCTTTTGGGCCACATTTTGTTTCTATTTTTTGGTTCAGTATTTTGGAATAATTTTCATTAGCCTTCCAAATAGAAATTATATACTTGGCTGAACAGAATTTAGCAACTCAATTGTGTACAGAGACAGTATCAGGAAAAAAAAAAAACTGCAGACGTGTCCATCTTGTTTTTATCATTCTGATAAAAATGTTTTAATGCATTCACAATTATCTAATTCATAAAAGACTGGTCATGTGCTACAATGAACCTTACATCTTTTTGTTGGCAGAATCTTGTGCAATGTAGAATACAGATGGCAAGTCCCTGGCTCATTCATGTTGGTTAATTTGTTCGAAACTGTTATAGTAAATGGCGTTGGATATTTTGCATAGGGTGCTTAGCCTTGGACTTGTCTCATCTGATTCATTTTGTAGTTTCCATAAAAACTAGGCTTTTTAGTGATATGCGTCTTCTTGTAAGTGATTGCCTATATATCATTCATTGATTTTTGTAAGTGATATGTTTATAAGATGATAATGAAGTCTGGATTGCATCTGTTACGTTAGCATTCGATATAAATGCATCATGGTATAACTACTTTCCTTAATTTTGCATAGGTATCTCATACAAGAACCGTTTACAAGAGTACACACAACGGTCATGCTTACCGCTTCCAATATATGATACTATCAATGAAGGAGAACATCATTTACCAAAGTTTAGATCCACAGTGTTGGTAGATGGATCATACTGTACCTCTCCCAACATATTTTCACATAGAAAGGAGGCGGAACAGGATGTTGCCAGGGTTGCCTTGCTTGATATATCACAAAAGATAAAGGATGGAGGATGTCCTTTTATTCGTGAGGTTTGATGCATGCAATATTTAGATTTCAACTTGCATAGTTTGGATTTATCTCAAATGCCATGAATAGTTAACAGTTTATCATGTGAGTCATTTGTGTCGACTGAGATATTATTTTGCAAGGTATTGTCACACAGATGTTTTGTGTTATCCCATGTCTAATTGAATTTTGTGATGATTGCATTTTCTAGTTTGACATAGCTGATGTTCTTTTGTCTATCCATTCGAACATGGGATCATAGAAGAGTAATGCCCTGTCACATCTTGGTTGTCTGACACAACAAGGTCATCAAAAAATTGTGCAATCAAAGTAATAAGTGTTAGATTTAGTTCTACATTAATAAAATAATACTTCTCAATCTAGTATATTAGTCTTGATTAGGGCTGCCCCAGCCAATGATGCTTAGCTGGTATTTTCTGGGACTGGGACTGGGACGCGGCCCAGACCCCTTGAGAGGCAACAGTGGGGAATCTTAGACAATGGGAGAAAGACCGATCTGTACACAATTTTTGGATGGTGCTTGTTGATTTTGGTTTTTTTGGGAAGAGGATAAGTTCTTGATGTTGAGCAGACTCAATCTTGTTTAATATTTTCTGTATTCATGTTATTCATCATCTTGGAATTTCAACTCCTTATGGTATAAGATGCTGCCCGTTGTCTAAGTTTTGATTTCTTTCCTTTCCTGCTTCCTCCTCCCCTCTCCCTCCACTTATCAGGATACAGTCTTTTGCAAGTCTATCCTGAATGAATATGCTATCAAGTTGAGTCTGGAAAAACCCACATATGAAACAACTCAATCGAAGGGATTGATTCCAGCTTTTGTATCCTGTTCGGTTTTCAATGGTATTACATACACTGGAGAAACTGGCAGAAACAAGAAAGAGGCTGAACAATTGGCAGCACGTGCTGTTATCTTATCAGTTTTAGGTATTATTTCTATGCTTTAAATTATATAATTATAATTTATTACCTCCTTGAAAGATATAAACTATATCTACCTGTCCCTGCAGATTCTGATTCTAGAACCGTTATGTCCGAGATAATTAATTCCAAACACAAGCTTTATGCTGCATTGAATAAAGTTAAGGAGACACACAATGTTCACAATGGCATTACTCCTGATGGAATGAACACAGGAAATGGTCTTGGCATCCCCTTGAGCAAAAGAAAAGAAGTTGAAGCTACTGGGGGTACTAATAACATGCCTATTACTGCAGTTTCTGAGCCTTGCTTGGGACAAAATACTATTATTCCTGCAGCACATCCACCTTTCCATCAATTTAAGAGACCTAAATTAGAATCCTCATCGGAGGCGACACCTACCCCAATCCAATTTGTGCCTCCAGTTTTGGAGCAGCCTCTGCTTGGTGATTCAACAACTGATAGGAAGCGAAATCGTAGAAACAAGAAGAAAGCTAAAAAGAACGAGCACGATAATGCTCAGTAAGTATAACTTTTTATCTGTTTTTGATTGTTTTTATTAGTTTGTTATGATCTGCTGCAATCTTGTGCTCTCCGGTGTGAAGTAGCACTACATGTGATATTGCTCAACCCTTCCCTGCCCTTTGGAACATCTAATGGTTGCATGAAAAATCTTGTAAACGAGCATGTTTTTTCCATTTTGAATTTGACAGGTGGGGTATGTATTGTTATGATTGTTGTCCAGGGTGAACTTCCCAATAGTTTTTGGATGCATGCTGTGTTTTATGTTAGTTTAATTGCTACTGTTAGAGTGCCGATATGGAGATGTTGTAATTTTAGCTAGTGTGAATCAATTTGATTGTGATTTGTGACCATAAAATAGCTTCTTACTTGAGAAGGAAACATACTTTTCATGGTCATTGTTGTTACAATTTTAGAATTGATCACCCAAGTGCAGGTTGTGCGAAGTAATATAATACTCGAAAGTCCGAGGTCGAACCAAAGGGAATTGAAAAAACTTAGAACACAATGAAAAATAAAAGAAAATTGTTTTGAAAAAATTGTTGTAGAGATTTTGAAATTAGAAAACAATAAATTTGGTTTTAAAAATAATAATTGAAAATACTAAAGCATTGGGATATCTTTTCAAATCCACACGGCAATTATTAATAATTTAGTTTTCGAACTCAATTGGGAATCAGTTGAGAAGTGATCCCAATCGAAATATTTAGCAGTGATAATATAAAAATATCAATAGTTATAATTAATGAATTATCTGAATAAATATATGAATTTACTTGTAGATCACAAGCAGTCACAATGCCCGGAGTCTACGATAAATCAAGCTTTCCAACAGGTACACCTTTATTTATTGCAAATAATAAATTAATTATCTTGTGAGAAATTCTAATTAATTAATTCGAACATAAAATAATCAGTTATTTGACTCGCAGGGAATCTCAAATATTTGATGTACGTGACACAATGAATCAAGAAATTATATAAAGCAAAAACTTTACTGAAAGACAAAAATTAAACATGCATTAAAAAGAACATTGAATTAAAAATAAATACTGTGCTTCATTAAAAGTTCTCCCATAGCTTTAGTTGGGCTTTTAGCAAGCCATAGAACAAGAACAAAAACAAATACTAAAAAAGAAAAGAAAAGAAAGGATGGGAAGAAAATAATAATTTCTCTCAAAAGATGAGAGATTTTATTTATACTGAAATAAATCTTAGGTATAGGTAGAAGATATAAGGATGGATTGTGAAGAATTCATTTGCAAAAAGAAGTATTTTAAAGTAAAATCCCGTGCATAAAATCTTAGGGGCGCAAATACAAAATTTGTCTAGACTTAGAACTTCAATTTCGCATATTTAGAAGCCGAATCACAAAATTTTCGTAAAATACACTTTTGTAGCCCTTGAAGTTTTCTTTCCAATCCCGCAAAAATCAGGTCAATCGGATATCGGAGTCAAAAGTTATGACTAAAATACTAAATACGTGTCAAATCCTTATCTTCTAGGATACTTTCTTAATCAAACTTTAAATGAGTTTTTTTTCTAACTTGGACTCTTTTAAGGATTAAATTGTCACCTTATCTTCAAATCTTCCTATCTTTATATTAACTCTTCAATCCTTATCAATTGTGATTCTTCCTCCGATGATTGCTTTACTTGCCTTATCTAATATTACTTTAAATCAACCAATTTACCTGTAAAATAAACTAAACAACTAGAAAAAATATCAAACTAGAAAATTAAGGAATTTAACACATTTAATCATAAATAATATGCAATTAACTAATCATTAAATATAATAAAATAACACTTTTGATGGTTAATCAATTGTCCTCCTATTCGGAATTGTGGCAGAGTAGCCATTTCTGATGATAGTAGGAATAATATTTTGTTCTTGAAATTGGAGTCACTTGATGCCTTAAAGATTGGTTCTTTCACATGGACAACAGTATCTCCACTTCATATTCGATTGTGTGATCCTGTGTTTCTCTTGCCATGTACTTACCCGACACACTAGTTGTGTCGATATTGGTAAATATGCTCTGGATCGATGTTGCTCATCTTAGGTGTTGATTTTTAAATGTCATAGTGACATGCAAAGTTGAAACGTAACCATGTAGTTTTGGGGAAAAGGACTACCATAAAATTAAAATATGGCTGTCATTTTACGGTTTTTCTGTTAGCTTTTGAACCCACTACACCTAAAATGACCGGGAGAGATACAGTTGTTGTACATAGTATTCGTGCTGAATTTGAGAACCCCAACAGTGTGGAGTCTTGGGAGTTTGCTGGTAACTTCATGAACTAGAGTAATGGTTGTATTTAATTTCTTTATCTTGTCTTCTATTGAGGACAATATTTTGCACTCAGTTTGTGGAGCTCCACTGTTTTTTCTTTTGCTAATACAAATAATACTTTATGAGTTGTGCTTTCTTCAATCCATTTGTTTGGGTGGGAAAAAAGAGAATATGAAACAAAATTGTATGTAGTGTTCATGTTGGCAACATCCTATCATAGAAAGTTGATTATAATAAGAAAACAACATAATTGAAAAGTTAAATAATAAGAAAGCGACATAGTAGGAAAATAGAACAATAAGAATGTAACACTCCGTTTCAAGTTGGAGGATAGAGATAAAAAAATGTTCAGTTTGGATTAAAGGCTTCGAAAGATGGACCGTGCCAATTGTTTGGTGAGAAATCATTGAGTTGACTACAATATCTCACAATGGACCTAAGAAGCACAAATACAGATATGGGTACGATACAATACGATACGAATACAGTAATACGACAAAATTTTAAAAAAATAGGATACGGATACGGTTAAAATATGTCTATAATAAAATATATTTTATATTTTACTATTATCTAACGACTTAAAAATTATAATTTTCAATAATTCTTTAATTGTAGTAAACAACATTATGAATTTTTACTTTAAAAAAATGTAATATCGTTTCATTATGATATATTCATAAAATGAGTGTGACCAATAAAAAGAATCAGAATCACATTTAACTATTTGATTTGTTTACAAGTATTTGTTTTTAAAATTATACGAACTCATTTTTTTATACTCTTTTGACATGTAAAAATAGATAATACTTAAAAATTACTCATGTCTTCAAAATTAAATAGAATTTTGTTGATATTTGTATTGCATATGAATTCGAAAGGAGAGGATATAGATTAAAATAAAAAAAATTTCATCTTGCTCTATTTTTAGAAATATCTACATATTTTATTAATTATCGGATGTGTATGATATGTATCCGATACGTATTCTAGAGTGTATGACAAGTATTGTATCCGATATGGGTACATCGATCTTGGCGAAGTATCCATGCTTCATAGCAATGGACAATAAAGCCAAGTTCTAGGTAACTGCACGGACTTCCTTAATTGAAACACACTACCACAATGTTCTCCCTTAGCAACAAATCCAAGTGGTTGCTCCACATTAATAAGCAATGGCAAACAATGATCATGACAACATAGAGAAAAAGGTGACGAAAAATCATACACGATAATACTAGCACCACCACTAACAATATTGACATAAACGAGTACAACTAACAACACCACAATAAACCCACAAGCAGCAACAAATTCGAGCATAACAATCGAAATCAGGATAGACCAAGTAGAATCGGAGTGGAATCATCTAAAAAGGGGATGAATCGATAATGAAACCCACAAAAGCAATACTGAGACGGGATGAATGCCAACATTGACTCTGAACTAGGATGAAAACCAATAACTAGCACCAAATTGTGCCAAAAAACACTGAACCAACACTAAATTGGGTTGAAACACTTGATTGAAATAGAGCTAAGATGAAAACCACTAAACTAACATCAAATCTGGCCCAAAAAATCAAATCAGCACTAAACCGGAATTAGTGCGGGGGTAAAAACCACTAAACTAGCATTAAATTGGGCAGAAAACCACTGAATTGACTTAAGTTGGGTTAAAAACACGGAAATAAAATTAAATCGGGATGAAAATTATGAAACTAGTGCCAAACTAGCTTGAAAACCATTGAATCAACACTAAATCAGGCTAAAAACACTTCACTGGAATTGAGTTGGGTTGAAAACTAGAGAATCAACACCAAACTGTATTGAAAATCACTGAATCGACATTAAATTGGGTTGAAAACAATGAACCGAAATTGAAAAATGATGAAACCCACTAAATCAATACCAAATTGGCCCAAAAATCACTAAACTGACACTAAACCATGCTAAAAATTGTGTGAACTTAAATTGAACTAGGTTAAAAGCTCTAAAACCGAAATTGAACGGAATGAAAACCATTGAAGCAACACCAAATTGGGCCAAATATCACTGAACCAACTCTAAATCGGTCTAAAAACTCTAAAATTTGTAGTGATGATTAGACATCGGAGAAAAGAACACGGATTCAAGCACCTCACAACAATTAATAATGATCACAACGGGGGATGAGCAACTTATGCATATATCGACAACAGGAAAACTTCAACTTAGATTGATTTCGGCAACGACAACAACTGACAAATTTGCTGACGAATACAACTTAATATATATGTGCTAAGTCAGTTCAACCACTAGGCGAGTGAGGCACTCGCCTAGGGCCCTGTTCACCCTTGATCTGATACCAAGTTGAAACTTGAATAATTGTATGGTAGTGTTAAGAAAAAAAAAGAGACAAAAAAAAGGGAGAAAATATAAAATAATAGTGTGTAGGGTGTACGTTGCCAACACCCTATTATATATTTATATCAGGTTGATATTGAAGACAATTACAATATTAAGAAAATAGAACATAATAGGAAATCCACGTAATAGGCAAACAACATAATAGGAAAGTAACACTCCAACATAGTGGACATGCTTGAACCCATGTAGTCATGTTTTACTAATCCTCTAGGGACTTGTGTCTCCAGGAAACCAATTACGGATTTTTGCTTCTTTTTTTTTAATTTGAGGGTTGTGGGATCATTCTTCTTAATTTCACATACTTTGTCTGTTGCAACGTTTTGTAACATGCTATTGATTGATTATGATAATGGATGATGCATATCTGTATCAATGAAATAGATTGCTGATCTCGTGGTCAGTCAATGTTTGGGAGTCGGGACTAGTGTCCAGGGCATTATGTTTCACATAATTGGAGGCCATATACAATTAATCTTCATATTGGTAGACATACAGTAGAAGTGATTGTTTGTATCAACCCCTTTGGGGAAATTATGCCAAAAGTTGGGTTTGTACCTCAACTATTCCTCTCCGAGCCCGTTAATAGGGGATAAACTGGGTGTTATTTAGAGTTGATATGGCAGGGCTTGTGGTAAATTAAGGTGTTAGCATGAGGTCATTCATAGATAAGGTTGGATATAGGCTGAAGAAAAGCATATCTTAATTTATTCGCATCAATATATGGTATATCAATGACATGTCTTGGTGTGAATCGAAACTTCAAACCATGGTGTTAGGTTATTCATAGTTAAGGTTGAAAATAGGTCTTCATTTCAAGAATGAATGGTAGTAAGTGGGATTTTCACGTATTATGTTTAAAATTTTGTAGATTCTTGTCGATATTGAATACCAAGATGCTCAGATTATACTCATATTATGGTTTTTCCATGCTGTTCCTTGTGATGGGCAATCCCTTTGATAGACTTACTCAGTAGCTGTGAATGCATAATAGTGAGTTTAGATATGTCTGCTTATTAAGATCTAGATGACAAGAGTTCTGCTCTAAAGTATCTGGATTCTGGACTCTGCTTCTTTGTTTCAAATTTTCCATCACTTGTAGCCAAGTATTCATGGCCTCCATTTTTTGGAATTGTGCTCGCTTATCATTGGATGAGAAAAACTGAACAAAAAAATTGAGCTCGATTATATCCTTTTAGGTTGAAGGTGATAAAAGTATAATTAATGTCTTGGTCCAGTGGTAAAGGTGAGGCTGTTAAGGAGCAAAATGCCATGCTTGAATGACGCACACATCATAGAAATGGAATATAATGGGTCTGCTTAACTGTTTAGCAAAGTTTATTAATAATTTTTGTGGGGTTTTTTTTTAAAATTTTTATGTGTACAAATTTCTTGTATGGGTATTCAGTTTACTTATTTATTGCTTATTATTCTGAGATTGCAGATTACCCGTTGCTATGGTGCCTTTGGGTCATGTTCCTCCTTGTTCAGTGGCCCAATGACTGGCTGATATCGCCGTAGCTCNTAAACTGGGTGTTATTTAGAGTTGATATGGCAGGGCTTGTGGTAAATTAAGGTGTTAGCATGAGGTCATTCATAGATAAGGTTGGATATAGGCTGAAGAAAAGCATATCTTAATTTATTCGCATCAATATATGGTATATCAATGACATGTCTTGGTGTGAATCGAAACTTCAAACCATGGTGTTAGGTTATTCATAGTTAAGGTTGAAAATAGATCTTCATTTCAAGAATGAATGGTAGTAAGTGGGATTTTCACGTATTATGTTTAAAATTTTGTAGATTCTTGTCGATATTGAATACCAAGATGCTCAGATTATACTCATATTATGGTTTTTCCATGCTGTTCCTTGTGATGGGCAATCCCTTTGATAGACTTACTCAGTAGCTGTGAATGCATAATAGTGAGTTTAGATATGTCTGCTTATTAAGATCTAGATGACAAGAGTTCTGCTCTAAAGTATCTGGATTCTGGACTCTGCTTCTTTGTTTCAAATTTTCCATCACTTGTAGCCAAGTATTCATGGCCTCCATTTTTTGGAATTGTGCTCGCTTATCATTGGATGAGAAAAACTGAACAAAAAAATTGAGCTCGATTATATCCTTTTAGGTTGAAGGTGATAAAAGTATAATTAATGTCTTGGTCCAGTGGTAAAGGTGAGGCTGTTAAGGAGCAAAATGCCACGCTTGAATGACGCACACATCATAGAAATGGAATATAATGGGTCTGCTTAACTGTTTAGCAAAGTTTATTAATAATTTTTGTGGGGTTTTTTTTTAAAATTTTTATGTGTACAAATTTCTTGTATGGGTATTCAGTTTACTTATTTATTGCTTATTATTCTGAGATTGCAGATTACCCGTTGCTATGGTGCCTTTGGGTCATGTTCCTCCTTGTTCAGTGGCCCAATGACTGGCTGATATCGCCGTAGCTCTGTTTTAGGTGAACCAACCTTTGTTTATATCTTGTCAATATGACGTCTTAATTATAAGTATACCTTTCTGTGGTTGACTTCTCCTAATTGGATTCCTTTAACTTTATTAGATGTACAGTAGGATACAAATGTTGAGCCTGTGCTCTTGTGTGAGCTCTTCTTTTATAAGGATTTTCTTCTGGTCAGTTACAGTTCATTTATTCTGAAAAAATGCAGGTTTATGGGTTGCAGTGTTTCCTGGAACCAAGTTCATTCAGTAGTCCAATGAGAGGCGCATTTTGTTGTATTTTTTTTTTATTTATAAGGGGTGGCTCAAACCTTTATCTTGTTGGACATATAACTGTGTCTTGTAATATATAGGATATGCAGCTCCTTTGACATTTTTAGCTTCTTACTAGTGGCATTTCAGTTGGTGTTAGTTAACTCCTGTAAATCTAGTCTTCACTTAGAAAGGTGTGGTATATCACATATGCATATTGTAGTTATCGGATGGGATGGAATGTGTATATATCTTGGGAATACCTTGCACACAGGATGGTTGTTACGGGTCAATGATGATTTGGTATCGTCATTATAACAGTTATTTGCTCCAGTTTTGATGTGAGTGGCATTCTAGGACCAGTTACCTACACCCATGAGTAGGGCCAGGATTGATGCCAATCATGTCAATTAAGGTGCTTTCACATGTGCGGTGTAGCAAGATGAGTTCTCGTTATTTTACATGACTATTGATGGCTCATGTTGTGCTCGTAAGTTATGTCGTATTTAAGTTAATTGATTTGTAGACAATTATTTGTTTATAATTGGATTTGTGTTGTGTCGAGTTTGTCTTGTATATAACTGGTTTAGTTAATTTTGTATTGATCTATTTATTAACGGGATTTCACAGGTCAGTTCGTATGGTTACTTATTAATGCTAAATTCTGACTTTTTAACTAATGTGACGGTCGAAAATTGTTAACCCTAATTTTGAACAGGAAAAATAGGCTTGAAGATGTGCACAAAGAAGCTGGCTCGAAATAGTTGTGAGAAATCAGATAAAAACCAATTGAAGTACTGAATGGTGGCTCGTGTATACATCAAGACCAACTTCCTTGGAAACCATGATTGAAGGCAAATCAATCAACTCGACACACGGATTTGAGACAAAATTATTAAGGAATTAGAGGATTTGAGTTTAAATTTAATAGATTTGAGAGGTAACGAATGGATTTGTTAAAAATTTGAAATAAATGAGTAAATATGAATTTAGCTAAAAATAATGCAATTTTTTTTCAAAATGACTTATACATGGTACCAAATTAAAACGACGTTAACTTCATTATATATATGATTATAAATGAATCGGATATAAGTTAAAATAAATTTTAATACCGTACAATTTAAATATGATACAATTTATGGAAGAAGAATAGCTTCTCAAGCTCAATGCACTCTTTCAGCATTCTGTACACAAAGTAAATTACAACTATTTTCAACCATTGTGAATTTACGTCCATGTGCAGGCCCATGAGAGAGAAGGAGAGAGAGAGCTTCTGTTTAGGTGGAGTTGATGACTTGTAATTAAAATTAAACAAATGATCACTATGAAGTTAAACTGGGCCGGTGGATTCATTAGTCAGTTTACAACTACAGCAATACCCTCAAGCTATTAATAATAAAATAATTATGGAAGATAAGATCAATCCGTGCCTTTAAATGAACATGGGTTTTTGAGATCATAATGACCTGTTCTCATAACTGTTTTAATGGAGATGAAAGGAACAATACAATCTCCTTGAGACAAGGAAAAAAAGCTCCTTCTTCCCATGCCAGCTTTGATTTTCCCACCTTCGCGCC
>CAUOFW020002058.1:631176-684148 GCA_963454935.2 Ilex paraguariensis
TTTCTTTTTTGTTTTCTGATCTGAAAAACATACATGTGGATGATGATCTTCATCGAATTTGTAGACGAATACTTAATTGTTGTTTATTACCAGCCACAATTTTTATTTTCAAGTAGTGGATGATATTTAATTTAGTAGAAACATGACCTATTGGAAAATCAATATATAAAGTGTCATTAACCCTAATAAGATCAATAGTATTTTCGATCCTTAAAATATGTATTTTTATTAGTTTAATTTTTAATATATTTATTTTATTAATTTAATCCCTAAAATATTCAATTCATGTCATTTTGGTCTCTAAATAGACGACCCATTAAATTTTTGATAGAATAATTACTTATTGGACACGTGATACCGTCTAAAAAATAATTCATGATCACTTCAGTCAAAAAATTTAACGGCTTGTTTATGTAGGAACTAAAATGACACAAATTGAATAATTTAGAAACCAAATTAATAAAATTGATATATTAAGGACTAAACTGACAAAAAATATACTTCAAAGATCCAAAATACTATTAACCCTTTAAAAGTATTAGTGTCAAGACAAAAAATCTTTCCGCCGCCACCAAGTTATTCATTTCATTACAAACAACGAGCTTCCCTCTTAAAAACCCTAATCGTCCATCAGTATTGTCATTAAAATAAAAAATATTATTATTTAAACTTAATTTATTAATTTAATTATTTATAACTATTGAATTAACAATAATTCTCAGTATTGGTTAAGACCCGAAACTAATCTCATGATTATGATGAATTAGGATTGTAGAAACTGGTTCGATTCAACAAATAAAAGTTTTGTAGACTCATGCCTTACTTATAAATAAATTAAGTCCAAATAAAATTATTATAAAACAAAACCAATGTGCCATGACACATGGCCGCATTTGATAGGTCAACAAATTAAGTTTTTATTATATTATTGTAAAACAAAACTAATGTGTCATGGCACATGGCCGCATTTGATATGACAGTTTGAACTAAAACATACTCAGATATTCTAATCTAATTCTAAGTGTTTTATTTTGTCAAAGAGAAGGGCCCGACTTGTCGTCCCAATCAAGGCCTGGTTGGACAGATACACGCAAACCAAACTCGACATAGTCAAATACTTTGGACACATATTTTCAGTATTCGAGTAGAATTTAGACAATAAATTCTATCCTTATTTTGAATTCTGGTAGAATTTGAGTTGGGTTTTGAGTAGACCGGTAAACGGATCGGATATAGATCAGATTGATTATATTCGAATTCGAATTCGATTAAATTTTTATTGATCTGATCTGATTCTATTATCCGACGAATTTGAAAAATTCAATTCATATCCAAATTTATTAATTTTTGGATACCTGATTAGAAAATTCGATCCTATTTGATTATTACAAAAAAAATATATGTACACTCAAAATTATTTTGAATAATGAACTAAAAAAAAGAGGAAAAAAAAATAAAAATTTGAAGTATAAGCAAAAGGGAAAATCAAATAAGAGGGAAAAAAAAGAAGGTCATACATTGTAATATTCACTTTATTTTTACTTATTTTTTAGTATAAGTATAATATATGTGTGATATTTATTTACATAATATATTTTTTATTCGGATCGGAATAATAACGAATTAGATTATTATAAATCCATAGCCAAATCTCCTCCTCTTATTTTCCGAATCAAACACACCCTTCATCGGGGTTTAAATGTTCAAAGTGAAATTCGATAATGTATAAAATGTATTTATGCACCACCTATTAAGTATTAAATACAGTAATAAAGAAGGAGAGTCAACACAAGCAAACACAATTTATAAGTATCTCCTAACAGATTGAGACGTTATCCTTGTAATAGGTGAGGTAGTTTGGTGGAGGTGACGTCATTCTCGTAACAAACAAGACAGTTCTGTGGAGGTGGCGACGTGCGCGTCCCACGGAGATCTCCTCTCGTGTCAGTTGTGAATTAGGTCTTGGGGCGGCTGACCTGATTCTCTCAAAATGGCACAGCTAACCTAAACTAGTTTCCTCCATCTTGTTGTGGGTTTGGCCTATATATTTAAAGTGGATCTGGTCGGCGATTTTGAACTGAACCTCTGAGCCGGACCTTCAAAATTAATGTTCCACCTAGAAATAAAAAATATTAGTGTAAAAGGGAAAAAATTTCACCACCACCAAGATAGTCATTTTATCACAACCAACAAGCTTTCCTCTAAAAAAAAATATTTATTATAATAGTGATATCATGTTAGTATTGCCATTAAAACAAAACTAATGTACCATGACACATGGCCCTATTTGATATTTTGTATTAAATTACCCATGATTTGCGTATGCTGCTGATTGCTGGCTATTCATATCAGAGAAGAGTTGAAGGATAGTCTAACTGTAGAAAGGGCGCGACTTGTCATCCCGATCAAGGCCTGGTTGGACGGATACAAGCAAACAACTTGAGATAGTGAATACTTAACACATATTTTCAGTTTTCGAGTAGAGTTTAAACAATAAATTCTAACCTTATTTTGAATTCTAGTAATATTAGGGTTGGGTTATGGGGACTCTATCCGAACTTAATCCGAAATAATAAATTTAGTTTAACTTAAGTTGAATGGTAGTAAGATATAAATTCAACTTCAACTTGACTTTTGGTTTGAGTTGAGTAACCTACAAAAGAGGGATTTTAGGCGACTGCTTGATATTGGGTTTAATTGTGTAATCTAAGAATTTCCTTAAATGATCACAATCGATGAAAAGTAAAGCGATAGCAAAACAAATTAAGTTAGTAAAAGAAATAACAACTTTATTAATCTGAAAAGTTTTGAATTACAAGACTCATGAACAGTCTTGAAGACTAATCCTAATTATAATTCTAACTTAAAACTACTCCTAAAATGTTCAAATCATAGGTCTTTGATTAGTTTAATCGTGTCATCTCCTTGTAATTAATGCCGTTTTTTATAGGCATCTTCTTATTGATGGTTAATTTGGCTTCCTCTAAGCAATTTCTTCTCCGGTCTCTTCCTTGTCTCAACTGCAATTTTTAAATTCTTGGAACCCATTTGATGCTGATGAGTATTGCATTTTCAAATTTCCAGATTTCATTCATTCCCTTTTGAAGGTTGTTACTGTTCTTGAATCTGAGCAAGCCATGTGGACTGACTGTCTCTTCGTTTTATGAAATGTAGAATTTGGTTGAAACAACTGTATATAGATGATGTTGTTGAACGCGGGGGATGTAACAAATTACAAGCTTGGCACAGGAATGTAACCAACATTAAAAATATAATACAATAAGGCCCACGTGCTTGTGGCTCT
Organism: Ilex paraguariensis; assembly: GCA_963454935.2. Classification (NCBI taxonomy): domain Eukaryota; kingdom Viridiplantae; phylum Streptophyta; class Magnoliopsida; order Aquifoliales; family Aquifoliaceae; genus Ilex; species Ilex paraguariensis. Next base: position 634,481 of record CAUOFW020002058.1, read on the forward strand.
GAAGCAAGAAGGAAAGAAGGTACAAAGAAGCCTAAAAAATTCCTGAAAATGAGAGAGAGTTAACTACGGTGGGAATCTCAGACGTGGGTTGCGAAAGATCCGGCGAGGCTTCTGCTGATTTGCTCTCCTTTTTAACTTCTCTCTTCTTCATCATCTGTTCATCCATGCCAGCTATCAATGCCCATGCAATCACTAACTGATTAAATATATAGCAACGTCATTAAATCTATATATATACTAGTTTCACATTTCTGGTTTCCCATGGGCCATAGCCATTGGAAATTTTTACTATAATTGTTCTTATTTCTCATATTATTTATTTCTTGAAGTCAAAAATATCTGCAAACCCATCTCCATTCATGAAAGATCAGTGAGTTTGAAGTTTGAACACCTACATATAGAGAGTCCCTCTTCAGCTGTTGTGATTCCATTCCCTCTTTTGCTTGATCAGCTACCCTTAGTTTTCATTTTCCGTGTCAATGGCACTTGCCAAGGACAGAATACCTCATGACTCAAAAATGGGCTTGGTTCAAGCCAACACACATTATGGAAATGCTTTTGGAGGGCCATCAGTTCAAATTTCTGAGCTTTCCTCCTCTGTGCTTTATGGGTTTGAAGATCATCACCACAAGAAACTAGTGTTTGAAGAATTAGGTGACAACAAAAATGTTTCAGTGAGCCATTCCTCTTCACATTCCAGTCCAAGCAGCACAAATTCAACTGGAATTGTGTATCATCAACAGGCTATGAATTACCAACATGAGGAAGCTCATTCTGTAATTAACTTCAAATCTGGGTATCACAGTTACATTCATACTGGTGGATCTGTACTTAGCTTCCAGCAAACTGAAAGGATTAATCCTCAATCCTCTTATCCAACAATGTGTTACCAAGATCAGTACACAAATATCTGGGAAGAAAATTCGAGCCCTGCACCCCAGAGTCAGTTGATCAAGTACCCACGCCTGCTGGGCAGTTTGAATTGTATCCAAACTGCTAGCAACCATGGATCAACGAGCAAAGACAACCACCATGAGGACGAGCCATTTGAGTGGCTCAACACCGACGCAGACGATGTTGATGATGATGATGGCGCTCAGGAGCTCAGATCAGGAGAACCATCCCTCCATAAGCGTATCCATATGGTAATTTCTATTCCCACTTGCATCAATGTTCGTTTTTGTCATTTCTTTCAGGTTTCAATAATCTATGTGACCAAAACCTTAACCAAACTTAACTTTGAAAGCTTTTTCACAGGCAAAACAATTTCATTCTACTCCCATAACCAGTGGCTAATTTCAAGTTTTTTTTTTTGGAATATTGGTGCAGGGAGAGAGCATGCAGCCTTTGAAGAAGCAGTGCACTACAGCTGCAACAAAGAAGCCCAAACCAAAGTCAACTCCAGCAAAGGATCCACAAAGTATTGCAGCCAAGGTTTGCTTCTTTTTCAAGTAATCTTAAAAATCTAGATTTTGATTGCATCTTAAGCAAAAGATCATGAGAAAAGGAAATTTAACCTTGACAGAATGTTTGTGTTGCAGAATCGTAGAGAACGGATCAGTGAACGGCTCAAGATTCTGCAGGACCTCGTCCCCAATGGTTCCAAGGTAGCCTAGGCTTCACAACAATTATATATTCTTCTTGAATTAGTTCTTTTTGCAACGAAAGTATAGGGACTAATTATAAACTTAAATGTCGTGAATTCGATCTTGACAATCTATTGAGGTTATTCTTTTTGAATTTCTTAATCCCGACATGAATGATCAGTTTTTTATCGAACCGAAAAGGGAATTAATTGATGGACTCGTAAACAGGCCCGATCACCCTTGACCGTTGAATAAAAACAAAAAATCTGAGTCAATTCTCTGTTAAATTTTCTCCCTTTTCTCTGTGTGATCTTATGCAGGTTGATTTGGTTACCATGTTAGAAAAAGCTATTAATTATGTCAAGTTTCTCCAATTGCAAGTGAAGGTTAGAATTCGCCCGAAAAAAAAAAAACACTCTTCTGTTTCCAATCTTATTTCAACTTCAATCCTAAGTATTTCAATCTGTGCACTCATGCAGGTATTGGCAACTGATGAATTTTGGCCAGTGCAAGGTGGAAAAGCTCCTGAGCTTTCTCAAGTGAAAGAAGCCATTGATGCCGTCCTTACATCTCAGAGAGACAGCATTTCAAGCTCAAAGTGATGACACTGACAAAGAAGAAGAGAGTACTTGAAAGAGCAAAAATCCTGCCAATGAGAGAAAGAAGAACATCTCAGTGGATAACGATCAATCTTCTTCTTCTTCTTTTTCTTCTTCTTCTTCCTCGGAATAACTTGTAACAATTGTATTTCGACTGCAACAACTCTGAAACCTTGTCCCATTTAATTTTAGATATTCTTCCTTTTTGGTTCTCTCATTTGTCTTAAATAACATTGGATGTGAAGGAAAGTTGTGTCCTTAGATTTGTTCTGACTGAATAACAGAACTTTTATGAGCTGATTACTTTTATTTTCCCTTGGGTATGTAGATGTTTTGAGTGTCGCAACATCAAAATGATGTTTGAGATTAAAGGGCAAATTACAGTTTAATCTCCAACTATTCTCTTATCTCGCATGCATTGTCTCAACTATTGTGTTTCACACATGCCCAACAATAGTTATTAGTCTCACATTATTCCTTTAAGTATATATTTCTCATATTATATCTCTAAGTATAGTAATAGGATTACGTTACTCTAATTTGGATATTTGATCGTTTCTTTTACTAAACATGCATGCAGTCATTTTATGTAAAAATATGAAGGAGATTTTATTTTGGGATAGTGTGAAACCAATTCAAATAATTTAAGGGGGCGATGTAAGAAACTTAATAGCTAAGCAGACAAAGTAAAACCAAAGTAATATTGATATGGTAAAGGTGTAATTTACTCTACAAACAATTCTTGTTGCACCTGCATGAGTTCAGGGATACCACCATGGTTACACAATTGCTTATATGAGCGTCTCCAATTATAATTTAAATTTAAACTCTGATTTAAGTGAAAAACTTGATGGTATAAAGTATTTTAATGGACAAATTCAAATATTTATTCAAACTAGTTAGTGCACACGTGCAACGCATAAACTTCGTCAATATAAAATATTATATTACACATAAATTTCGTCATTTTTAAGTTTTAAGCAATTTCATAACTTTCACTCTAGTGATCAAAATTAATACATTATGAGATCTGGTTCTTTCTTATTTTGAGATGCATCTTATATATTGAGATTCACAAATTGTACCTACAAAAAGTAGATATTTTATGGTATGATAGAGAAAAGGTTTTCAAGAGACAAAGAACTACAAAGTAAATTTGATCTATGAATTATATTATCAATACTATTAGTTCTTGATCAAACAAGAAATCCAACAACAAAGTTAACAAAAAAAAAAAAAGGAGCAATAGTCATTTATTCTTCTAATAAATACCTCGTTATTAAAGGCGTACAACAATGACAAGGGTAGTACCAATTGTTAGTCCAAAATTAATATTAAAAGTTTTTTCATGAAGAAGATATTTTTCATGAAATTGCTTGAAAACCTTATAGAATGAATGATATAAATAATTAATTTTTCAATAAAAAATTAAAGTTAATGGATAAATTATGGAAAGGGTCAACAACTTAAAAGAAACCATGCAGTGCCTTAGTAGTGGTCATATTCAAACTTCATACACATCTGTCAAGTGTATGCATTTACAATTATCTGAGGATCACTTCGAGGTATATCTATTTTCAAATTGCATATGTTCTCTGGTATTAACTATTTTGGTTCAACATTAGCCATTAAAATTTACCACCTCAAATTACTGCTTAAATCTTTTTTGATGACTAATGGCGCATCTCATGAAAACCTTCTAATGGATAACATCACAGTAAACCAAGAAAGAAAAGGGACAAACAATATTATCAAGTTAGGCAAAAAAATAAAAGCTTTCTAGGCACGAAGAAAGTAGTCTCTAAAGCACATTCTCCAAAAATAGTAGAATTCCCCCTAATTGCATTGGTCTAAACAAAAGGTGTGTAGATTGCTCCCCCCAACCAAGATGACTCTCTAATTGGAAACTCATAAATTTTAAGTTTAAAACATTAGCATTGGTTTTGATTTAGTTTTATTATGTCCTAAAGCTTCCACAGAACACACTAAGAAACTCACAACCTCTGGAGGTAGAATTGAATCGAAATAGTTGACTAATTGCACGTTTATGAGAAGGAATAATAGAAAGATAAATTTCATCATACTCCATGGGGGTAGACATGCATATAAAAAAGGGTTGACTTATTGCACCAAGTAAAGATATAACAGTATGGTTGCACATAGATGCTCACAAAGTAGCTAGTGTTGGAAAACTAATGAATGGATTACACATAAATGCACATAATGACGAGGTCAAATATAGAACAAACCATTTTGTCAGTACCATTTGAGTGAAAAACTTGATGGTATAAAGTATTTTAATGGACAAATTCAAATATTTTAAAAAATTCTCTTATTGTCTCAAAACTCTTTTTTTTTTTTATGTCATCTAAATTATGAAATCTAATAAAATAAATAAAACTTTCATATCTCTCCACAAATGAGTAATTCAAAAAAATTGAATATGGATACAACACTATCTTAGAATAAAAATAAATACAAAAAATAAATGTAAATCTCTCTAGAATTTTCAGATTGTTCTAATCTCTTATCTTTTTATGCTAATCTAGATAAAGAAAAAGAAAACAAAAAAAGGTAGTTACTTTGACATGGGTTTGATTTGAAGAACACAAAAAATTGATCATTTTCAACAAAATAGATGATTTCCTAAATTTGTATGTAGTTGAAGGTTTGAAATTTTAGGAAGAATTGATGCCCTGAAATTATACCATCGACAGTGTTTAACTCGAAGAAATAAAAAAAAAAATTGATGGACAGGCTTAAGGTTTATATATTATGAAATATGGGTGAGATTAAGGTTTTGAAAAATGCAAGAAATCAAGAAAATAGAAGATGAAAAGGAAGAAACTTACCTATAGGCCTTCAAAGAATTTGAATGCTTCGTTGGTGGTAGGTAATCGAAACAACGTTGAAGAGAGGTAGAGAACAAGTCGTTGAAGAAGTTTAAACAGACTTTGGATAGAGTAAAAAGTTAAGTTAGAAATTTAATATAGAAGTTGAGTTTCATTCAATTTGAGTCCAGAATAAATTTTATCTTGATTTGATATAGATTTGGGTCAAAGGTTTAAAAAGGTAAAAAGACCATTGACCATTTAGACCTAAATCTAAATTTGCGTCTAAATTAGAATCGAGGTTTAGAATACTCTAAGAAATGCTTAATTATAAACAACTTAAAAGAAGATATAGTTTCTTAAATAGATGAAATCAAAAATAGAGTTCAAATGTATATGAATAAGCATAAATTGCAAAGAGATGACGAAAAATTATTTTGAGGAAGAGTTTTGGAAAACTGTTTTTGGTGTTTTTTTTGTCACAAAATTTGTTTGATTATATAATTCTAAAAATATTTTTATGAAATAGAAAATATCAAAACTTGTTTGAACAGTAATCTAGAAAACAAAAAAAATAGAAATGTGATAGTGGAGGTGGTTGTGGTGGTGTGGTGGACATGATGGTGGAAGTATGGACGTGGTGGTGGTGGCGAAAGTGTGCTGGTGGTGGTAGTGGTGGCGTTGGTGGTGGTGGTGGTCAGTGGCAGAGCCACTAGTAGACTAGGGGGGCATGGGCTCATCCTGAAATTTTTTTAAAAATTACTAACTATATATTTTTAAAAAAATNGTAATTTACTCTACAAACAATTCTTGTTGCACCTGCATCACTTCAGGGATACCACCATGGTTACACAATTGCTTATATGAGCGTCTCCAATTATAATTTAAATTTAAACTCTGATTTAAGTGAAAAACTTGATGGTATAAAGTATTTTAATGGACAAATTCAAATATTTATTCAAACTAGTTACTGCACACGTGCAACGCATAAACTTCGTCAATATAAAATATTATATTACACATAAATTTCATCATTTTTAAGTTTTAAGCAATTTCATAACTTTCACTCTAGTGATCAAAATTAATACATTTACGNTATTTTTTTAGTTATAAAAATTGTGAGAATTAAGTTACATAATCAAATGGGTGAGTAAATTATTTGTATAGAGAAAGATATTCTCCATAGTATGGATAATGAAGTTATCATACAACATCTTTAAAATATGAAAACTCATCAAAATCAATTATAAATAAGTATAATGAGTCTTCATTATTATTTTTTTGTATATCTTATGCANCTGGTTCTTTCTTATTTTGAGATGCATCTTATATATTGAGATTCACAAATTGTACCTACAAAAAGTAGATATTTTATGGTATGATAGAGAAAAGGTTTTCAAGAGACAAAGAACTACAAAGTAAATTTGATCTATGAATTATATTATCAATACTATTAGTTCTTGATCAAACAAGAAATCCAACAACAAAGTTAACAAAAAAAAAAAAAGGAGCAATAGTCATTTATTCTTCTAATAAATACCTCGTTATTAAAGGCGTACAACAATGACAAGGGTAGTACCAATTGTTAGTCCAAAATTAATATTAAAAGTTTTTTCATGAAGAAGATATTTTTCATGAAATTGCTTGAAAACCTTATAGAATGAATGATATAAATAATTAATTTTTCAATAANGTCATTAGGGAATGGCAGAGTGGATTTTGGTGATTATGTGTGTGTGTGTGTGTGTGATATAACTTGGAGCGCTTGGGCTTCAACCACCAAATACCAAGCCCACGTGCATGCTCAATAAATAACAAGTTTACAACCTTGACAGAACTTAATTCAGAGCTAAATTTGAGGCATCTCNCCTTAGTAGTGGTCATATTCAAACTTCATACACATCTGTCAAGTGTATGCATTTACAATTATCTGAGGATCACTTCGAGGTATATCTATTTTCAAATTGCATATGTTCTCTGGTATTAACTGTTTTGGTTCAACATTAGCCATTAAAATTTACCACCTCAAATTACTGCTTAAATCTTTTTTGATGACTAATGGCGCATCTCATGAAAACCTTCTAATGGATAACATCACAGTAAACCAAGAAAGAAAAGGGACAAACAATATTATCAAGTTAGGCAAAAAAATAAAAGCTTTCTAGGCACGAAGAAAGTAGTCTCTAAAGCACATTCTCCAAAAATAGTAGAATTCCCCCTAATTGCATTGGTCTAAACAAAAGGTGTGTAGATTGCTCCCCCCAACCAAGATGACTCTCTAATTGGAAACTCATAAATTTTAAGTTTAAAACATTAGCATTGGTTTTGATTTAGTTTTATTATGTCCTAAAGCTTCCACAGAACACACTAAGAAACTCACAACCTCTGGAGGTAGAATTGAATCGAAATAGTTGACTAATTGCACGTTTATGAGAAGGAATAATAGAAAGATAAATTTCATCATACTCCATGGGGGTAGACATGCATATAAAAAAGGGTTGACTTATTGCACCAAGTAAAGATATAACAGTATGGTTGCACATAGATGCTCACAAAGTAGCTAGTGTTGGAAAACTAATGAATGGATTACACATAAATGCACATAATGACGAGGTCAAATATAGAACAAACCATTTTGTCAGTACCATTTGAGTGAAAAACTTGATGGTATAAAGTATTTTAATGGACAAATTCAAATATTTTAAAAAATTCTCTTATTGTCTCAAAACTCTTTTTTTTTTTTATGTCATCTAAATTATGAAATCTAATAAAATAAATAAAACTTTCATATCTCTCCACAAATGAGTAATTCAAAAAAATTGAATATGGATACAACACTATCTTAGAATAAAAATAAATACAAAAAATAAATGTAAATCTCTCTAGAATTTTCAGATTGTTCTAATCTCTTATCTTTTTATGCTAATCTAGATAAAGAAAAAGAAAACAAAAAAAGGTAGTTACTTTGACATGGGTTTGATTTGAAGAACACAAAAAATTGATCATTTTCAACAAAATAGATGATTTCCTAAATTTGTATGTAGTTGAAGGTTTGAAATTTTAGGAAGAATTGATGCCCTGAAATTATACCATCGACAATGTTTAACTCGAAGAAATAAAAAAAAAATTTGATGGACAGGCTTAAGGTTTATATATTATGAAATATGGGTGAGATTAAGGTTTTGAAAAATGTAAGAAATCAAGAAAATAGAAGATGAAAAGGAAGAAACTTACCTATAGGCCTTCAAAGAATTTGAATGCTTCGTTGGTGGTAGGTAATCGAAACAACGTTGAAGAGAGGTAGAGAACAAGTCGTTGAAGAAGTTTAAACAGACTTTGGATAGAGTAAAAAGTTAAGTTAGAAATTTAATATAGAAGTTGAGTTTCATTCAATTTGAGTCCAGAATAAATTTTATCTTGATTTGATATAGATTTGGGTCAAAGGTTTAAAAAGGTAAAAAGACCATTGACCATTTAGACCTAAATCTAAATTTGTGTCTAAATTAAAATCGAGGTTTAGAATACTCTAAGAAATGCTTAATTATAAACAACTTAAAAGAAGATATAGTTTCTTAAATAGATGAAATCAAAAATAGAGTTCAAATGTATATGAATAAGCATAAATTGCAAAGAGATGACGAAAAATTATTTTGAGGAAGAGTTTTGGAAAACTGTTTTTGGTGTTTTTTTTGTCACAAAATTTGTTTGATTATATAATTCCAAAAATAGTTTTATGAAATAGAAAATATTAAAACTTGTTTGAACAGTAATCCAGAAAACAAAAAAAATAGAAATGTGATAGTGGAGGTGGTTGTGGTGATGTGGTGGACATTGTTATGGAAGTTTATGGACGTGGTGGTGGTGGCAAAAGTGTGCTGGTGGTGGTAGTGGTGGCGTTGGTGGAAGGGTGGTGGTGGTGGTCAGTGGCAGAGCCATTAGTAGACCAGGGGGGCACGGGCCCATCCTGAAATTTTTTTAAAAATTATTAACTATATATTTTTAAAAAATTTTGGTATATTTCATGGTGTCCACCATATATATCTTGTGTTAAATCTATTAATTTTTTTATTCTATCAAATAGTATAGACAAATACTTAATTAATCATGAATTTTTTGACACATTTTACACTTTACAGACACGTCTACACAAGTTTTTTATATGTCAAATTTATTTTTTTAGTTATAAAAATTGTGAGAATTAAGTTACATAATCAAATGGGTGAGTTAATTATTTGTATAGAGAAAGATATTCTCCATAGTATGGAGAATGAAGTTATCATACAACATCTTTAAAATATGAAAACTCATCAAAATCAATTATAAATAAGTATAATGAGTCTTTATTATTATTTTTTTGTATATCTTATGCATATCGATGTTGAACTATTTTGTCTCTAATAAATGTTTGAATATCTATTATAATATAATAAATTTAAATGTGTTATGTCACTTTTATCAAGTGAAAAAAAAAATTAAAGTTATAGTTGAGGTATCTATTCTAAAAAATATTTCTGACTCTCCAATTGGCGATGGTGATCTTTAGGTTTTCTCTTGCTTGAGGTGGGATAGATGCAGCGAGACATTAGCTTTTCTCTTGCTTGAGCTAGGATGCTTTAATTGACAATAATGATGCAGTGGACGGACCAGATCTATTCTCAAGAAATTCTTGTAGAAATTTTACAAGTTGCTTAACTGGGATCCGATTAATTGTTCTTCTCTTGCAACCTTTGTCTAATTAAATAATTCATTCAGATTGACCCTTGATTTCAGGTATATGTAATTCTGCCCCTCGATTTTTTTTTTTTTTTTTTTGGAATTAAAAATAATGGAATGGTGATGTGTCTCCAGGCAGACTGAAACATTAGAATTCTCCCTTGTTCCCCTATCGATCAGGTCTTCCCTATGTATTAATTTATTGCTAATTATTGAATACTTGTCTCTGAAATTCTATTCCTGTACGAAAAAAATCATCCACGAGCATTATTATGTACTACACTACACTATATTATAGAGTTTGCATGTAGATTAGCATATTAAGAGTACCAGCAGTTTAGCATGTAGACGCACATGGGTGAAGTGGCTTATTAAGTAGGATTTCATGTGTCATTAGGGAATGGCAGAGTGGATTTTGGTGATTATGTGTGTGTGTGTGTGTGTGATATAACTTGGAGCGCTTGGGCTTCAACCACCAAATACCAAGCCCACGTGCATGCTCAATAAATAACAAGTTTACAACCTTGACAGAACTTAATTCAGAGCTAAATTTGAGGCATCTCTCTCTCTCTCTCTCTCTCTCTCTCTCTCTCTGTCTCACACACACACACACACACACACATGGGCTATTTGTACAACCTTGGAACGTGGGAAACAGAGTGGTATGGGGAACTACCTTAGTTACAAATTATAATAGTAGTTGGGATAGATTTGGAATTCATTAGAGTACGGAGTTTGAACGTCAACTAGTTCATGAATGGCCAATATGTAGTACGCGGAGCCTGAGTTTGATGATTATGACACTCAACAACCCTATTTTAATTTCAAATCAATTTCAATGGTAATACAAGAGATAATAGGATATAATTATAAATTTAGACGTCTTAAGTTTAAATCTTGGCAATTCCTTAATTTCATGTAATCCTAACGTGGATAATCTACTTTTAACTAGACCGAAAAAAAATTAACCAAAATGTGCGTAAACTAATTCAGACACTCCTGATCATTCAACAAATAAAAAAAAAACAACTTTTTATTTTAATAATGTTACTATTATATTTGGGTGACAAGCAAAAAAGTCCACATGGTATATATGCGCCTGCGCAATAGGGTTAGTGCATCGGTGCAGATAGGGGTGCAACTTGGGTTAGACAATTCGATTTCAACCCGAAAAAATTAAGGTTTGGGAAAGAGTTTTTAATACTTGAGTTGGACTTAGGTCAAAAAATTTCTACCCGAATTCAATTTGGGTTGAACTTAGATTAAGGCTTTGTAAACCCGAGTTCAACCCGAACCNATAGTAGAATTCCCCCTAATTGCATTGGTCTAAACAAAAGGTGTGTAGATTGCTCCCCCCAACCAAGATGACTCTCTAATTGGAAACTCATAAATTTTAAGTTTAAAACATTAGCATTGGTTTTGATTTAGTTTTATTATGTCCTAAAGCTTCCACAGAACACACTAAGAAACTCACAACCTCTGGAGGTAGAATTGAATCGAAATAGTTGACTAATTGCACGTTTATGAGAAGGAATAATAGAAAGATAAATTTCATCATACTCCATGGGGGTAGACATGCATATAAAAAAGGGTTGACTTATTGCACCAAGTAAAGATATAACAGTATGGTTGCACATAGATGCTCACAAAGTAGCTAGTGTTGGAAAACTAATGAATGGATTACACATAAATGCACATAATGACGAGGTCAAATATAGAACAAACCATTTTGTCAGTACCATTTGAGTGAAAAACTTGATGGTATAAAGTATTTTAATGGACAAATTCAAATATTTTAAAAAATTCTCTTATTGTCTCAAAACTCTTTTTTTTTTTTATGTCATCTAAATTATGAAATCTAATAAAATAAATAAAACTTTCATATCTCTCCACAAATGAGTAATTCAAAAAAATTGAATATGGATACAACACTATCTTAGAATAAAAATAAATACAAAAAATAAATGTAAATCTCTCTAGAATTTTCAGATTGTTCTAATCTCTTATCTTTTTATGCTAATCTAGATAAAGAAAAAGAAAACAAAAAAAGGTAGTTACTTTGACATGGGTTTGATTTGAAGAACACAAAAAATTGATCATTTTCAACAAAATAGATGATTTCCTAAATTTGTATGTAGTTGAAGGTTTGAAATTTTAGGAAGAATTGATGCCCTGAAATTATACCATCGACAATGTTTAACTCGAAGAAATAAAAAAAAAATTTGATGGACAGGCTTAAGGTTTATATATTATGAAATATGGGTGAGATTAAGGTTTTGAAAAATGTAAGAAATCAAGAAAATAGAAGATGAAAAGGAAGAAACTTACCTATAGGCCTTCAAAGAATTTGAATGCTTCGTTGGTGGTAGGTAATCGAAACAACGTTGAAGAGAGGTAGAGAACAAGTCGTTGAAGAAGTTTAAACAGACTTTGGATAGAGTAAAAAGTTAAGTTAGAAATTTAATATAGAAGTTGAGTTTCATTCAATTTGAGTCCAGAATAAATTTTATCTTGATTTGATATAGATTTGGGTCAAAGGTTTAAAAAGGTAAAAAGACCATTGACCATTTAGACCTAAATCTAAATTTGTGTCTAAATTAAAATCGAGGTTTAGAATACTCTAAGAAATGCTTAATTATAAACAACTTAAAAGAAGATATAGTTTCTTAAATAGATGAAATCAAAAATAGAGTTCAAATGTATATGAATAAGCATAAATTGCAAAGAGATGACGAAAAATTATTTTGAGGAAGAGTTTTGGAAAACTGTTTTTGGTGTTTTTTTTGTCACAAAATTTGTTTGATTATATAATTCCAAAAATAGTTTTATGAAATAGAAAATATTAAAACTTGTTTGAACAGTAATCCAGAAAACAAAAAAAATAGAAATGTGATAGTGGAGGTGGTTGTGGTGATGTGGTGGACATTGTTATGGAAGTTTATGGACGTGGTGGTGGTGGCAAAAGTGTGCTGGTGGTGGTAGTGGTGGCGTTGGTGGAAGGGTGGTGGTGGTGGTCAGTGGCAGAGCCATTAGTAGACCAGGGGGGCACGGGCCCATCCTGAAATTTTTTTAAAAATTATTAACTATATATTTTTAAAAAATTTTGGTATATTTCATGGTGTCCACCATATATATCTTGTGTTAAATCTATTAATTTTTTTATTCTATCAAATAGTATAGACAAATACTTAATTAATCATGAATTTTTTGACACATTTTACACTTTACAGACACGTCTACACAAGTTTTTTATATGTCAAATTTATTTTTTTAGTTATAAAAATTGTGAGAATTAAGTTACATAATCAAATGGGTGAGTTAATTATTTGTATAGAGAAAGATATTCTCCATAGTATGGAGAATGAAGTTATCATACAACATCTTTAAAATATGAAAACTCATCAAAATCAATTGTAAATAAGTATAATGAGTCTTTATTATTATTTTTTTGTATATCTTATGTATATCGATGTTGAACTATTTTGTCTCTAATAAATGTTTGAATATCTATTATAATATAATAAATTTAAATGTGTTATGTCACTTTTATCAAGTGAAAAAAAAAATTAAAGTTATAGTTGAGGTATCTATTCTAAAAAATATTTCTGACTCTCCAATTGGCGATGGTGATCTTTAGGTTTTCTCTTGCTTGAGGTGGGATAGATGCAGCGAGACATTAGCTTTTCTCTTGCTTGAGCTAGGATGCTTTAATTGACAATAATGATGCAGTGGACGGACCAGATCTATTCTCAAGAAATTCTTGTAGAAATTTTACAAGTTGCTTAACTGGGATCCGATTAATTGTTCTTCTCTTGCAACCTTTGTCTAATTAAATAATTCATTCAGATTGACCCTTGATTTCAGGTATATGTAATTCTGCCCCTAGATTTTTTTTTTTTTTTTTTTTGGAATTAAAAATAATGGAATGGTGATGTGTCTCCAGGCAGACTGAAACATTAGAATTCTCCCTTGTTCCCCTATCGATCAGGTCTTCCCTATGTATTAATTTATTGCTAATTATTGAATACTTGTCTCTGAAATTCTATTCCTGTACGAAAAAAATCATCCACGAGCATTATTATGTACTACACTACACTATATTATAGAGTTTGCATGTAGATTAGCATATTAAGAGTACCAGCAGTTTAGCATGTAGACGCACATGGGTGAAGTGGCTTATTAAGTAGGATTTCATGTGTCATTAGGGAATGGCAGAGTGGATTTTGGTGATTATGTGTGTGTGTGTGTGTGTGATATAACTTGGAGCGCTTGGGCTTCAACCACCAAATACCAAGCCCACGTGCATGCTCAATAAATAACAAGTTTACAACCTTGACAGAACTTAATTCAGAGCTAAATTTGAGGCATCTCTCTCTCTCTCTCTCTCTCTCTCTCTCTCTCTGTCTCACACACACACACACACACACACATGGGCTATTTGTACAACCTTGGAACGTGGGAAACAGAGTGGTATGGGGAACTACCTTAGTTACAAATTATAATAGTAGTTGGGATAGATTTGGAATTCATTAGAGTACGGAGTTTGAACGTCAACTAGTTCATGAATGGCCAATATGTAGTACGCGGAGCCTGAGTTTGATGATTATGACACTCAACAACCCTATTTTAATTTCAAATCAATTTCAATGGTAATACAAGAGATAATAGGATATAATTATAAATTTAGACGTCTTAAGTTTAAATCTTGGCAATTCCTTAATTTCATGTAATCCTAACGTGGATAATCTACTTTTAACTAGACCGAAAAAAAATTAACCAAAATGTGCGTAAACTAATTCAGACACTCCTGATCATTCAACAAATAAAAAAAAAACAACTTTTTATTTTAATAATGTTACTATTATATTTGGGTGACAAGCAAAAAAGTCCACATGGTATATATGCGCCTGCGCAATAGGGTTAGTGCATCGGTGCAGATAGGGGTGCAACTTGGGTTAGACAATTCGATTTCAACCCGAAAAAATTAAGGTTTGGGAAAGAGTTTTTAATACTTGAGTTGGACTTAGGTCAAAAAATTTCTACCCGAATTCAATTTGGGTTGAACTTAGATTAAGGCTTTGTAAACCCGAGTTCAACCCGAACCCCGACAAATTAAAAAAAAAATTTATATATTATATATAAAGTACTAGTACTGGTTTTTTATTTTTGTTCTATCGTTCTTTTTGTCTCTCTCGTTAAAAATTTGGTTGAAGTTATTGATTGTTAATTTAAGTGAATATTATGAAATATATATATTAGGTTTAAAACAACAAGCCTATTTTGGGTTCTACCCGAATTGAACCCGTAAAATAATCCGAAATCAACCTGAAATCATCAACCTGTATTCAACCCGAGCCCGCCCGAATTAAACTCGGACAGTGCTCGGGTTGAGTTTTTCAACCCGAGGTAGGGTTAGGGTTAGGGTTGAAAATTATATAACAAAAGTTGGGCTAAGGTTAATTGTCCAACTCACCCAATCCGCCCGAATTGCACCCCTAGGTGCGGACAACCAATCTCATCCTGTGGTGTGGTAGTGTTACCTTCCCNTCAAAACTCTTTTTTTTTTTTATGTCATCTAAATTATGAAATCTAATAAAATAAATAAAACTTTCATATCTCTCCACAAATGAGTAATTCAAAAAAATTGAATATGGATACAACACTATCTTAGAATAAAAATAAATACAAAAAATAAATGTAAATCTCTCTAGAATTTTCAGATTGTTCTAATCTCTTATCTTTTTATGCTAATCTAGATAAAGAAAAAGAAAACAAAAAAAGGTAGTTACTTTGACATGGGTTTGATTTGAAGAACACAAAAAATTGATCATTTTCAACAAAATAGATGATTTCCTAAATTTGTATGTAGNATTTGTAAATTTAATTTTAGAACTTAATATATTTTTGCCCTTATTGACAAAAAATATATANACACAAAAAATTGATCATTTTCAACAAAATAGATGATTTCCTAAATTTGTATGTAGTTGAAGGTTTGAAATTTTAGGAAGAATTGATGCCCTGAAATTATACCATCGACAATGTTTAACTCGAAGAAATAAAAAAAAAATTTGATGTGCAGGCTTAAGGTTTATATATTATGAAATATGGGTGAGATTAAGGTTTTGAAAAATGTAAGAAATCAAGAAAATAGAAGATGAAAAGGAAGAAACTTACCTATAGGCCTTCAAAGAATTTGAATGCTTCGTTGGTGGTAGGTAATCGAAACAACGTTGAAGAGAGGTAGAGAACAAGTCGTTGAAGAAGTTTAAACAGACTTTGGATAGAGTAAAAAGTTAAGTTAGAAATTTAATATAGAAGTTGAGTTTCATTCAATTTGAGTCCAGAATAAATTTTATCTTGATTTGATATAGATTTGGGTCANAAATAACATTGTTATATCTCAGAATACCGCCCCAAAAAAAAGGGTGAATGATTTGACCCCATACCTAGAGGTGGAAAATGGGTGAATTGGGTTGATTTAAAATAAATTCAATCCAGTTTTCACTCATGTATTAATGAGTTATAATGAGTTAGATTTATAACAGGTTAGATTAAATCCATTAACCCATAAAATAATTAAAATTTTTAATAAACACACATTAATACACCAAAATACAAACAAACTCACGTGCACACACACACTATAAGATATCAAAACACATATACTAATACAAAAACTAAAACACATTTAATAAAAAAAATACACACACATAATGGGTCGGGGTTGATTGTGGGCTATGGGTTGGTCCCCAGGTTGTGAGCCATGGGTCAACCAGTGGGTCATGGGTGGGTGGCATATTAGTGTATGTATTTTTGTGTGCTAGTGTGTNTGGAAAACTGTTTTTGGTGTTTTTTTTGTCACAAAATTTGTTTGATTATATAATTCCAAAAATAGTTTTATGAAATAGAAAATATTAAAACTTGTTTGAACAGTAATCCAGAAAACAAAAAAAATAGAAATGTGATAGTGGAGGTGGTTGTGGTGATGTGGTGGACATTGTTATGGAAGTTTATGGACGTGGTGGTGGTGGCAAAAGTGTGCTGGTGGTGGTAGTGGTGGCGTTGGTGGAAGGGTGGTGGTGGTGGTCAGTGGCAGAGCCATTAGTAGACCAGGGGGGCACGGGCCCATCCTGAAATTTTTTTAAAAATTATTAACTATATATTTTTAAAAAATTTTGGTATATTTCATGGTGTCCACCATATATATCTTGTGTTAAATCTATTAATTTTTTTATTCTATCAAATAGTATAGACAAATACTTAATTAATCATGAATTTTTTGACACATTTTACACTTTACAGACACGTCTACACAAGTTTTTTATATGTCAAATTTATTTTTTTAGTTATAAAAATTGTGAGAATTAAGTTACATAATCAAATGGGTGAGTTAATTATTTGTATAGAGAAAGATATTCTCCATAGTATGGAGAATGAAGTTATCATACAACATCTTTAAAATATGAAAACTCATCAAAATCAATTGTAAATAAGTATAATGAGTCTTTATTATTATTTTTTTGTATATCTTATGTATATCGATGTTGAACTATTTTGTCTCTAATAAATGTTTGAATATCTATTATAATATAATAAATTTAAATGTGTTATGTCACTTTTATCAAGTGAAAAAAAAAATTAAAGTTATAGTTGAGGTATCTATTCTAAAAAATATTTCTGACTCTCCAATTGGCGATGGTGATCTTTAGGTTTTCTCTTGCTTGAGGTGGGATAGATGCAGCGAGACATTAGCTTTTCTCTTGCTTGAGCTAGGATGCTTTAATTGACAATAATGATGCAGTGGACGGACCAGATCTATTCTCAAGAAATTCTTGTAGAAATTTTACAAGTTGCTTAACTGGGATCCGATTAATTGTTCTTCTCTTGCAACCTTTGTCTAATTAAATAATTCATTCAGATTGACCCTTGATTTCAGGTATATGTAATTCTGCCCCTCGATTTTTTTTTTTTTTTTTTTGGAATTAAAAATAATGGAATGGTGATGTGTCTCCAGGCAGACTGAAACATTAGAATTCTCCCTTGTTCCCCTATCGATCAGGTCTTCCCTATGTATTAATTTATTGCTAATTATTGAATACTTGTCTCTGAAATTCTATTCCTGTACGAAAAAAATCATCCACGAGCATTATTATGTACTACACTACACTATATTATAGAGTTTGCATGTAGATTAGCATATTAAGAGTACCAGCAGTTTAGCATGTAGACGCACATGGGTGAAGTGGCTTATTAAGTAGGATTTCATGTGTCATTAGGGAATGGCAGAGTGGATTTTGGTGATTATGTGTGTGTGTGTGTGTGTGATATAACTTGGAGCGCTTGGGCTTCAACCACCAAATACCAAGCCCACGTGCATGCTCAATAAATAACAAGTTTACAACCTTGACAGAACTTAATTCAGAGCTAAATTTGAGGCATCTCTCTCTCTCTCTCTCTCTCTCTCTCTCTCTCTGTCTCACACACACACACACACACACACATGGGCTATTTGTACAACCTTGGAACGTGGGAAACAGAGTGGTATGGGGAACTACCTTAGTTACAAATTATAATAGTAGTTGGGATAGATTTGGAATTCATTAGAGTACGGAGTTTGAACGTCAACTAGTTCATGAATGGCCAATATGTAGTACGCGGAGCCTGAGTTTGATGATTATGACACTCAACAACCCTATTTTAATTTCAAATCAATTTCAATGGTAATACAAGAGATAATAGGATATAATTATAAATTTAGACGTCTTAAGTTTAAATCTTGGCAATTCCTTAATTTCATGTAATCCTAACGTGGATAATCTACTTTTAACTAGACCGAAAAAAAATTAACCAAAATGTGCGTAAACTAATTCAGACACTCCTGATCATTCAACAAATAAAAAAAAAACAACTTTTTATTTTAATAATGTTACTATTATATTTGGGTGACAAGCAAAAAAGTCCACATGGTATATATGCGCCTGCGCAATAGGGTTAGTGCATCGGTGCAGATAGGGGTGCAACTTGGGTTAGACAATTCGATTTCAACCCGAAAAAATTAAGGTTTGGGAAAGAGTTTTTAATACTTGAGTTGGACTTAGGTCAAAAAATTTCTACCCGAATTCAATTTGGGTTGAACTTAGATTAAGGCTTTGTAAACCCGAGTTCAACCCGAACCCCGACAAATTAAAAAAAAAATTTATATATTATATATAAAGTACTAGTACTGGTTTTTTATTTTTGTTCTATCGTTCTCTTTGTCTCTCTCGTTAAAAATTTGGTTGAAGTTATTGATTGTTAATTTAGGTGAATATTATGAAATATATATATTAGGTTTAAAACAACAAGCCTATTTTGGGCTCTACCCGAATTGAACCCGTAAAATAATTCGAAATCAACCTGAAATCATCAACCTGTATTCAACCCGAGCCCGCCCGAATTAAACTCGGACAGTGCTCGGGTTGAGTTTTTCAACCCGAGGTAGGGTTAGGGTTAGGGTTGAAAATTATATAACAAAAGTTGGGCTAAGGTTGATTGTCCAACTCGCCCAATCCACCCGAATTACACCCCTAGGTGCAGACAACCAATCTCATCCTGTGGTGTGGTAGTGTTACCTTCTCCTTTTCTTGTAATATCTCAACAAACAATACTATAGGCATAATTTGTAAATTTAATTTTAGAACTTAATATATTTTTGCCCTTATTGACAATATATACATTTTTTTTCAATAGTTAGGGGGTGTACGGGTCAAATTACATTCACTTTAACTAATTTCATGTTCGGTCCAATTAAAGACAGATCATCCATGCTGGAACTAGTACATTCATAAGGGTAAATTTCTTATGACTTGGTCTCAATGAATTGCTAAAATTCAAATTCAGGGCGTTTGAATTTACAACAAATCGTCCTGGTTATCACTTGATTTATCTTTAGGATTACAAAAAATACATTAATGCCTTTGAATTAACAGTTGAGCTTAACATTAAATGACATTCATTATCAATCTAAAACACGATATATTAGGCTCCTAAAATAAGTTTGATAATTAAGTGCAAATAACATTGTTATATCTCAGAATACCGCCCCAAAAAAAAGGGTGAATGATTTGACCCCATACCTAGAGGTGGAAAATGGGTGAATTGGGTTGATTTAAAATAAATTCAATCCAGTTTTCACTCATGTATTAATGAGTTATAATGAGTTAGATTTATAACAGGTTAGATTAAATCCATTAACCCATAAAATAATTAAAATTTTTAATAAACACACATTAATACACCAAAATACAAACAAACTCACGTGCACACACACACTATAAGATATCAAAACACATATACTAATACAAAAACTAAAACACATTTAATAAAAAAAATACACACACATAATGGGTCGGGGTTGATTGTGGGCTATGGGTTGGTCCCCAGGTTGTGAGCCATGGGTCAACCAGTGGGTCATGGGTGGGTGGCATATTAGTGTATGTATTTTTGTGTGCTAGTGTGTGTATGTTTTGGTATATATATGTATTTTTTGGTGTATTAGTATGTGTGTGTATTTTTTGGTATATTAATATATTTATTTAATTTTATTAATTATTTTATTTAATAGAAAGTTAAATACTAAACTCAATGGGTACCCATTTATAAGCAATATTAACCCGCTCCATTAAAATGAATTATATTATCATATTCATTTACAACTCACATTAATTAATATAAGTACTCAAGCCATTTATTTATGAACGTGTTGAACGATTTAATAAATAATAGANTGGTCAGTGGCAGAGCCATTAGTAGACCAGGGGGGCACGGGCCCATCCTGAAATTTTTTTAAAAATTATTAACTATATATTTTTAAAAAATTTTGGTATATTTCATGGTGTCCACCATATATATCTTGTGTTAAATCTATTAATTTTTTTATTCTATCAAATAGTATAGACAAATACTTAATTAATCATGAATTTTTTGACACATTTTACACTTTACAGACACGTCTACACAAGTTTTTTATATGTCAAATTTATTTTTTTAGTTATAAAAATTGTGAGAATTAAGTTACATAATCAAATGGGTGAGTTAATTATTTGTATAGAGAAAGATATTCTCCATAGTATGGAGAATGAAGTTATCATACAACATCTTTAAAATATGAAAACTCATCAAAATCAATTGTAAATAAGTATAATGAGTCTTTATTATTATTTTTTTGTATATCTTATGTANCCTAGTATTCAAAAACTAGCCCAGATGTTTGGCTCAATCGCCTCGGACCCTCTACCCATATCCTGCCAAGGCCCAGACCCTAGGGCATAGTCCAACCTCAATCTCACATTGATAATTTATTTTTTTAAAATATGTAAATATTTAATTTAATTTTTTCGTCTCCCTTCCTTATTTTTTCTCTCTTTCTCTCACTCCCTCTCCCCTTATTTTCTTATTATCTCTCCTATCTCCTTTTATTAACATTATAACAACACAATTACACTAATTAGTTACACAAATTAGTTACAATTACTATATAATACACTAAACAGTTACTCATGCATTATAACAAACCAAACAGTTAAACTAAACAATTATACGAAATTATGACACTAACTCAATTTGTCATTCAGTTATTTACATAAATTAAAGAATTACACCATTTAGTATCACAATATGATTATACCAATTATATATACCAAATTGAGTTTATCATTCACAAAAGATTTTACCATTATACTAAATTTGGTATATATAATTGGTATAACGATGTCGCGATACTAAATGGTGCAACTATTTAGTTTATATAAACAACTTAATGACAAATTAGATTGATATTATAATTTTGTGTAATTATTTAGTTTATTAAAACACATGAATAATTATTTTGTGTATTATAGATCAATTGTAGCTGATTGGAGTAACTGATTAGTGTAGTTGTGTTGTTGTAATGTTGATATAAATATATAGAGAGAGAAAGAGAAAGAGAAACAGTTAGAAAAAATAGGAGAAGAGAAATATGAAAAGATAAATCAAATCTTTATATATTTGAAAAGAAAATAAATTATCAATGATAGATAGAGAGAAAATAGGGGAGAGATGGGAAAAAGTAACGGGGGAGAAAGAGAGATGGAGAGAAGATAGGGGAGAGATAGTAAGAGAGTCTAATGAAATCTGTATATATTTAATTAGATATATAACTGTTAATCAAAAATGCATAATTTAAGGAAGAGTATTTAGGTAAAAAAAAATATTGATTTTATTTAAATTTTGTACCTAAATACAATATATTTTATTAAAATTGAACTTAATAGAGTAAATAACTAATTTATTCATTTTTTTTTTCAAATAAGTCTAAAAAATTGTACCCACAACCAAAAATTGTAACGCCTTGCTCCTTGTGAGGATAATGCCTCAATTAGAACCCTTCAGAGCTAACTTTGCTTACCTATAAATTATAAGTTTTACCTACACGTGGAGCGCATCACACTCATTTTAGCACATCATACCTCTTAAGTAATAAGATTCTTCGGTTACCACTGTCATTCCTAGTGGAGTAGGTCACCAAATCAAATCACCTAATTTTTATGTTTTCTTGTGTTAAGCCCTTTTTTATTTTATTCTTGATTGATTTTATATAAATTCACTTTTGTGCATTGCCATTATTGATTGATTAAATACATAAAACCTTAGTACATATAATAATTTATGAATTGTTTGTATATGTGAAAGGGATAAATGAGGTTCAAATCTACGATCATTATATCAAACAATGGGATGATTAGTCATTAAGCTATTACTAAATCCTCGAGCTAAGTAACTTTATTAACACGAATGTCTAAGTCACTGTAAAAAAAAAAAATAGTAAATTATACATATAGTAAAAATTCATTGTTGACCGGCGGATAGAATAAATAAAAGCCAACTACTCAATTTAGTGTATCCATTCAAAGCTGGCAGGCTTGAAGAAATCATAAAAAATGTGAAGTAAGGTAAGTTTCGATGTTTCAATGTCTACAAAGATTTTTGTTCTGTTCTGTGGGCACCGCTTGATTGAAAGGGTGCAGTTACTATCAGCCCCACTTTTGCACTTATTTTCTTCAAAAGTTCATATATTCGAATAAAAATTTAATCAACTTTTGTGATTAGTTTTTTTCTATTAATGTATTTCATTTTGATAAAAAATAAATTAATGTATTTCATAATTTTTCACTGTATTTTTTTTTTTTAACTACAAGATATCTCAATAATTGATCACCGTGGTTTGAGATGGATTAAAGCATGTCTCTTAAAATGACAATAATGACTAGCCCTCGGAGGATATAAAAAATAATTGAATCTAATACTTTTAGATTATCAAATGTCGAGTTTAGCCACTGAACTATCTCTAAAAATTATAATTTTTTAATTTGTATAAACTTTAAATAATTTTGTGAAACAAAAGCTCGTTGTCATGCCATGACATAAACTACTACATTTTCGGATATATTCCATTTTTCAGGCCATCCAATAAGTAAAAATTAGGGGTAATTTCAAAATCTTGCCAAGTATTTGAGAGCATATGTATTATAGACCACAAAATTTTTGAAGAATATATATGCATCACCCTGTCTTTTATGGCACATTAAAAGAAGAATTTTCAAAACAACATTTGTAAATTAGGATATGATAGCAGAGTCCATTTTGTTCCTCCTACTTAATTAGAAACAAAGCAAACATTTTTGAAAATGTGTCACCCTCTCTATGTTTGAAGAATATTCCTCTAAAAATAAATGTTATCACTGTTTATCAAATCAAATGATGACATTAAAAAATTAAAAAAAAATTGTCACCGTGACCCCAAACAAGACACAAAACCCACAAAGAATCATGGAAATAAAGATCATCGGATGAACATCGAACTACACGAATGGATTGCTGTATCTGAGCAACACACTTGATTCCTCTTCAGCTGGATACCAAAAAAATTTATTATTTTTATGAATAACTTGCCACTTTTGTAGGTCACTTGCCAGTTGCCACACTTTTGTGGGTCCTTTTCCTTCTGCTGGCCTGCTTATCCTCATGAATGAACACAGAAAACTTCTGTTAAACAAGGAGAGAGAGACAGAGAGAGGAAACGCCGGAGCACCAAGGGGAAGAGAAAGAGATGGCGCTGGAGATCATCAACATAATCAAGACGTACATGGAGGGAGAGATCAGCATCTGCATAAAGGTATACCTTGTGGCCTTCGTATCTTTAAGCTACTGCTATTTTGCTGGAAAGATAGTCCCAAAAGGAACACTCAGGCTTTTCACACTCATCCCTGTCATATGTCTCAACCTACTCCTCCCTCTCCCTCTCCACACCATGCATCTTGGAGGCTCAACTGCTTTCTTCTTAGCTTGGCTTGCCAACTTCAAACTCCTCCTGTTTGCCTCTGGTAAGGGCCCTTTATCTGATCCTTCTCTCTCTCTACCCCGCTTCATTGCCCTTGCTTGTCTCCCCATCAAGATTCAACAAGCTACACAATTTAAGAACACTAATCCTTCTCAAAACCCACTAAAAGATCAGATTAAAGAAAACCCATCTCCCAAAACCTCCCAAAAAGGTCTCAAATCAGTGTGGAATTATGCCATAAAGTGTCTACTTATAGCTATAATCCTTCGGGTATATGAGTATTCGGATCATATCCATCCATATATTTTACTGGGTATCTATAGTTGTCATATATACTTTGGTTTGGAGATTGTGCTAGCCATAGTGGGAGGACTAGCTCGAGCCCTTCTGGGTATAGAGCTCGAGCCACAGTTCGACGAGCCCTACCTCTCATCCTCACTCCAAGACTTCTGGGGAAGAAGATGGAACATTATGGTGACCCGAATCTTACACCCGACCGTATACCTGCCTGTGCTCCAAACATCAGCACGGGTCATAGACAGAAAATGGGCCCCACTGCCAGCAATTTTTAGCACATTTATGGTTTCGGCCTTAATGCATGAGCTCATCTTTTATTACTTGGGCCGTATGTGGCCCACTTGGGAGCTCACATGTTTCTTTCTGCTCCATGGTGTGTGTTTGATGGTGGAGTTGGTGATCAAGAAGGCAGTTTCCGGCAGGTGGCGGTTGCCGCTGATCATCACAGGGCCGTGTATTATCGGGTTCGTGATGGTTACCGCCTTTTGGCTGTTTTTCCCTCAATTTTTGAGGTGTAATTCTATGGATAGAGCAATNTTTTTTAATTTGTATAAACTTTAAATAATTTTGTGAAACAAAAGCTCGTTGTCATGCCATGACATAAACTACTACATTTTCGGATATATTCCATTTTTCAGGCCATCCAATAAGTAAAAATTAGGGGTAATTTCAAAATCTTGCCAAGTATTTGAGAGCATATGTATTATAGACCACAAAATTTTTGAAGAATATATATGCATCACCCTGTCTTTTATGGCACATTAAAAGAAGAATTTTCAAAACAACATTTGTAAATTAGGATATGATAGCAGAGTCCATTTTGTTCCTCCTACTTAATTAGAAACAAAGCAAACATTTTTGAAAATGTGTCACCCTCTCTATGTTTGAAGAATATTCCTCTAAAAATAAATGTTATCACTGTTTATCAAATCAAATGATGACATTAAAAAATTAAAAAAAAATTGTCACCGTGACCCCAAACAAGACACAAAACCCACAAAGAATCATGGAAATAAAGATCATCGGATGAACATCGAACTACACGAATGGATTGCTGTATCTGAGCAACACACTTGATTCCTCTTCAGCTGGATACCAAAAAAATTTATTATTTTTATGAATAACTTGCCACTTTTGTAGGTCACTTGCCAGTTGCCACACTTTTGTGGGTCCTTTTCCTTCTGCTGGCCTGCTTATCCTCATGAATGAACACAGAAAACTTCTGTTAAACAAGGAGAGAGAGACAGAGAGAGGAAACGCCGGAGCACCAAGGGGAAGAGAAAGAGATGGCGCTGGAGATCATCAACATAATCAAGACGTACATGGAGGGAGAGATCAGCATCTGCATAAAGGTATACCTTGTGGCCTTCGTATCTTTAAGCTACTGCTATTTTGCTGGAAAGATAGTCCCAAAAGGAACACTCAGGCTTTTCACACTCATCCCTGTCATATGTCTCAACCTACTCCTCCCTCTCCCTCTCCACACCATGCATCTTGGAGGCTCAACTGCTTTCTTCTTAGCTTGGCTTGCCAACTTCAAACTCCTCCTGTTTGCCTCTGGTAAGGGCCCTTTATCTGATCCTTCTCTCTCTCTACCCCGCTTCATTGCCCTTGCTTGTCTCCCCATCAAGATTCAACAAGCTACACAATTTAAGAACACTAATCCTTCTCAAAACCCACTAAAAGATCAGATTAAAGAAAACCCATCTCCCAAAACCTCCCAAAAAGGTCTCAAATCAGTGTGGAATTATGCCATAAAGTGTCTACTTATAGCTATAATCCTTCGGGTATATGAGTATTCGGATCATATCCATCCATATATTTTACTGGGTATCTATAGTTGTCATATATACTTTGGTTTGGAGATTGTGCTAGCCATAGTGGGAGGACTAGCTCGAGCCCTTCTGGGTATAGAGCTCGAGCCACAGTTCGACGAGCCCTACCTCTCATCCTCACTCCAAGACTTCTGGGGAAGAAGATGGAACATTATGGTGACCCGAATCTTACACCCGACTGTATACCTGCCTGTGCTCCAAACATCAGCACGGGTCATAGACAGAAAATGGGCCCCACTGCCGGCAATTTTTAGCACATTTATGGTTTCGGCCTTAATGCATGAGCTCATCTTTTATTACTTGGGCCGTATGTGGCCCACTTGGGAGCTCACATGTTTCTTTCTGCTCCATGGTGTGTGTTTGATGGTGGAGTTGGTGATCAAGAAGGCAGTTTCCGGCAGGTGGCGGTTGCCGCTGATCATCACAGGGCCGTGTATTATCGGGTTCGTGATGGTTACCGCCTTTTGGCTGTTTTTCCCTCAATTTTTGAGGTGTAATTCTATGGATAGAGCAATTGGAGAGTACACAGCAATGGGGGCGTTCGTAAGAGATGTTGGTGCGGCGTTGACGTTTAAGTCTGTCAATAATGCAACAAGAGTTTAGTGGGCTTGGTGACCCCTTTGAATGTTGTACTTGTAATGAACTCCTAGCTTGTGGGGATCGAATTCAAGTTTTATTTGTAACGAGCACAGCACGATTATTTTTCCTCACTTTCGAACCCTAAGCATCATTATTTAGAATGAATTAGTCGCACTTTTTGAAAACGATAACAAAATAATCTAACTTCATATGATTGGTCACTTGACATGATTTAATAGAATTGTAAATTTTTTTATTAGAATTGTGTCGATTAATACATCATTAACTCAAGAACACANAATATTCCTCTAAAAATAAATGTTATCACTGTTTATCAAATCAAATGATGACATTAAAAAATTAAAAAAAAATTGTCACCGTGACCCCAAACAAGACACAAAACCCACAAAGAATCATGGAAATAAAGATCATCGGATGAACATCGAACTACACGAATGGATTGCTGTATCTGAGCAACACACTTGATTCCTCTTCAGCTGGATACCAAAAAAATTTATTATTTTTATGAATAACTTGCCACTTTTGTAGGTCACTTGCCAGTTGCCACACTTTTGTGGGTCCTTTTCCTTCTGCTGGCCTGCTTATCCTCATGAATGAACACAGAAAACTTCTGTTAAACAAGGAGAGAGAGACAGAGAGAGGAAACGCCGGAGCACCAAGGGGAAGAGAAAGAGATGGCGCTGGAGATCATCAACATAATCAAGACGTACATGGAGGGAGAGATCAGCATCTGCATAAAGGTATACCTTGTGGCCTTCGTATCTTTAAGCTACTGCTATTTTGCTGGAAAGATAGTCCCAAAAGGAACACTCAGGCTTTTCACACTCATCCCTGTCATATGTCTCAACCTACTCCTCCCTCTCCCTCTCCACACCATGCATCTTGGAGGCTCAACTGCTTTCTTCTTAGCTTGGCTTGCCAACTTCAAACTCCTCCTGTTTGCCTCTGGTAAGGGCCCTTTATCTGATCCTTCTCTCTCTCTACCCCGCTTCATTGCCCTTGCTTGTCTCCCCATCAAGATTCAACAAGCTACACAATTTAAGAACACTAATCCTTCTCAAAACCCACTAAAAGATCAGATTAAAGAAAACCCATCTCCCAAAACCTCCCAAAAAGGTCTCAAATCAGTGTGGAATTATGCCATAAAGTGTCTACTTATAGCTATAATCCTTCGGGTATATGAGTATTCGGATCATATCCATCCATATATTTTACTGGGTATCTATAGTTGTCATATATACTTTGGTTTGGAGATTGTGCTAGCCATAGTGGGAGGACTAGCTCGAGCCCTTCTGGGTATAGAGCTCGAGCCACAGTTCGACGAGCCCTACCTCTCATCCTCACTCCAAGACTTCTGGGGAAGAAGATGGAACATTATGGTGACCCGAATCTTACACCCGACTGTATACCTGCCTGTGCTCCAAACATCAGCACGGGTCATAGACAGAAAATGGGCCCCACTGCCGGCAATTTTTAGCACATTTATGGTTTCGGCCTTAATGCATGAGCTCATCTTTTATTACTTGGGCCGTATGTGGCCCACTTGGGAGCTCACATGTTTCTTTCTGCTCCATGGTGTGTGTTTGATGGTGGAGTTGGTGATCAAGAAGGCAGTTTCCGGCAGGTGGCGGTTGCCGCTGATCATCACAGGGCCGTGTATTATCGGGTTCGTGATGGTTACCGCCTTTTGGCTGTTTTTCCCTCAATTTTTGAGGTGTAATTCTATGGATAGAGCAATTGGAGAGTACACAGCAATGGGGGCGTTCGTAAGAGATGTTGGTGCGGCGTTGACGTTTAAGTCTGTCAATAATGCAACAAGAGTTTAGTGGGCTTGGTGACCCCTTTGAATGTTGTACTTGTAATGAACTCCTAGCTTGTGGGGATCGAATTCAAGTTTTATTTGTAACGAGCACAGCACGATTATTTTTCCTCACTTTCGAACCCTAAGCATCATTATTTAGAATGAATTAGTCGCACTTTTTGAAAACGATAACAAAATAATCTAACTTCATATGATTGGTCGCTTGACATGATTTAATAGAATTGTAAATTTTTTTATTAGAATTGTGTCGATTAATACATCATTAACTCAAGAACATATGGTGTTTTTATTCTGAATCTACACTTCGAGATATATTTTCCTATGGGTTTAACTACTTCCTTGTGAATAAGCATAAGGTGGGCTTGTTAATGTTTTGACTGGGTTGATACAATGTATGGTTGAACACCATGCTTTGCACAAGTTCGCCTCCTTAGACTAGGAATTGGGCACTTTTTCTATAGTCAAAAAAACAAGCAAACACACGCACCTTGTAACTTATTGGTATTCTATGAGAGAGAGAGAGAGAGAGAGAGAGAGAGAGAGAGAGAGAGAGAGGAGAATCAATCACGGAATTAGAAAATTCAAAATGGGAGTCAAATAAAGAAAATCGGTAGGTAATATCAAAAAATTGTACACGGATTGGTGAAAATTTTGATTTTTTTTTATTAACTGTGAAAGGTGTTCATGTTAGTTTACGCATATCTTGATTAATTTTCTTTCTGTTTCAGTCAAAAATAGGTCATGCACACCAAGATTAGGTCTGATTTCAAAGGGCTATCAAGATTCGAACTCATGATATTCAAGTTTACAACTTATTTCTATTATCACTTGAATTACTCTTGATATTAAAATTTTTGATTTTGAGAATTGAGAGAAGCCAGTTTAAAAAAATGAAGATACTTTGAAAAATACTAAAAAAAATACAGAGATCCGTAAGATTTGGTGGATATTGATTTTTAGGTTAATAGTACTTTTAGTTCTTGAAATATGTATTTTTTGTCAATTTAATCATTAATGTATCAATTTTGTCTTTAAAATATTCAATTCGTGTTATTTTGGTCCACATAGACGGATCGTTAAGTTTTTTGATTGAAATGATCACGTGTTATTTTTTTTAGACAGTATCATGTGTCTAAAACATAATCATTCCGTCAAAAATTTAACGGTGTATGTAGGAACAAAAATGACACAAATTAAATACTTTAATGACTAAATTGACAAAATTGATACATTAAAAATTAAATTGACAAAAAATATATATTTTAGAGACTAAAAAAACGACTATCTATAGCAATGTCACAATGGTTTAAATGCCCTTCTAAAAATAACTAGTTATTGCTCATGACGATTACAATGGGAGCGAGCGTTAGTAGTGGTGATGGACGGTAGTGGTGGTGGTGGGAGACGGTAATTATTGTGGTGAGTGGCGACAACCGTGGTGATTGTGGCAGTCATGAGTGGCAATAGTGATGATGGTGGTGAATTTTTGGTGACAATTATGACTGTGGCAGTCATGAGTGACGACGTTGTGGGTGATAGTGGGCGACAATAATGGTGGTTAGTAGTGGTGGTGGTGGGGGCAACAACGAGGGTGGAGGTGGTAGTAGGTTGTGGTTGTGAGCGGTGGCGATGGTGATGGTGAGCGACGACGGATGCTTTTCTAGGCGACAGTATGATGAGTGCTGGCGAATGATGGTAGTAGTAGGTATGGTGGGAATGAGTAACAGTGGGTGGCAACAGTGGTGAACGATGACAGGTGGTAGTGGTAGGTGTGGTGGGGGTGGGTGACAGTGTCTAGCGACAATAGTGGGCGACGACGGATGGTAATGGGTTATAGTTGTGGGTGGCAGTGGGTGATAATGGGCAACAATGACGGTGGTGCTGGGTGCTAATAGATAAAGGTGGTAGTAATAATAAATATAAGAATAAAATAACGATGGTGGTAGATGTGGTAGCAATTAGTGGTGGGTGAAGTGGCGGCGATGGTGATGATGGTCTTTGGGAGGTGGTGGTTGTAGTGATAGGGTGGCGGTAGGGGTGTCAACGACGACGATAGTAGTGTTGGTGAAGTGGCAATAGTGGTGGTGGTTGCGGCGACGATAGTGATTGTTATGGCAGAGGTGGTAGTGGAATGACAACAGTGATGGTGATAGTGATGGTGGTGGTGGTGGTAGTGGTAATGGTGGTGGGGCGATAGGAGTATGGTGGTAGTGAGACCGGTTCTAAACACTACTTTTTTTTTTAAAAAGTATTTGTAAGTTACAAGTTCTAGAAATATTTTTAAAAAGTCACATCAAACACACCAATAGTGTTACGCCCCATCCCGGTCTCCCAAGGATGAAATNAAGTTACAAGTTCTAGAAATATTTTTAAAAAGTCACATCAAACACATCAATAGTGTTACGCCCCATCCCGGTCTCCCAAGGATGAAATGCGACTAAGTTTTACATACACCTGTGAACAATTTTTATAAGCTAGACTAATCAAACATGATATAATCCTACAGGTGCAACAACAACACTCATCACTTTAGTTATTAAGCATAATGGTAAAACTTGTCTGATAATTTGTACTATATATAAACACCTATACCAATCATTTATTTCCCAGGTTATAGACATATAAAAACAAAATTTCACACCCACATAGCATACATCACAAAGTATGCTTGCTAAGTTTATTTATAAATATCTACTATTAACCTGTTATAAATATCTCTCATAAATATAATAAACAACTCAACAGTTAGTCATACCGACACTCAACCTGAGTGGTATCACACTAACATTGCACAAGACTCAATCAACTGAACAGTGGACCAGTCTGTATTCTCCTCTATAGTACCTGAAAGAAGAAACTGTAAGGGTGTGAGCTAAACCACGCGCTCAGTGAGTATACATACAGTATATGAAATGAAAAGGATAGTAATACACTGCAGTAGATAGCTACTATGTAGATACATATATCAAACAATAACATCAATCCAATTTCAAAAAATTCACAAGCCACATCACATCCACACTACCCCTCATTGGGTAATCGATCCCATATGAATCAGTGTCTCCCGAACCTCCCGGACACACCACAGTGCTAGCACATCACTGCACGCCCAATGACCAGGCATCGACGCCCCTGTCTCAAACAGTGCGCCACATTCCACAATACACAATACATAGTACAAAGCATCATCTAATCACATAAGCACGTAGCACATAATCTTAAAGAATTACTATTAATTTCTATTATTTAATATCATCTAATAATAGCATTTTCAAAACATATACAGCTATACACCCACCTCAGATGTACAAATCTATGGCCCTCCGATCCTATCAGTGGATCCTTTCGGTGTCACCGTACCTGTTTCAATACCGACTGTCTCACTCGTTTCACCTAACACATTGGTAATTACAATATCAATATAGTTATCAAATATAATAATTAATCATGCACTAATGTATGCAAATGATGCACCTCAAAATGCCCCGGTAACTCCGGTTACCGTCCTATCCACTCACACACTAGCACTTTTGTTCTAGGGATTACATTTCCTCCCTAAATTCCCAAATTCAATCACATTAATCACAATTAGGATTAAGCAGGTCAAACACATTGACCGGGGGCCCACTTTCACACATTTTACCCCGAATCCTTAAAACTGCACTTCCGGTATTTCATACATTTCGCAGTAGATATTATACTCATTTGCATTCAAAAGTCACATTATTATATCAAGCATCATCTAAAAATGTTGCACGCAAAATTTCAGGTCATTTGGATTAAATTTCACACATGTGATAATAACATTTATAAATTAGGATTTCAGCGCTATCGGCACCCCTTTTCAATTTTTATCGTACTTTTTATTAAAATCACCACACTTAATCTTACACACACATTTAATCATGCAATTTCAGCCCCTAATTGAACCTTTAAATTACTCATTTCACTCTCATAATTTCTGTTCCAACCTAGCCCTTAAAAATATACCGAACATTTCAAATAGTCATATTCCACATTTTTCTCATATTTATTTTAATACCCATTTGGAACCTATTTTTTTTTAACAGCCCGTTAATTATGCTAAATATATTTAATTACACACATACAAAATCTGTTTTGACATTAACTAAATCAGCTTATGAGATTTAAATTAAAACAGTCCATTAAAACAAAATAGCTCATGTATTTAAAATAGAGCAACTTACTAATTAAAACATATTATAATAGTCCACACATATACAAATACGTACATACTAAAATTACGCACAACTCATGTATAAATTGAGTCTCACATACCTTCCTTACTTACAGTTCAAATAGACCTTTTCTTGGTGTCTTCTTCTCTCTTCCTTTCTTTTTTTTTTTCCCTTTTCTCTTCTTGTTCTCCTCCGCTCTCTCGCGGTTTCAGTCAAGAAACCAGAAAACACATATATATATATGTATATTATGTATTAAACTCACACACACTACTTTATAAATTAAACACACATACACTTCTACACCTTAAAACTCACACACACTCACACACAGCCACTTTACATCCTAATGACTCACCCACTTAATCTCTTAAACATGTGTAAAGTTAATACAATAATTACACTTGCTCCCCTAAGTTTTTTAGTGATTTTGAAATCGACCCACTAAGTATTTTTCACACATGAAAATTCTATAAATGGTCTCACTCATACATCACTAACAGGGTCCACCTACCCAATGTATGTTCACATACATCATGACTATGAAAGATTTAATTTAATTAACTATTTAATACTTTCACATAATTGTAATTTAGTCTACAAAATTATATTAATATGTGAAATGCGTGATTGGGTCTCACAGTAAGGGCCTATTTTTCCTATTAAATTTTGGATGTTAATAGTAACCATCAAATTAATTTTAAAAAAAAAATTAAAGAGATCTCAACCATAAAAAATAAAAGTTATTTTATTTATTTTTTAAAATTTAAATTATATTGTACTTTATTATATAAAATATTATCAAATTAATGTGTATAATGGCAATGAAAACCGGTGAAAAGAACAAAAGAAGGCTCCGAACGCCATAACAGTACAATGGCTACGAAAAAGCAGACAAAAAAGACTCAAAAAGCTATACTCTATATCCATAACACTACAAACTCCGAGGCCAGCCCATTCCAACTTTTGAGGTTGGCCCATTTTGGTGCATCACATTCATCCATGTCATTAATAATTACCAAGCAATTTAACTAGAGGTACTCTCGGTCAATTCACATTAGATGAGAAAATATTGGGCGTAATTGTTATACTTGATCAATAATTATAAATTATAATTATTTAATAAAAAATTAATAAATTAATAAAGTGGACCCCATTATCTTATATGGAGGTGGTTATATAAATGGACTACTTATTTTTTATGTCTGAAAATATGGAATAATAAAAACAAATGATCAATAATAAATATATTTGTATTTACATACAAAATCAAATTATAAAAATAAAGAAGAGAGAAAGGAAATTAAACACTGATTGTAGTTGGGACGAGCAGTGGTAGTAATGATATTCAACATTGGTGGTGGTGGGAGACAGTGATGGGATGGTGGCGACGACAATGGTAGTGATAGTTGTTGTAAAAGAGGTGATGGTGGGGTGACAACGGTGATGATAGTATTAGTGGGGCGATAAGAATGGTGGTAGTGGTGGTGGTTGTTGAAGTTAAAGGTGATGGTGTGGTGGTGGTGGTGGTAGGGCGGTGAGGGGTGGGGGTAATGGTGGTAGGGGCAGTTGTGATGGTGGTGAGGAGATGAGGTGGTGGTGAGATAGTTTTAAATATTAATTTTTTTTTTCAAATACTTATGAAAAGTTATAAATTTTAGAAGTACTTTTAAAAAATTACTCAAAACACACCCTTGAAAGTTTATTTTTCCTATTAAATTTGGGTGTTAATATTAACCGTCGGATTAACTTTAAAGTAACATTTAAATAGATTTCAATCGCGGAAAGTAAAAATTATTTTGTTTATCTTTTAAAATTTGAACTTTATTATATAATTTTTTTGACTCTGTCTTTTAATAAAATAATATAATTTAATTTAAACACGATATGATTTAATTGATAACGCGAGTTGTGGGAACAGTAGGAGTAAAAGTATTGCAACATTCAAAATATGCAGGAGTGACCGGCTGGCAGATTATTTTGGTATGGTGCGGACACATTTAAATTTTCCATCAAAGAGCTGAACACAAAAAGCACTGTGATTCAGAATTAAGCCATGATATCCTCTCACCAACAACCTCCTCCTCATCACCACCCACACATAGACAACACACACAAATTAAAGCAAGGGGAAGAATGAATTAATAATTAAAAAACCAAGAGAGAGAGATGTTAGAAAAATAAGAAAAACTATATCAAAGGAGACTTTGCGTTGATGGTAAATCACTTCATGCCTACGGAAGGAACTCTCTCTCTCTCTCTCTCTCTCTCTCTCTCTCTCTCAGAGAGTAAAGGTGTGATGCATGCACAAAAATTGTACTTTACCACGGAGTAACNCTCTCTCTCTCTCTCTCTCTCTCTCTCTCTCTCTCTCTCTCTCTCTCTCTCTCTCTCTCTCTCTCAGAGAGTAAAGGTGTGATGCATGCACAAAAATTGTACTTTACCACGGAGTAACGTTATTGAATTTTAAAATTTTGAATTAATAATGAGATAGTGTTGTGTTTCATTAGTATTGTCGTGATGGTAATTTTTAAAATTTTTTATTTTTTTGATTCAACAGGTCATGACTCAATGATGTTTGAATGAATTTACGCACATTTCAATTAATTTTCTTCTCAATTTGGTTAAAGACATGTCATTAACGTCAAAACTAAGATATTCACAAGAATAATTTTTTTCATTATGTAATACATTATTATTATGTTAATAAATTATATTAAATTTTAATAACATTATTTGTGTGCAATATCGCACGTGGCAAAAGGGGGGGGGGAGTGAAAAGGGCCCACAATGAGGTACTTTCGACCCCCTTATTATATGGCTTTTCATAATTTAATCACATTGATCATCAGGTGGCAATGATGATATTTTCACTTGAAAGAAAGGGATGCTGCTGGGATTAATCCTTTTAACATTTCCAATTGCCGTGCATGCTTTATGATGCTTTTAATGTATCATTTTACGGTCACTTCAGACTTATGGTTACATCAATACAGCAATATCCATGCAATTCATTGATGGAATTATCTATGATTATAGTAATATACATTACATAATATTAAATTCTAATATTAATCAGGTGATAGGAATCGATTAAAAATAAATTAAATTCAATTAATATTACTCAATTTATATATAATTAAGAAAGAAAAAAATTATAATATCGAAAAATTATTTTTCAATTGAAAAATGAGGATCTAACGAAATTAAGTTATAATTCAACAAGATCAACATTACTAAAAATTGAGGTCTAAAAAGATTTAAGATCGGCCTCAACATTTTTTGCATAGATGGTAAATCGACTTCATTGAGATGTAATTTGACTTATTTAAATGGCAATTAAATTTGATTGTTCCATACTTTTCAAACCAATATTAAAAACAATAATATTATTATGACACAATTTAGGAACATAGTGATTGCCGAAATTGAGTCCCAATGTCGAATGCATTTCTCTATTAATAAAATAATAGCAATACATTATATTCTGAAATTATGTTCTATAATGGACTTTCGTTTGTTTTCTTTTATGATGTCTACTGGTTGTCTATGAATTATAGATGTTATTTATTGAATGTAAATAAACTTTTCTATCCTACTCCACAAAAGCACAAAACAACCTTAAGCCCAAAAAAAGGGTTTATCGAAAATTACATTTCGAAAGATTGTTTAAATCTCAATTTTTATCTTCAAAGATCAAAAATCTCAATTTTTACCATTAAATATAGAAATTTGTATCAATATGCACCCCCAAAGATTAAAAATTTTAATTTGTATCCTGAAAGATAAAAATTTATATCAATGTGCACCTCCAAAGATAAAAATTTTCAATTTGCAAACTCAAAGATATAAATTTGTATCAATGTACACCCCTAAAGATCAAAAATCTCAATTTATACCCTTAAAGATATAAAATTGTATCAATGTGCACCTAAAACTAACTATCGTCAATTTGCTGCCTGAAACTAAATTAATAAATTATACCTAGATCCCATCATGCTTGTCACTTAATCATTTGGACCCCTTCACAAAATAAAGGTTAATATGAAATTATAATTTTTTATTAGGATAAAATCATATTTTTTAATGGTTATAAAATCCTAATAAAAATACTCTCAATCTAAAATGTCCCCCCAATTAGGCATTCAAATAATTATGTTTAAGTGATATATTGCATTGAATATAAAAAATATTATATAAATACCTACATTTTATTGGACATTCAAATAGTAAATTTGATTTTGAATTTTAGAAATATCGAACCCATAAAATAAAGGGTAATATGAAATTATAATTTTTTATTAAGATAAAAAAATATTTTTTAACGGTTATATTAATAGATATCAATTAAAAAGGGTTACGTGTTATACGTGCACAAATGTCATGAGATGTAAGATTAATATTATAAATGTGAAGAGGTTCAATTAATTAAGTGATAAGCATGATGAGATTTAGGCATAATTTAACAATTTAATTTTAGGTAGCAAACTAAAGGCGGTAAGTTTTAGGTGCATATCGATACAAATTTTTATTTTTGATGGTGTAAATTGAGATTTTTGATCTTTGGAGGTGCACATTAATACAAATTTCTATCTTTGAGGGTACAAATTGAGATTTTTAATTTTTGAGGGTGCTCATTAACATAAATTTTTATCTTTGAAGATACAAATTAAAATTCGAATGATCTTTTAATGTATAATTTACAATTAACCCAAAAAAGAATAAAATTAAATGGTCGTAGTAAAGCTAGGCTGCCAGAATTCTTTGACCCAAACCGTAGAACAGCAGGTTTAAGTCGTGGATTTAGTTAGTGTTTTCTACGTGGGATATTTGTCCGTTGATGTCGGCCGGTTATCAACTTGGCACTCTAATTTATTTTTTTACCTATCCCCACCATGAGTAAATATTAAATGTAACCATAGTATTATGTCACTATTGATAATATGATATCAATAATTAATAATAAAATTATAAATGGGTAAAACTTATATAATAGAAGAATAGATAGTTATTTACTTATATGACAAGTTAGTTATTAATTTTTACGGAAGTTATCTGCTTATTTGTTTTAATATTTTTAATTAGTCATATCACATCACCTTGTCACATGGTATCACTGTTGAAATAAAAACTTTCTTTTAGACTATCTTCAATGAAAACTTAAATTTTTATTTAAATTTGAGTAAAAAAATGATAAAAAGTTTGATTTAGTACAGATTTGTCCTATAAAAAATCTAAATTTAAATGAAAAAAAGCCAAATTTTAAAAAGGTAAAATATAACAATTGAATCATGATGTTGCTCTAGTCTTACTATCATGTAATATCAAAAACCTAAATCTTGATTGTACTGTGCGTATTTCTTAATTTTGACTTTTTCGTGATTTTACAACAATTAAATTAGGTGGGAGTAGCCTGAAAACCTTTCTATCCCACTTTCTTAGATTCAATTTTTTAATTATTACACATAATTTTAACCAATTATATTCTAATATATGTTTCATATAACTTTTACACTCCTTACCTACGGATTTAAATTCCCTCCAATATATATTTTCTTTAATTTTTTTGTTGACATATTATCCATAATTAATGAGTGAATGACTCACTTGTATACAATGAAACTCATTTGAATAGATGATGTGATTAGAAAAGAATTAAAGAAAAAATGTATCGGATGCGATCTCACTCCCTTAAGTACCATTCATTTAAATTTTTTTTAAAAAAGTTTTAAAAACATTATTTTCTCATAACAAGAAATTATAACTAATTTACGAAATTAATAATCAATCACAATATTTATGATTGATCATGAATTAATTGTAATTTTATTTTTAAAAGTAATGTCATTACATTGAAAATTAATAATTTTTAATATTATACTCATATTTTTGGTAACATATTATTATAGTGAAATACTCTCCAATATATTTTCCCTTCAATTCTCTTATTAACACATTAGTTACCATTTATTCAAGTGATATCCATTATATAAGTAGGTCCTTCACTTATCAATAATAGATCTTTTACTCATTAAAGATAAATAATGTGCTAAGATGAGAATTTCAAAAAGTGTATTGAATGGATCGTAGATCTCATCATACACTTTTTTGGCAGCATAATATTGGATTGAGATCATCTCTAATACACTTTTTTTTAAATTCTCTTATTGACACATCATTATTCATCTATTCAAGTAAAACTTATTATATAAATGAATTTTTTACCCATTAATAATAGATTTTTCACTCATTAATGATAAGTAGGGATAATTCGTACTTGATAATATGATTCAATATGAATAATTTTGAGACAGATGTTAATAACCGTTGGATGAATTTATTTTAAATTGTCGAACGAATTTATTAAATTATATTTTATTTTATATTAAAGATAGTATGTCAAGAAAAAAATTAAAAAAATATGTTTTGGACGGGTCGTGGAGCCGATAATACTAAACTTTCCAACGTAATCTATCTTATTTTGGATAAGACAGTTTTCACCGAAACCCCAGTCTCACTTTCCTCCTAAGACCAACTGTCAAACGAAGCAAAAGCCGTTGAAAAGCCCAAATAACTGTTACTTAACTCCACCGCACCACTGCCCTCCCCCACGTTTCCTCTCAACCTTACGTTTCTCTCTTTCTCTCTCTCACCCACAATCAAACAAACAAACGCTCCTTTAAATCCTCCCACTCAGATATTTTCTCTTTCTCTCTCTCGCTCTCGCTCTCGCTCTCGCACCTACTCGATAACACTACGAAATGGACTCGGAGAGCTACTTAACCACCACCGGCACGAGTCCCGACAAGGATATTCCTCGGACTTCGTCCGCCGTCCAGCAAACGCTCCACCTCATCCAATCCGATGACCCAAACTTGAAAATTAAGGCCGCGGGAGAGATCCGGCGGCTCACCAAGACCTCCCAACGGTATCGCCGTCAATTCTCAGCTGCCGTAAAACCGCTTGTCGACATGCTCAGTTACGACTCCTTTGAGTCCAACGAGGCAGCTCTCCTCGCCCTCCTCAACCTCGCAGTCAAGGACGAAACGTAAGTGTGTTTACATCTTAGTTTATTAAAGTTGAATTACCTAAGCCGGAATTGTGACGACGGTCAATTCTCCTGCTTTTGTTGAAATCTGCGAAGAATTCATATTTTGATTTTTTTTTTTTTTTGCATTTTATTCTGAAAAATTTGTGGGTGTTTTTGGCTTTTTCTTTCCGTCGCTTTCTTGCTTTTTTCTTCTTTATATCTTTTGCCTCGGATTCAGTAATTGGGAAAAGAAAACAATAGTATTCTATTGTCTTTTCTTTCTTTTCTTTGGTTGCTGAGAAAAAGAGGAGGAAGGAACTAGGGAAGAGAGAAGAAAGTAGTAGAATTACAAGATTTGAGTTTTTGTTGTTGGGGTAATCCCATATAGTTGATTTGGAATCAACCCATTATAGTTTTTACTAAAAGTATTTTCTTCCTTAGGTTGTCAGCAATCAAACGAAATCAAATGATCTCTGCTTGATCAGAACTGTAAAAAGAAGTAATTAGGAAGTGTGGGGACTTGAAACAGCTGGGAAAGAAATATGATAATTGTTGAATTTTGCTCTATTGGAATTTAATTATACATGTTCTGATCATATTTGTGATAATAAGATAAGTTTTAAAAGCTTAACATGTGAATGTTCTAAGAAATTGGAGGCATATTGATGCAGAGAACAATTGCTTTATGGTTGTGATTGGTTAGGTTTTGAAGGTGGGGCTGTTCTTTTGTTGACATGTTACGCTTCTTTTTTTAATCTGATTGTTTTACTTTTCCCTTTATCTTTTATCTTATAAAGTATGCCATCACATGGATTGGATTCTGTTTGGCCAGAAAGTAATTCTGTTTTCTTCTTCTAAAAACTGAAACATTGTTTTAATCTGGTATTGATGATGGTGAAATTAGTATAGTACTCTAAAGGATTGGAGCTCTATTAATATTCCTATTTTGTCAGCGTATGGAATTATGCAAGAAAGAAAGATCAGCTAATTGGGATTGCTGGTTTTTAGAAATTTTGTGAGTCTACCTTTAGTCTCACTTCAATTAGAATCGGCATTATTGAGCTTCTTTTGGTCCATGTGTATATGAAATTGGTATTTATGCAGAACCAGAATTTCCTCCAATTAGTTGGGCAATGACCCCCTTAACCTCTGAGATAGATGACCTTAAACGGCTTGGGATGTCATGATCAAGGCAAGTCACACTATGGGCTGGCTGCTGTGGGAACTAATGCTGCTCAAACCTGCCTTTTCACAGCCACAATTCAGAACCTCAATCCCATTATGTTATGAGCGCAGAATACTTTGTGATTCTTGTTGCTGAACATTGTAGCCAAAGTCTGTAAAGGCTGGTTTAGGAAACTCCGTTTCCACAGAGTCTAGATTGATACCCATTTTCGCAACAAATATCTGTTCTTGCACCCATCTTCTTGTTGTGGACATGGTACTTGNCCACAGAGTCTAGATTGATACCCATTTTCGCAACAAATATCTGTTCTTGCACCCATCTTGTTGTTGTGGACATGGTACTTGTCTAATGCAACGAACAACTGGTTTGATTAATGTTTATTAGATTATGTGATGATTGCACTTTGTGTTAAGAGAAAATTTAAATGTGTGACTCTTCTCTTACTTATGACATTGTTCACCTTTCATTAGTAGTAAATAAATTGTGTTTGTCTACAAAATATTTGGAAGTCCATAGTCCAATGCTTAATGAAATCTGAAAGTCTAAAAAAAGTCAATTTATTTGTTATTTTGTATAGAATTGTGAATTCTTTGATNATTGAATGTAAATAAACTTTTCTATCCTACTCCACAAAAGCACAAAACAACCTTAAGCCCAAAAAAAGGGTTTATCGAAAATTACATTTCGAAAGATTGTTTAAATCTCAATTTTTATCTTCAAAGATCAAAAATCTCAATTTTTACCATTAAATATAGAAATTTGTATCAATATGCACCCCCAAAGATTAAAAATTTTAATTTGTATCCTGAAAGATAAAAATTTATATCAATGTGCACCTCCAAAGATAAAAATTTTCAATTTGCAAACTCAAAGATATAAATTTGTATCAATGTACACCCCTANATGCATCGATTTTCCATAAGAGGCTGTAAAGCAAAGATTTTTTCCATTTGAAGCTACTTGAATGGATGGGTAGTTGTAGCTATGAGAACAAACACCCCTAAAGAAGGGAGAATTAGTGGGCCGTCCAAATGATTAGACNATGCATCGATTTTCCATAAGAGGCTGTAAAGCAAAGATTTTTTCCATTTGAAGCTAGTTGAATGGATGGGTAGTTGTAGCTATGAGAACAAACACCCCTAAAGAAGGGAGAATTAGTGGGCCGTCCAAATGATTAGACATTGGATAGAAGATATAATTGCTTAGGATGTTGAATGGGAGTAAGGATTGATGTTTCTTTACATAATTGCTTGAGACTGAGCAGTTATGTTAGCCAACATTTTGTTTCTTTTCGCCTCTTTTATCATGGCTATGTGTTTCTAGTTATATGATGTAGAATTGAGGGTTTAAACCTTAATTCCTTAGCTTCGCAGCAGAATGTATACACAATTAAATTCCCTTGTTTATGCGAAGGTGTGAAGAATATAACTCACTCAAAACTTTCTATGTTTTCCCTTCTTTTGNATATGATGTAGAATTGAGGGTTTAAACCTTAATTCCTTAGCTTCGCAGCAGAATGTGTACACAATTAAATTCCCTTGTTTATG
Source organism: Ilex paraguariensis (assembly GCA_963454935.2). Lineage (NCBI taxonomy): Eukaryota > Viridiplantae > Streptophyta > Magnoliopsida > Aquifoliales > Aquifoliaceae > Ilex > Ilex paraguariensis. The sequence goes on from CAUOFW020002058.1 coordinate 677,088, forward strand.
CGAAGGTGTGAAGAATATAACTCACTCAAAACTTTCTATGTTTTCCCTTCTTTTGCTTGCAGAAATAAAACTAGTATTGTAGAGGCTGGTGCACTAGAACCAATCATCAGTTTTCTTCAGTCAGAGAACTCGAATCTGCAGGAGCATGCAACTGTATCTTTGCTAACGCTATCTGCTTCCTCTGTCAACAAACCAATCATAAGTGCTTCTGGTGCAATCCCTCTCCTTGTGAAAGTCCTTGGACATGGGAGCCCACAAGCCAAGGTTGATGCTGTAATGGCTCTATACAATCTCTCAACTCACCCAGGCAATCTTAGCTTGATTCTTCAAGCAGAACCTATTCCTTCCATTGTTAACTTGCTTAAAACCTGTAAAAAGTCTTCAAAAACAGCTGAAAAATGTAGTGCCCTTATTGAGTCTTTCATTAATTATGACGAGGGCAGAACTGCATTGACATCTGAAGAAGGTGGAGTGCTTGCAGTAGTAGAGGTTCTCGAGAGTGGGTCTCTTCAGAGCCGGGAAAATGCAGTTGGTGCACTTCTGACTATGTGTCAGAGTGACCGATGTAAATATAGGGAACCAATTCTTAGAGAAGGTGTAATCCCTGGTCTTCTTGAGCTCACGGTTCAAGGAACACCTAAGTCTCAGTCAAAAGCACAAACTCTCCTACGGTTACTCAGAGACTCTCCTTACCCAAGATCTGACCTTCAACCTGACACGATAGAGAATATTGTGTGCAATATTATGTCGCAGATTGAAGGCGAGGATCAATCAGGGAAAGCAAAGAAGATGCTATCCGAGATGGTTCAAGTTAGCATGGAACAGAGTTTGAGACATTTACAGCAAAGGGCTCTGGTATGCACTCCAGCAGATCTGCCTATCACTAGTTGCACTTCTGAAGTTCCTTCAAAATGATCGTCAGGGTTCATCTATTGATTTCCCTGTTGTTATCTCTGTTTGTTCCTTATAATTATAGGCTTTGTGAGATAAGATTTTCTTTATCAGGGAAAAAAAAAGAGAAAGATAAATAGTAAGGAATGCCAGTCCAGGCCTTTTTGATGGTACCGGGTGACTGGTAAGTGTCAATAAACTCGAATTTTTTTAGGCTGATAGAATAGTTTTTGCAGCTGGTTTTTGTTATAACTTGTGTGTTGAATGCGATACAATCTGTAAACTTTTTTCTTTTCTTTGTTTGAAATAAAGAAATTATATTATCGGAGGTGAACTTCCAGTAGTTTATGGCTCATTTTCTGGAACAGATTTTTCAGTTCCTGTATTTGCTCAATTTGTCAATAAGATATCATTTTTTGTTCTGGCTAAAGTAAGGGTATGTCAATTTTTAGTAAAATTAGACCAATTTGAACCTCTTTTTTTTTGGAAATTGGTAAGATATTTGCAGATTCAACCCATGGTTTAAGTCATATGGCATACAAGGCTCTTAGTTCCATTATGTCAGCATATGTTTTAGTGATGAAGGGTAGCTTATGGTTCAAGGTNGAACCTCTTTTTTTTTGGAAATTGGTAAGATATTTGCAGATTCAACCCATGGTTTAAGTCATATGGCATACAAGACTCTTAGTTCCATTATGTCAGCATATGTTTTAGTGATGAAGGGTAGCTTATGGTTCAAGTTTGTTGGATATGGAGGCAACATCTTTCTGTTGTTTTCTAAATTGATCTTTGCTTTTTCATATGATTGTCAAGTGGTAATAGTGATCTTCAGGACTAGGGTACGAGGGATTTCTCCCTCATTGAATACCTTAGTTTCGGTGTGGATTAATTGTCTTTGGCCGGATCAGAAAAGGGATTGGTTGATGTACGCGTAAGTTGGCTTGGACATCCTTAATCGTTGAGAGAANTTTTCTAAATTGATCTTTGCTTTTTCATATGATTGTCAAGTGGTAATAGTGATCTTTAGGACTAGGGTACGAGGGATTTCTCCCTCATTGAATACCTTAGTTTCGATGTGGATTAACTGTCTTTGGCCGGATCAGAAAAAGAATTGGTCGATGTACGCGTAAGTTGGTTTGGACACCCTTAATCGTTGGGAGAAAAAAATGTTCCCAAGCTTGACTACTCATCCTCGTTTCTTTGATTAAGAATATAAATGGGAATATTTCCTCATGGAAAGCAAGTTAGGTAGGTCATAGGTGACCTAACGCCAAGAAGACTTGTGAGGTGGGTAAGTATTACTTTTAAGGTTGAAAAGGGTTGTTTTTTCCTATTAGTGTTAGGCAAGGAGGCCNTAGGTCATAGGTGACCTAACGCCAAGAAGACTTGTGAGGTGGGTAAGTATTACTTTGAAGGTTGAAAAGGGTTGTTTTTTCCTATTAGTGTTAGGCAAGGAGGCCATTAAGGAAAATTCAGCAAGGAAGAAACAATTGGTGCAAAAACTAGGAATTGGTCTTCTTTCTACCATGATTTTGCAGGGACTTTTCCTCGGTTTTGCTCAATGGATTCGTTTGATTAAAAAGAAGAAAAAATAATAGAAAAAACTGTGATGTGAATGAAAGGAAAGTGAGTGGTAATTAAAATTTGCTCAAATGTATTTTTTTTTATTAGAATAAGAATTTTGCAAGAAAATTGTAAGAACGAAATCCAAAATTAGTTGTTTCCTAATGATTTTTCAACTGAGAAAATAAATCTTGCATACCAACAAATTTCACAATAATAATAATTTTCTACATAAATTTGAAGGATAAAATGATAGCAATGCCGTACAAATTTCAAGATGCCATATGGTTGGTTCCTACCACTATCAATCACTTAGCACAAAAACATTTATAATTATCAAACTTACCATTGTTGTTGAAAATTCATTGTCTAGTATATTGAGTAGTTAAATTGGTAATAGAGACGAGTTGTAAATTTAGACGTCATGAGTTTAAATTTTGTTAATTTTTTGAAATTAAATTATGAGAAATTTATTTTTCGTAAATTTTCTAGTCCCGACATGGATGATCTACCTTTAACCAAATTGACGAAAGAATTAGTTGAGATTCGCATAACTTGAGCCGACCATTCTTAACCGTCAAACTAAAAAAAAAATTGTCTGATAAATTCTTCTTCAGGAAAAGACTTTTATCCTTACCCATCTGCCCATAAACATCCTTATCATTTTCATTTTCAATTTGAATGCTCTCATCAATGATCTCATGCTCAAATATCAAATTATTGTGACCGTTGAATCAAGAGATATTACATCTGACCTACTCTATGAATGGATTTGCAGGGTCTTAGAAACTCGTAGTTTTCAAGTCCTTTGATGTCACAAGGGTCGTTTTACCAAAAAAATTAAATTAGAATTGATTGTATGAAGTTGATAAGACATCTAATTCTGTGTATTGGTAGACATATTTAGATATCTTGAATCGTTCTTAAATTTCTTATGGATGATCTATAATTAAAAATAATTAAATTCTTAACTCTCACCTTAAGAATGATTTCAATTCTCTAAGTAAACACTCACTATGANGATCTATAATTAAAAATAATTAAATTCTTAACTCTCACCTTAAGAATGATTTCAATTCTCTAAGTAAACACTCACTATCATAAACAATTGCAACGCTATTTAGGCCTAATCTATTGTTTCAATTTTGTCTAAAAACGTAATTTATTATCCAAGATATTTATAATTGTATACTAATTATGATTTAAAAAATAAATTAGATTTTTATTTCAATAAATGACATAATAGAATATAAATTTTAGTTGTAAGTTTTAAAATAGTTGATATTCCATCTTTAATTGAAACATTTTTTGTGTAAGTATAACATTTTAAATTTAAGGGGTCTAAGTATTATATGTATACAAATTTTAAGGGATCTGACTGTTATTTACTGACGGAAATTGACGACAAATGTTTAAGTGTTATGCTTTTACAATATCAGGGAGTTTATATGTAATATTTTAAATATCAGGAGATTGAATAATTAAATGACAAACCTCAGGAGGTCTAGGTGTAATTTTTCTAATTTTTTTAANTTTTTATAGTAATTTTCCTCTCAGCAATGACAACAAAGATCGATGGCAAGGAAGATGTAGAGATCTCGAGGATGGAAGAAGGCATTGGCGCTGACACTTCTTCTTGCCGATCCAATCTGTATGGGAGTTTATCTTCTTTAGCTTTGTTTGTTACTCTCGCACAAAAGGTTAATAATACAAAACGTGGCCATCTCTCTCCTCTGATCTGATGCGTTGTTTCTACGATATGCCGGAGATGTGCTAGCAATCGTTTGTTACTACTGATGTTTTTTACTGGGTAATCAGAACCTAAATGCAAATTTGTTATCTTATATAATACGAATTTAGATTTGCATATACTTGTATACAATTTGATTAAAAATATATATATACTAGTAATTATCCGTGTTTGAAGGCACGGTATTACTCGTAAATTAGTTATAAATATTTACTCATACATAAATATAAAATAAAATACAACATTGTAGTAAACAATGAACAAAATGAGTCCGCTAATATTTTTTATCACGTCAACCTACATGCATCACATTAAATTGTTACGTTACGAAAATTAAGTTATAGCTACTTAAACATAATAATTCAAACTTCTAAATTATATAAATAATAATAGAATTCATAACTAATAGAATGAAAATTATAACAATACTCCCACAAATAAACGAAGTCTACAAATGTTGTCAAATAACCAAATATAACTATTAGAAATTCAACCGAATTCCAAAAGATACGACATGACTATTGAATTTGTATGATTCGAGTTTATAGTAGTGTTTTTAATTTTATTTCATTCTTCTCGGTTATATATATTATTAATATATTTTCTTAAATTAAACGTTATTTAGTATTGAATTATTCAGTAAAGATTGTTACTTCGTGTTGTTCACTAAATATTAAATTTGTATGATTCGTTTTCATAATATTGCTTATAATTTTGTATCATTTTTTTTGAGTATTTAAATTTGGATTATTTAGTAAATATTGTTACTTTGTGTTGTTCATTAAATATTGAATTTATATGATTCGTATTTTTATATGAATTTAATCTTGTATATTATAAATCTTAAGTATAATTTATTTAATATATCTCTTGATATCTGAGTTGCCCAATAACTTGAATTTAATCTTATATATTTTACATGTTAAGCATATTTTATTTGTTAAATAAGATTTTTTGTAAGTTATGTTTTTTATTGATTATGAAAAAAATAAAATTGACTATTTAATTTGTATAATTCGAGTTTATAATAATGCTTTTAATTTTTTAGCATTTTTTTGAATTATTTATATTCTTAGTATATTTTCTTAAACTAAACGTTATTTAATATTAGATTATTTAGTAAAGATTGTTATTTCGTGTTGTTCATTAAATATTAAATTTGTATAATTCGAGTTCATAGAATTGTTTATAATTTTGTATCGTTTCTCTCGCTTGTAATTTTGTATCATTTTTCTTGGGTATTTAGATTTGAATTATTTAATAAATATTGTTGTTTTGTATTGTTCACTAAATATTGAATTTGTATGATTCGTATTTGTATATGAATTTAATCTTATATATTTTAAATGTTAAACATATTTTCTTTAATATATCTCTTGATATATGAGTTACCCAATACATTGAATTTAATATTGTATACTTTACATGTTAAGCATTTTTTCTTTGTTAAATTAGATTTTTTACAAGTTATGCTTTTTTTTTTATTGACTATGGAAAAAAATAAAATTGACTATTAAATTTGTATGATTCGTATTTGTAATATTGTTTGAATGAAAGAAAGAGATACAGAAGAATATTTTCGTGATATATATTATCTATCTAATATTTATTAAATAATTTTCCTTCAAAGGGAGATACAGATGAATATTTTCGTAATATACTATATTTCTCTGTAATATAAACTATCTATCTATAGAAAGATGTAGTATTTGTTTAAATCAAACACTATCTAATATTTTTGTGAAATATAGAGAGAGATACAAAGGAAAATATTGTGGAATAAGAGAGAGAGAGAGATTTGTTTGATTTCAAGAAAAAATTTGAAAGAATTAAATTTTGGAATATCAATTTTGAAAATTATAAATTTTGAGCAGCAAAAATATTTCAAAAGAGTTAATGTAGTACGTCGGATCAAAACGATTTGAGACGTCAATAGCTCAAGACAGTTAAAGATAACGTCGTCCGTTAAATGGTTTTTTTTTTTTGTCACGAAACAATCTAGACCATTCTTTGTCTCCAAAATTTAAATTCGTTCTACTTTATTATATAGATATAGATATAGATACATATATATAGATATTAAACAAATTAAATGATTATTTAACAAAAAAATAGTTTAAATTTAAATATAATTTGTTAAATTTAAGTTAATAAGTTATACTCGATTCAGATCGAATTTCAAATTTGTAACGAATTTGGATATAGACCATGAAATAAAATTCGTTGAATAATCGAATTGAATTCGAGTTAGACTTTTAGAATTGGATTTGAATTTTGATTAATCAAAATCCATATCAATTCTAATCTCCGGTAGTTATTGTCCGACTACAGGGTTTGCTATATCGATGGGGTTTGCTAAGGGGGACAGGACCTCGTTGTGACGTGGTGAATTATTAATTTCCTTTGTTGATTCATGGATTTAGTTGTAATAGCCATAAAATGGAAAGAAAGTAAAACGAAATATAAAAAGACAGTAGGGTGAAAACTTAGTGGTTTTTATAAACGACACCAAACTGATGATGCATGTAATAACCGAGTTTCGATAATTAGGAATCGTTGGATGTGTACGGATATGAGTTCAAATCAATGTCCAAAATTTTAATCGATAATTTTATAGTATTTGATTTAATAGATATGTGATTGTGAAAAAAAAATATTTTTAATTAATTTTTGAAATTAGACAAAATAGGGAAATTATCAAACTGCGATGGAAGTGTCAAGACTCTTCCACACATGCAAGGTGGCTGATGGAGGCTTGCTAGGCTTCATGGAGGACACCCAACTGCTTGGGGAGAGCTGAGTGAGCTGCTTGAGAAGGTATAAAATGGAGAAGGATTCGGTGGGAAGAGAGAGAGAG
>CAUOFW020002058.1:690713-765537 GCA_963454935.2 Ilex paraguariensis
TCATCCTGATCGCCAGCATAGTCACTGTCCGTGTACCCTATGAGTTCTTCACTTCCTTCCTTCTTGTAGAACACCCCAAAACTAACCGTTCCTTTTATATACCTCAAAGCTCTTTTTGCTGCCAGTAAGTGAGACTCAGTAGGATGCTCCATGTACCTACTGATCAAACTAACAATAAACATCAAATCGGGGCGTGTGGCAGTCAAATACATAAGACTTCCCACCATTTGCTTGTAAACAGTACTATCAACTTCCACTCCCCCTTCATCTTTCATGAGCTTGAAGCCAGGAACCACTGGATTATGTACTGGGTTACACTGACCCATATTGAACCTTTCCAGGACCTCTTGAGCATACTTCCGTTGAGTGATGAAGATACCATCTGCCTTTTGTAATACTTCAATGCCAAGGAAATATCTCATTCTTCCAAGATCAGTCATGTCGAACTCAATCTTCATGGACTTCTTAAATTGTTCGAACATCACTTCATCATTGCCAGTAAAAATAAGGTCATCAACGTAAAGGCACACAATTAAAATTTTACCTCCAGCTGCAGTTTTAATGAATAAAGTATGCTCATAAGGGCATTTGGTGAAGCCTTCTTTGATGAAATATGCCTCAATGCGACTATACCAGGCTCGGGGAGCCTGTTTGAGTCCATACAATGCTTTTTTTAGTCGATAAACCTTAGATTCATGCCCCTTCTGTTCATATCCTGGAGGCTGCTCAATGAAGACTTCCTCAGTAATTTCCCCATGCAGAAAAGCCGACTTGACATCAAGTTGGTAGATCACCCAAGCTTTCTGTGCAGCGAGGGATATAACAATTCGTATAGTGTCCAAACGAGCCACTGGTGCGAATACTTCAGCGTAATCAATTCCATGTTGCTGACAATACCCCTTGGCAACTAGCCGAGCCTTATACCTGTCCACTACTCCATTTTCGTTGTATTTTGTCTTAAAGATCCACTTTACTCCTATGGTTTTTCCTCCCGATGGCAGCACTGTTAATTCCCATGTGTCGTTCTTCTCAATGACTTGTACTTCTTGATCCATGGCTTTCCTCCATTTCTCGGACTTCACAGTTTCTGTGAATGTTATGGGATCCCCATCAGTGAACAAGGCTAAATGTGCCTGGTTATGGGTTTCTTTATCTGAGAGGCCTTGTCCAGTTTCATAGTCCTGCATCCACACTGGTGGTCTCCGAGCTCGTATTTCACAAGGTGAGTTTTCTTCATTTGAAATGTTACCTCCTTCAGACTCGAGTTCAGTTTCTCCAGATTCTTCATTGGTTTCAGACTCTTCTCCATCTCCCTCGTCTTCCACTTCTGCTTCTTCTTCAGTCTCCCATTCGAGTTCAGTAAATATGGCTTGTTTGTGACCATCATCCCAGTTCTATTGCTGATATTCTTCAAATACCACATCTCGGCTAACAATTATTTTATTTGAAAGTGGATCAAATAATCTATAAAGCCTTGGATTCCTCATTNCTCCCGAGCTCATTAGAAAAACATAGCCTGAGGTACTTTTCCTGTCATCCTGATCGTCAGCATAGTCACTGTCCGTGTACCCTACGAGTTCTTCACTTCCTTCCTTCTTGTAGAACATCCCAAAACTAACCGTGCNAGCCTTGGATTCCTCACTTACCCCCAATAGTATGCATTTGAAACTCTTGGCATCAAGTTTTACCCTCTTGTTGTCAGGTACATGGACGTGAGAAATGCATCCAAAAACTCGAAAATAGTCCACTGATGGCTTATGCCCACTCCACGCTTCTTCAGGTGTTTGTTCTTCACAACAAGAGTTGGACATCGATTTAAAACATGCACTGTCCAATTCACTACTTCAGGCCAAAAGGTCTTAGGGATTTGCTTTGCTGTCAACATGTTTCGCACCATATTCATAATGGTGCGGTTCTTCCTTTCCGCGACACCGTTCTGTTGGGGTGTATCGNTCAAACTAACAATAAACATCAAATCGGGGCGTGTGGCAGTCAAATACATAAGACTTTCCACCATTTGCTTGTAAACAGTACTATCAACTTCCACTCCCCCTTCATCGTTCGTGAGCTTGAAGCCAGGAACCACTGGATTATGTACTGGGTTACACTGACCCATGTTGAACCTTTCCAGGACCTCTTGAGCATACTTCCGTTGAGTGATGAAGATACCATCTACNCATAATGGTACGGTTCTTCCTTTCCGCGACACCGTTCTGTTGGGGTGTATAGGCAGCCGTCAATTGTCTATGAATTCCATGCTCATTGCAGAAGTTGGTAAAATCCTGTGATGTAAATTCTCCCCCACGATCTGTTCTAAGGCTCCGTATGTATGTTCCAGTTTCCTTCTCAACTCTGGCTTTGTAAGATTTGAATGTGGAAAAAGCTTCTGACTTCTCCACCAAGAAGTATACCCAAGTCTTTCTGCTGAAGTCATCGATGAAGGTGATAAGATACCGTTTTTTTGCCATTTGAAATAGGTTTGATTGGCCCACATATGTCAGCATGCACCAACTGAAGAATGTTGGAGGCTTTCCACATGCTTTCTTTAGGAAATGGATCACGGTGCTGTCTTCCCACCAGGCAGTTTTCACACACCTTTTGAGAGGCTTTAAACTGAGGTAACCCTGCCACCATGTTTTTTTGTTGAAGCACTTTGAGCCCATTCCAGCTGAGATGTCCATATCGGCAGTGCCAAAGGTCTGCTTGATCTGTGATCAGTGAGGAGAAGCATTGTTGTTCCTTTGGTGTGCAACGAGCAAGCACAGAAAACATTCTGTTGTGTGTCATCTCTGTTTTCATGATTAAACCTTTCTCACTGTGAAAGATTTTGCATTTTCCATGTTGGATAAGTACTGCCAGCCCCTTTTCCTGCAACTGACCGATGCTCAACAGGTTGTTTTTCAGGTCTGGTACATAGAAGACTTCTGTGATTACATGCACAAACCCATTTACCTCCATTCGTATCTTACCCTTGCCTTGTACGCTAATACTTGAGTCATTGCCAAGCTTCACCGATTCTCGAAAGCTGCTATCAAGATCAACAAACATGTTTTTTTTTCCACACATATGGTTACTACACCCAGAGTCAAGAAACCAAATGTGCTCCGTTGCAGTCTCGTTGGAATTTACAAGAGCCATCAACAACATCTCTTCCTTTGTTTCAGCATAATTCGCTTTTTGTTCCTTGTCTTGCTTAGGACATTCCCATTGAAAGTGCCCTAGTTCATGACAATTGTAGCACTCTACGATAGATTTGTCGAACCCAAACCTACCCCTTCCTCTTCCTCGTCCTCGGTAAGTGCCTCTGCCTGCACCTCTTCTTCCTTGCTGGGAACCATGAGTGATCTGAAGTGCTTGTTCATCGTTCACATGTCGGTTGATTCGTTGTTCATGCACCAAGAGGCTGCTCTGAAGCTCGTCTATGGACATTTTGTCCAGGTCATTGGATTCCTTAATGGAGCAAATAACGTAATCATATTTTGAAGTCATAGACCTCAATATCTTTTCAACGATTACCACATCATCCATTCGCTCCCCATGCGTTCGCATCTTGTTAGCTATGGTGAGAGTTCTGCCAAAATAATCATTAACCGACTCTGTAACATTCATATGCAACACTTCGAACTCCTTGCGAAGAGCTTGCAATTGAGCACGCTTGATACGTGCAGTTCCTTGATACTTTTGCTTCAAAGAATCCCATATATCTTTCGTCGTATCCTTCTTCAAAATGGTCTCCAATATCGAACGATCAATGGCTTGGAACAAATAGTTCTTGGCCTTGAGATCTTTCAACTTCTGATCTTCATAGGTCTTCCTCTGTGTCTCACTAAGATCTGATCCTTCTGCTGCAGCAGTGATCCCTGTCTCTATTAAGTTCCAATACTCTTTGGAACGCAGAAAATTCTCCATCAGCATACTCCAATGGTCATAGTGACCATCAAACCTTGGAATGACAGGTTGCACGAAGCTATTCTCGGATGCCATGTCTCTGGTTCTTCACTTTAATATCTGAGTCACAAGTTTTGATCAGACCTCGTGAGGAGGCTCTGATACCAGATGTTAAAATCAGAGAGATAACAGAGAGCTTTGCAAAGTCTGATTGCATGAAAGCTGGGAGAATACTCAATTAACTTAACAACTATTCTGGCTAATAAATAGCCTTACAATAAGATAGAAAGGAAAAATAACCACCCACGACTTTACAGGTCCTATAATCGTGGTGCATGACTACATTAAACAGAAAGTAATCTTGTTCCTCAAGTTTAGGGAGGACTTATTCAACTTAACAGAAATAAGCCTAAAACAAGAGACTCTGACCCTAACGACTAGGAAGCTCCAATAGTTTTATCAAGGGGTGGGGTTTGTGCAGACGGAACTATGGGTGGAGGTGGCCATGCGATGGAGGTGGGTTGTGTGTTGTGGCAGTATCTAGGGTTCTACATCTTGGATTTGCCTCAAGTTAAGTTTGCAGTTAATTTTTGGTTCAGCCTATGTGGGTGGGTCTAATCTTGTCGGGTCAAGCTCAAGTTCAGGTCTTGATAGATGTTTATTTTGAAAATTTTAACCATTTAAATAGAGGGTAAAAAAGTCTTTTTGGTGAAATCATTAATGCTGATTGGGGTTTCCGTGTCATTATTAGAGTGCTAGGAGATCTCTGTGTCATTTGCCCTAATCTCAAGGGGTGCGGGTGATTTTTTACCCAATTCATTTTTTATTTGGAAATTATGTTTTTTGGGCGAATTGGACTTTGTAACCAAAAAAATTTTAAGATTTTTATTTTATACCCTTAAAGATTAAATTTCTCATATTGTACATGCATTAAAAAATGTTATAATATGGTTTTTCTATTAATTTTTGTTATTTTTTCAGTTATTTTTGANATAACAGAGAGCTTTGCAAAGTCTGATTGCACGAAAGCTGGGAGAATTCTTATTAATTGAACAACTATTCTGGCTAATAAATAACCTTACAATAAAATAGAAAGGAAAAATAACCACCCACGACTTTACAGGTCCTATAATCGTGGTGCATGACTACATTAAACAGAAAGTAATCTTGTTCCTCAAGTTTAGGGAGGACTTATTCAACTTAACAGAAATAAGCCTAAAACAAGAGACTCTGACCCTAACGACTAGGAAGCTCCAATAGTTTTATCAAGGGGTGGGGTTTGTGCAGACGGAACTGTGGGTGGAGGTGGCCATGCGATGGAGGTGGGTTGTGTGTTGTGGCAGTATCTAGGGTTCTACATCTTGGATTTGCCTCAACTTAAGTTTGCAGTTAATTTTTGGTTCAGCCTATGTGGGTGGGTCTAATCTTGTCGGGTCAAGCTCAAGTTCAGGTCTTGATAGATGTTTATTTTGAAAATTTTAACCATTTAAATAGAGGGTAAAAAAGTCTTTTTGGTGAAATCATTAATGCTGATTGGGGTTTCCGTGTCATTATTAGAGTGCTAGGAGATCTCTGTGTCATTTGCCCTAATCTCAAGGGGTGCGGGTGATTTTTTACCCAATTCATTTTTTATTTGGAAATTATGTTTTTTGGGCGAATTGGACTTTGTAACCAAAAAAATTTTAAGATTTTTATTTTATACCCTTAAAGATTAAATTTCTCATATTGTACATGCATTAAAAAATGTTATAATATGGTTTTTCTATTAATTTTTGTTATTTTTTCAGTTATTTTTGACCGAAAAAATAACAGAAATTAATAGAAATGTTATATTACAATATTTTGGGGGGTATAATATGAAATTTTTTTAATCTTTATACTAACAAGAAGTTGGCAGAAACACTTTTGAATCGAGGGTGCAATATAATTTTTTTTTTGGCTCTTTTACTACACCGTCTTATGCATTCTTACCTCCTGTTGGAGTTTCAACTCTCTCTCTCTCTCTCTCTCTATATATATATATATATATGTGAACTCTGTGATATATGCATGAGAAGAGTTAACGAAGCCAGGATAAGTAAATGAGGAATTAAAACTGCCAGTTAAGATCAAAGGTTTTATAGTGCTAGCACTTGAATCACGGTGTGCTGCAAAGCCTTTATATCTTGCTTTGCAATTGAAAATCTTGTCCAATTACTCATTTCTCCTATTTGTTATCGGACTTACCATTTTATCATCGTCATTCTTGTCATGCATAATCATGAATAACTCACCAGAATAGGGAGAAATTTTGTGATTTGTTGCTATCTCATCTGTCNAAAATCTTGTCCAATTACTCATTTCTCCTATTTGTTATCGGACTTACCATTTTATCTTCGTCATTCTTGTCATGCATAATCATGAATAACTCACCAGAATAGGGAGAAATTTTGTGATTTGTTGCTATCTCATCTGACCGTTTTGTTGCTACAATCTTAATAGATTTTTCGTTATTCCCACAAGGAGTTCATCAATTGAAGTATTTCAATATGAGTGACGTTCCTGTTTTGTTTTGAATCAAGTAGGGATCCGGTATATAGTCTTGATTTGCTCAAAAATGGAAACGTTTTGAAACAGAAAAAAATAAGACATTTGTTGAAACATCTTTATCCACCTGGAAACATTCCAGAACATAGAATTTCGATTTTTCATCACTCATTCGTTTCAGACTTTCAGTTGCCATAGAAATTGAGATTTTTAGGTTTTTTCAGTGGAAACGAATGGAAATTTTGTTGCTTGGTTTTAGCATAGTTTGAGTTATGTTGGTTATTTGTTTTCTTATTAAATAAATTGAACTTTTATATATGGTGCTTGAATTTGAAACTTTACATTTATTTATGCATTCTTTCAGGTCGGTGGAAGGCTAGAAATAAATTCAGAAAGTTTTGGTCTTACCTATTGTTAATCAAATTAATGAGTACACGTGTGAGAGATTGCTAATCAAACCAAATCATATCGCTTAATTTGAAGTTGTGGCCATGCACATATAGAATGATGTTACCCACATGGATTATAGTATACAAGGTATTTGACATTATGATTTATAATGGGAAACTAACCCATTTGGTGTCAGAAGGGTAAGATATATTTGTTGTTAACCAAACAGTGTTGAAAACAATGGTCTACTAGGTCAAGATGCAGTTTGAATTGGCTTATAAACATGATACAAGTCTTAGATGGTAAACATGTTTTTTGTCTTTATGACATTGCTGGGGATGTATTTATTCATTTTCATGCTAATTTTGTAGTTATATTATTGTTCTGGCGTCCAACTCGCCTTTGCATAATTGTCCCGAGTTTTTCCAAGTTGATTGAATTATTTAGTCACCAACATTTAGAAATTGGCTTACTGCTGCTGTATGATTTGGATTTATTACTCATTTTTTTTGGTTTGTTTTTATTCTCTTTTTTGGGCATGAGGTGTTTTTTGGTCTCTTCCATAAAATTGCAGGTCTCTATTTTGGCTGGTACCCTGGCTCGTTTGGATAGAGATGCTCCTCACTATAGAAAGTATGTGCTAGATTTAACATTTTTTCCTTTTCTGTTTGCTGCTTGGCTAGAGTATTCAAAAATATAAATTTGAAGTGGTCTCTGACAGTTTTACAGCTCAGTGATGACAATTTCTATGATTGATCATCTTCCATTCTTAAAATTAGCCCAATTATCATAAATTTGTTTTGAATACAAATCATCGATTATTTCAAGCCTCATTTCTTATACGGCCTTAGAATTCATCAGTATATCAGAGCTACTCTGCCACACTCACTCTTTATCATAAAGTAGTTTTTGAATTCTAAAGTAGTAGTATTGGCTATTTGTTGCATAGCGCCTCATTTTCGAAGTCCCTAAGTATGGAGGTAATCCTGGTTTCTGCAGAATGTGGCCCTACTATTGGAGCTTGCATTTTCCAATAGCATAAAAGATGTATATGGAGCTTGTGCACCATTGCTATAATCGTTCCGGACATGAAATCTCTCAAATAGGAACTTCTTCATGCTCGGAGGCAAATAAGTTTTCATTTTGCAATGTTCATAGCTTTATTGTCATAGTACAATTATTCTGATATTAATCATTTGAGTGCTTATTTTATATTATTGGTAGTGTAGGGTAATATTGTAATTATCTATAATACCAATTTATACTAAATAAGTGGGTGTAGGGCAGCATAGCCTACACAAAGATTATTCTTGTCTCTCTCTCTTCTTCTCTTGTTCTCTCTTTCTCTTAAGATTATATTGTATCATTTACTTCTTAACTTTAACTTCTGCCTTACAAATTTTTCTGGATGATGTAAATTTGTAATGGAATAATTGTGAACAATTCTCCTTTGATGTATTTCATATTTTTATTTATTAAATAACTTTTTTGGTTATATACCAGATTTGGCCACCATTCATGTGTGCTAACAGTTACTGCGTTATGTGCAGAGATGGCTACAATGACTTCAATACGTTCTACATTCAAGTAAGTATTGTGATACTAATGTTACTTTTCAGATAATTACGAATTACTGGAGTGAAATATTTGTTGGGATTGATTTGATCATCAATTTTTGTTAAAAATTGTATCCCTTCCATCGTTGTCTGTTCTTTTGCATTTTTGTTTTGAATGTCAGCAAGCCTAAATTGCTTTTTCACTCAATATTGAAATCTTGCTCCTGCAATTTGATCATATGGATTTGGTCCTATAGAAGGTTATTTAAGTTTTAGAAGCTCAATGAAGTGACTGAGTGCAGCTAATTTTACAGGATATTCTTTTTTTTTTTTTTTTTGTTGTTGTTGTGGTCTGGTTAGTCCTATCTTGAGCCAAGAGATTGATAGATGCTCTTATTACTACAGGCAGCTTCTGGGACGAAAGGTGGTTCAAGTGGTTCCCCTGTAATTGATTGGCAAGGCAGAGCAGTTGCCTTAAATGCTGGATTCAAGTCATCATGCTCGTCGGCATTTTTCTTACCTTTAGAACGAGTGAGTGTAGTTTATGTTATTTCTTGTGACCGTTGTCAATGTTTATGATGTTTTCAGTGGTGAGGCTTATTTCGTGCAGTTGACTATGAAAGCTGCGACTTAATACATTTACGTTGGTTAAGCACCATACTAATTTAAACCTGGAGTTTGGAATGCTGCCCCAGGGCTGAATTAGCTTGAACTTACAATGATTCACCAAAGTTGAGTATGTGCATTGATAATTAGATATTCTTCCAGAAGACTTGCCCACTTACATGCAGGTTTATCAGTGCTGTTAAAGTTGATTCAGGATGGGTCTGGGCAAGTGACTGTTTGTATTTACCAATTATAGGACGTAATATGTAGTTTAAGTAATTTTGGTGTATAATCAGTATGTCAAATTTCGGATATAGCTATTCCTACATTATAGTGTAAGGATTATGAATAATTTTCTTGTGACATACTTCAATGAGATGTGATTTGTGGAAGCTATGGAGCTCTGAGGAGAGTTTAACATCCTGTTCTTTGGGATCTGTCAAATAGGAAAATATAAATTTATAGCTGGGGTTTAGAACTGTTTTTGAATAGCTTGATGGCATATGCCTTGAAAGAGCTTTGAAGGTCTATGAAAAAGTTGTTCCTTTAGGGGGAGGGTGCTTTACAGTTTGAGGGGTGAGAGAGAGCATCTAGGGCAGCTGAAAAAAGCCTTAGTTGAACCATTTGTTGTTGGCTACTCGAAATTGCTTTGCTATCCACTCTATATAGCAGTTACTTTTCTCCATGTCATGCAGATCAGCATGACCAATTATTTCACTTCTAGCTTGTCATACATGTATTTGGAGATGTAATAATTACTCCAAAAGTGGGAAGGTAATAGAAAATAAAAAGAAAACTTACCTTTGGAATAGAGTTTTACCTCACATGCCTCAACTTATGGGATATGCCCTCCATTCAAGTGAAAATGGGCCTTATGACAGTTTTGTTAGTATAAAAGGAGGGATGGTGAACCTTGTGATATTCAGAAAGAAGTAATCTCTTACGTAGCTATCCACCCAAAGTCAGCAGTAAAACTGTCCTCGCTTTTCAGTTCGATAGTTTAATTTCTCCTTTTTTTCCCACCTTTCTAACATCATATTCTTTTTCTATCCCTTTCTCTTTCTCATATTCAAATCAAATTATTTTTTCATTTCAAGTACTTTCCTAATTAATTTGATTTTTTCCCTTTCTCTTTTTCATATCTAAGTTAACTTGTTTTGATATCAATGCTTTTTTAACGTTTAATTTGATTTGTGCAGTCAAGTGCACGTCCTTTTAGTTCTACCGTTCTCCAATATCTTTGTNTCCCTTTCTCTTTTTCATATCTAAGTTAACTTGTTTTGATATCAATGCTTTTTTAATGTTTAATTTGATTTGTGCAGTCAAGTGCACGTCCTTTTAGTTCTACCGTTCTCCAATATCTTTATTTCTTATTCATAGTTCACTTTTTAATTATATTCAACAAATTGGCAAATCAGAATGCTTGGGTTCGTTTATTTGATTACAAAGGCACTTTGTAGAATCTTCGTCAAAGTATTGTTCTTTTGTATTTGGCCCTATGGATAGCAAAAACCTTTATCTTTTCTACGTTACCAATCATCTGAATTTGAAAATTGGCCTTCTTTGCACTCCCTAACTGTATTATTAGCGGGTGCTTGAGATTTCCTGCTTTTTTTTTTGTTTTTTCTCTGGGGTTATTGGGCACTTATTTTGTGCCATATCTTATATTTATGGTATATTACAGTTCAAATTAAGTATCACCATTTTTCTAGTGGATGCTGTTTCTACATTTGCATTTGCCAGGCACAATGGAAATGTCTGGGCTACTACCTTTTTTTTTTTTTCGGAAGGAGGCTATTACCTTTCCCTCTGTGTATATAAGACAATGCGTATGGTTGATTCTTTGGAGCATGAGACCTAGGATGTTCATGCAAATTTGGCCTTTTCTAGTCTATTTGTTGTTATTCATATGTGACACTGGACTTCTATTACTGCTGATATTAACCTTTTAGCTTGGACTTCTTTTTGGCTTCTTCTGTGACTCCTTATATGCACAAATGTTACAGTGACGTCACAGATNCAATGCGTATGGTTGATTCTTTGGAGCATGAGACCTAGGATGTTCATGCAAATTTGACCTTTTCTAGTCTATTTGTTGTTATTCATATGTGACACTGGACTTCTATTACTGCTGGTTGATATTAACCTTTTAGCTTGGACTTCTTTTTGGCTTCTTCTGTGACTCCTTATATGCACAAATGTTACAGTGACGTCACAGTTCCAAGCACTAAATCTTGGCATCATATAACTTTCAGGTTGTACGGGCCTTAAAATTCTTGCAGAAAGGAAGAGATTCAGTTACAAATAGGTGGGAAGCGGTCACCATTCCACGTGGCACACTTCAGGTTTGTTGTTCTTATCTTTTTACAGCTTCTATTGTGGTCATTGTTGCCATTATTAATTTCTGTTAAAATTGCATCAAACAGAACGTTTATTATTATATTTCAATCCGAAGTGATCAGAAATTTTTAAAACAACACAAATAGAAGGTCAACAACTTCCCACCTGATCCACCACCCACCGTCAGACACCCTCATCGAACCACTACCTCCCCCCACTAATAGACAACCCCATCATCCCACCACCTCCACACATGACATAGTCTCACACTATCTCTCACCTTGTCTCTGAAAGCCACCATAGCCATCACCAAAAATCCTTGAAAAAGGATAAAGTTTGTTCCAATGGGAGTAATGGCTGTTTGGATTGGCTTTGGCTTTGGATTAAATATATTTTCTAGCCTGGAGGTATAAGTAAAATATTAGAGTTGTGTTGATGGCTGTTAAGGACATTTTTTTATAGGGGGTGCATTGTAAATTCAGAAATCATGAGGGTATTCCTGCAACTGTGCTAAACACTGTAGGGTGCCAACCGCCAATATAGTNGGTTGATATTAACCTTTTAGCTTGGACTTCTTTTTGGCTTCTTCTGTGACTCCTTATATGCACAAATGTTACAGTGACGTCACAGTTCCAAGCACTAAATCTTGGCATCATATAACTTTCAGGTTGTACGGGCCTTAAAATTCTTGCAGAAAGGAAGAGATTCAGTTACAAATAGGTGGGAAGCGGTCACCATTCCACGTGGCACACTTCAGGTTTGTTGTTCTTATCTTTTTACAGCTTCTATTGTGGTCATTGTTGCCATTATTAATTTCTGTTAAAATTGCATCAAACAGAACGTTTATTATTATATTTCAATCCGAAGTGATCAGAAATTTTTAAAACAACACAAATAGAAGGTCAACAACTTCCCACCTGATCCACCACCCACCGTCAGACACCCTCATCGAACCACTACCTCCCCCCACTAATAGACAACCCCATCATCCCACCACCTCCACACATGACATAGTCTCACACTATCTCTCACCTTGTCTCTGAAAGCCACCATAGCCATCACCAAAACTCCTTGAAAAAGGATAAAGTTTGTTCCAATGGGAGTAATGGTTGTTTGGATTGGCTTTGGCTTTGGATTAAATATATTTTCTAGGCTGGAGGTATAAGTAAAATATTAGAGTTGTGTTGATGGCTGTTAAGGACATTTTTTTATAGGGGGTGCATTGTAAATTCAGAAATCATGAGGGTATTCCTGCAACTGTGCTAAACACTGTAGGGTGCCAACCGCCAATATAGTTTTCCATTAAAGACAAGGCGTCCTCTGAGATTCGTGAGAACTGGAAAGTGGCAGTTAATTATGGATCTCCAAATGATTCTGGAAGTTGGATTGTGTCTTCTGGAGATGATTGAGTATGCTTGCGGTACTGTGTTTATTTATTTTATGGTTGTTTTTCTATGTTAGAAAGATAATCATTGCAACTGCATCTTCTTTGCAAAGTAACATAAAATGCTGCTTGTTTCTATCTATTCTGCTTCTGTTTGCCATTCAGGATTTCTTTTGTATGATTTGGCTTCAGTTATTCATGATATAGGTCACGTTTTCGCACAAAGGATTTGATGAGACACGTCGTCTTGGTCTCCAAATTGAAACAGAACAAGTATGCATTCTTTGTTTCTATAATTTAGTGATATAATAATTTGAGATTCGTGAATGCCTTACTAAGTTTTTGTCTGGATTAGACGGTGCGTCATGCTTCCCCGCCTGGTGAAACTGGTATGCTTGTCGTTGATTCCGTGGTGAGTAAGATTCCCTTAATATTTTAGGCTGTGTTTATAGTTCTCTGCTATCTAATATCTGCTGTCATCCTGGCCTCATGCAGGTACCAGGTGGCCCAGCCCATAAGCATTTGGAGCCGGGCGATGTGCTTGTTCGCATGAATGGTGAGGTAAGTTTACCATTTAATCTGTATCATTTGTATGGTTGGGTCCACATCCTCTCCATTTCATATTTTCCATCTCTACTCAGTGCAATCTCTTGCCATTAATTCAAAAGTGGAAATTGGTGAAATAAATGACAAGTGAGTGAAATGGACAGAAATGGAAAGAAAATAAAATGTTGATGGTTTTATGCTTACTTCATTAGCCATTGCTAGATGATTTTATGATGCTTGGACCTTTTTCTTTTCTACGGAACAATAGTTCGAATCTTTTATTGGAAATGTTTACGAGTATTGACTTTCCTCCCTTCACTTTTTTTCATCTTGCATTGTTGAATTGATTGGTTTCTGAGCTCTATTATCCGGAGCATAATGCCTTTTGCGTATGGTGAATCATATTAGAAGTTAACTTGAGCAAAATTCAAGTTGTCCATGATAATTAGAAGTCATTTGTTTCTTAACTTGAAGTTACATAGTTAGCATATTTAGACTTAGCGATAACTTAGTCATTTGTGCTTTTCTTTTATGTTGCCCTACTATATAAATACCTCTTGTATGTATTTTTCCATCATATTATACTGGCTTATTGTGCCTCAATAATATTTCTTTTTCTTTCTCTTATCTTTTCTATGATTGATCTAAGTTAACATGGTATCAGAGCATGTTTTGATCCCATGATTAGAGTAACCCAGTTCAAGAAAAACAAAATCAGAGGGTCAACGAAGGATGTCATTCTCACTGTCGGCAAATCTTGCTTGAATTCTCACTGTCCAAGATTTGGAGCCTTGGAGTTCTGGTTCATCACATCGTTGTTTGCTGCTCTGGGTTGCTGGGTCCCTGTTCGCTATTCACTGTTCTTTGCTGTGTTGCCGTCTCTGTTCAAACAAATATCAGACCAATTTGCTATTCTTTGCTACGTTTCTGCTCCAGTCGGTGGATGTTTCTTTGCTGGGTTTTTTTTTAGNTATTGTGAATCATATTAGAAGTTAACTTGAGCAAAATTCAAGTTGTCCATGATAATTAGAAGTCATTTGTTTCTTAACTTGAAGTTACATAGTTAGCATATTTAGACTTGGGGATAACTTAGTTATTTGTGCTTTTCTTTTATGTTGCCCTACTATATAAATACCTCTTGTATGTATTTTTCCATCATATTATACTGGCTTATTGTGCCTCAATAATATTTCTTTTTCTTTCTCTTATCTTTTCTATGATTGATCTAAGTTAACATGGTATCAGAGCATGTTTTGATCCCATGATTAGAGTAACCCAGTTCAAGAAAAACAAAATCAGAGGGTCAACGAAGGATGTCATTCTCACTGTCGGCAAATCTTGCTTGAATTCTCACTGTCCAAGATTTGGAGCCTTGGAGTTCTGGTTCATCACATCGTTGTTTGCTGCTCTGGGTTGCTGGGTCCCTGTTCGCTATTCACTGTTCTTTGCTGTGTTGCCGTCTCTATTCAAACAAATATCAGACCAATTTGCTATTCTTTGCTGCGTTTCTGCTCCAGTCGGTGGATGTTTCTTTGCTGCGTTTTTTTTTGNAATGTCAAACTGCATCACCAGTAATGTGGATTCTTGGAACGAATGAAATATGAGGAAATAAGCAGAAATTTGTACTTTTCCTCTTTGTTGATGTCTGTAATATGGACCACCTAAGGCTATGCCGAATTAGGACCTGTTCTGAGATATGAAGTTCTGCCCCCATCTAATACTCCCAAAATCTATGAAGATTATCATTGTCATGTTGTTTTTATAATTTTTGAGGCGTTTAAAGTCAACCATCTAACAGTTAGTTTTCCATAAATTACTATTAATCAACAACTTTTGGAGGGATTTTACAACAAATTAATAATATCTGGAGGAATTAAGTTGGTTCAAATGGTTGCTATATAATGATGTCATCATGTTATACCTGCTAGACTTTTGGAAACAATCTGATAGGCCTTAATATGTCAGATTACAAGATACAAGTGCAGTGCATACATATCACACACAAAATGTCGCTGTCAATAGTCTTACGATTCGTTGCAATACCCTTAAATGCAGAACTGACCAGTGGCTAAGGAGATAATTATATTTTAGGCTTCTGCAAGCCAACATGGGCAGTGATTACATTAGTTTACAACTTCCAAAATAATTACTCATAGTTGGTAGCATTGCTCATCTGTTGCTGCCTGTGACGAGAATGGATGGCTAGGAGGTAGGTAGGCTAGCTGTGAATTTAGATCCATCAGAAGATAGAAACTTGAAAAGATTNCCACATAGGAAGTGACTGGCTTTTACAGGCTCTTCTGAATGGAAGATTTCAGAATGTGACCCTTCTGAGAATATTTTGCAGTGGAATGAATCTAAACTAGTCAGTGGGTTTGGTTCTAGAGCCAAAATGTCAAACTGCATCACCAGTAATGTGGATTCTTGGNGTTGGAAAGGGCATTGGGTAAATGTGGATGACATTGGGTTCTTTCAATGAAAGATTCATGTCTTCTTTATCTTGTGGATCTGGTATAATTGTGTTATGAATGTGCCACTGCAAATTAGGTCTTAAACCTTGATGTGCATTGCTGTTTTGTCTTGTGATTCTATAATCAAAACGGTTTTCCACTTATTATCAGCCAAATTCATTTGGATCCTAATTGCACTGGAAATAATGTACATTTGTTGGTGACATTGGTCTGAGAGAGCGGTGAAAGCATTTTTTTGAATACACAAATATTCCACATAGGAAGTGACTGGCTTTTACAGGCTCTTCTGAATGGAAGATTTCAGAATGTTACCCTTCTGAGAATATTTTGCAGTGGAATGAATCTAAACTAGTCAGTGGGTTTTGTTCTAGAGCCAAAATGTCAAACTGCATCACCAGTAATGTGGATTCTTGGAACGAATGAAATATGAGGAAATAAGCAGAAATTTGTACTTTTCCTCTTTGTTGATGTCTGTAATATGGACCACCTAAGGCTATGCCGAATTAGGACCTGTTCTGAGATATGAAGTTCTGCCCCCATCTAATACTCCCAAAATCTATGAAGATTATCATTGTCATGTTGTTTTTATAATTTTTGAGGCGTTTAAAGTCAACCATCTAACAGTTAGTTTTCCATAAATTACTATTAATCAACAACTTTTGGAGGGATTTTACAACAAATTAATAATATCTGGAGGAATTAAGTTGGTTCAAATGGTTGCTATATAATGATGTCATCATGTTATACCTGCTAGACTTTTGGAAACAATCTGATAGGCCTTAATATGTCAGATTACAAGATACAAGTGCAGTGCATACATATCACACACAAAATGTCGCTGTCAATAGTCTTACGATTCGTTGCAATACCCTTAAATGCAGAACTGACCAGTGGCTAAGGAGATAATTATATTTTAGGCTTCTGCAAGCCAACATGGGCAGTGATTACATTAGTTTACAACTTCCAAAATAATTACTCATAGTTGGTAGCATTGCTCATCTGTTGCTGCCTGTGACGAGAATGGATACCTAGGAGGTAGGTAGGCTAGCTGTGAATTTAGATCCATCAGAAGAGAGAAACTTGAAAAGACTTCACTATGTCACAATTGATGCTACATGTTCTAGCTTTCATGAGCACTAATTGATCCGAAAAAAGTGAGGGTATCATTTGTTACATGTGATTATGAAGACTTGATTTGAATGAGGTCAAATGGGATGAAAAGAAGTTGATATGGGATGTCTACCTTGGATTGGTTTTTATAACACTTTGTCACCTTATATTATTAGTAAAATTGTTGTTTCTTATCAAGAAAAGGAGTTGATATGGGATTTAAGTTGTCATTGATCTTTAAAAGAGAGTTTTGAATTGTGATAGAGGATGATGTGTAGCGGATCCCCGGTTTTATATTTCAAGGAGATCTTGAGAAACTAAGTTGGGAAATGATGCTTGAATTGCAAACAACAACGTGCTCAAACTTCTATTTTTTTCAGTGCGCCTTACAGTTAAACTAATCTTCTATTGGAAATTTGCATGGTATCTTATATGTAGCATATAACTTTATTTTTTCATAAATAATTATGTACCTAATGATTGATTGGAAATTTTTTGGGTGGTGAAATCTAAGAAAGAATGAATACCTATAGTATGAGTTAACTCGTGAATAATTATGTTTCATATGACTAAAATTATTCATATTCAAAATTTGACAGTGAAATGCATTTTGAAGCTAATATTAATTTTTCATCTTTGAGCAGAATATTTTCATCACTATTCTATGTTATCTATACATAAGATAAGACTTGGCATTTAAAATAAGANCCGAAAAAAGTGAGGGTATCATTTGTTACATGTGATTATGAAGACTTGATTTGAATGAGGTCAAATGGGATGAAAAGAAGTTGATATGGGATGTCTACCTTGGATTGGTTTTTATAACACTTTGTCACCTTATATTATTAGTAAAATTGTTGTTTCTTATCAAGAAAAGGAGTTGATATGGGATTTAAGTTGTCATTGATCTTTAAAAGAGAGTTTTGAATTGTGATAGAGGATGATGTGTAGCGGATCCCCGGTTTTATATTTCAAGGAGATCTTGAGAAACTAAGTTGGGAAATGATGCTTGAATTGCAAACAACAACGTGCTCAAACTTCTATTTTTTTCAGTGCGCCTTACAGTTAAACTAATCTTCTATTGGAAATTTGCATGGTATCTTATATGTAGCATATAACTTTATTTTTTCATAAATAATTATGTACCTAATGATTGATTGGAAATTTTTTGGGTGGTGAAATCTAAGAAAGAATGAATACCTATAGTATGAGTTAACTCGTGAATAATTATGTTTCATATGACTAAAATTATTCATATTCAAAATTTGACAGTGAAATGCTTTTTGAAGCTAATATTAATTTTTCATCTTTGAGCAGAATATTTTCATCACTATTCTATGTTATCTATGCATAAGATAAGACTTGGCATTTAAAATAATATGGCCTGCTTTGTTTGGTTGGTGCTTTCATTTGTTCTGAGAACTGAACTTTTGTAGCCCTTGTTTCTAATTTTAAATTGAGTTTTCTTCTCTAGTACCATGTGGTCTCTGCTTTGGTTCTATGCTTGCTTTAGATGTTTCTGGAGATGAATATTTAATGAAAAATAATTTTTGAAACTTTAATGTGGTTTATGTTTTCACTTCAAGAAACCGTGTGTTGGTGACTTACATAAGCAATTGTGTACGATATGGCTGTTATTTCCAGTACTATAATGTTATTGTTTTGCTTTGTTGCAAAGCTAATTTGTTATCCTAATGCTGCTTCAGGTTCAGAACTTGCACTCAATAACTCCTGACTACTTCTTGGAAGTTAGTGGTGCTGTGATTCAGCCACTTTCTTATCAACAGGTTGGTCACATTATGATGCCTTTGCTTACTACAAGTTTCAATGCCTTGGCCAGAGAGACTTCTATTACTAGGATTATCCGCTGAGTATGATTTATGTGCATTTTGTACTCTGCCATGTTGCATAAACACTCTGACCGAAAAAAAATGCTGCATAAACACTAGGGAACACAGATTTTGCACACAGCCTATACTGGCCATGGGGGTGTTTATGATNTAATTATGTTTCATATGACTAAAATTATTCATATTCAAAATTTGACAGTGAAATGCTTTTTGAAGCTAATATTAATTTTTCATCTTTGAGCAGAATATTTTCATCACTATTCTATGTTATCTATGCATAAGATAAGACTTGGCATTTAAAATAATATGGCCTGCTTTGTTTGGTTGGTGCTTTCATTTGTTCTGAGAACTGAACTTTTGTAGCCCTTGTTTCTAATTTTAAATTGAGTTTTCTTCTCTAGTACCATGTGGTCTCTGCTTTGGTTCTATGCTTGCTTTAGATGTTTCTGGAGATGAATATTTAATGAAAAATAATTTTTGAAACTTTAATGTGGTTTATGTTTTCACTTCAAGAAACCGTGTGTTGGTGACTTACATAAGCAATTGTGTACGATATGGCTGTTATTTCCAGTACTATAATGTTATTGTTTGCTTTGTTGCAAAGCTAATTTGTTATCCTAATGCTGCTTCAGGTTCAGAACTTGCACTCAATAACTCCTGACTACTTCTTGGAAGTTAGTGGTGCTGTGATTCAGCCACTTTCTTATCAACAGGTTGGTCACATTATGATGCCTTTGCTTACTACAAGTTTCAATGCCTTGGCCAGAGAGACTTCTATTACTAGGATTATCCGCTGAGTATGATTTATGTGCATTTTGTACTCTGCCATGTTGCATAAACACTCTGACCAAAAAAAAATGTTGCATAAACACTAGGGAACACAGATTTTGCACACAGCCTATACTGGCCATGGGGGTGTTTATGATGTATGTGTTTGACTCACTTTCTATTGGATCCTTGCAAAATGGCTGTGGTTCAGAAGGGTTCACAAGGGTGAGAGTAATACATTTCTAGTTTCTTGTAAATATGTAAAACTCTGTTTTAGTGTGCTCTTGGATTGCCTGGATATTTCAAAATGGATGAAAACCCCATTCTTAGCATATTTTCGCAAAATACCTTTTTTTAGCTCCATTCTCAAATATCATGTGGTTTCAAGGAGAAGAAGTAGATGATTGGATTATCTATTGTTGCCCTCATGCCATAACATTTAAGAGTTAGACATTTTTTAGTTAAAGAAACTAGCTTGTTGCATGCCAACGTCTATTTAATGCCAACATTTTTGCGTCATATGAAATAAGCACAACTTCTAATATGGTTAACGAATGTATGATAGGCCCCATCAAGGGTAAAAATTCCCACAAATTGAATTAAAGAATTTGTAAGGGTATGCATTCATCCTCCCAGAAAAAATGCCCTATCCATATTTCATTATGCTTTGGTATCCTTGAAAAAGTTTTCCAAGGACAAAAATGACTTCTCTGCCAGCTCAGTTGCATCCAACATCCTTTAAGGACCTACTCAGTTTTTATACTCAAATTGGAGTTCTGCTCTTTATGGGACCTCCACAGCCATTTGCTGACATAGCCTTATACGTAAGAGTTTCATCGTTTGTTTTAACACATTCACACATCTTCATTTAAAAACTCACTCTGTCCAGGTGTTTTGACTGAATTGACATTTTCTCATCTGAAGTTAAAATACAAAAAAGTACTTAATCTAGTTCTATGTTGTCGTGACATGTGTCAATCTTCTTTTTCTAGATGTAGGTATCCAGCTGCTAATATTGATCATCTTTGGGAATTTCATGACTTACTTTCCTCTTTTCTTAATACAGGCTAGAAATTTCCGTTTCCATTCTGGTCTTGTCTATGTTACCGAACCAGGGTATGTATATTATTTTTCGTGTTAAGTTAGAGTGCTAATTTAATTCTTAGTTGATATTTGTTTCAAACTGGGATAGATTCTTGTTGAGAAATGCAGGTATATGCTATTTAGGGCTGGAGTTCCACGGCATGCCATCATTAAGAAGTTTGCAGGAGAAGAAATATGCTGTCTTGAAGACCTAATCTTGGTACTATCTAAACTGTCAAGGGGTGCAAGAATACCATTGGAATTTGTAAGATACACTGATCGTCATCGAAGAAAGGTAATGATGATTATCTTTTAGCATCTTTGGAAAAACCTCCTTTTAAACAAAATCTACTTGTAGACGTAGTCTGAAATTAATTTTGAATGAGATAGGGAAAAAAGATATGATTGCTTGCAATTTAATAGAATATATGACCCTTAACAAAGCACAATGAAAATATAGGAGTCATGTAGCTGATCCCATATGGTTGGGACAAGGATTTATTGAGTTGAGGTTAACTGCAAGACCAAAACGGGGTGCAAAGAACCAAAAGCCCTTACTTTTAAGTTCCTCTCCAATACATGGCTTACATACCTGGCTCAACATTCTTGGAAAATTGAATGGATTTTATGTAGAATTTTTGCTTATTTTTGATCCAGGATTAAGTTGGGGATAATAGTTCAAGAGGCCACACTAATAAGAAAACAGTGGCAATCCTAATACAAAAATGGTTTGATTTTTATTTAGTGATGAAAAACAGGAAATTATTTCCTAATCCAGTTGTCATATGTGGGTTGTTCTTAAAACCCTCTTCTCATGCTCTCTGGATGCGAGCACATAAACATGTATCTATGTATTTGTAAGATATGTATATGACAATTNAAAACAGGAAATTATTTCCTAATCCAGTTGTCATATGTGGGTTGTTCTTAAAACCCCCTTCTCATGCTCTCTGGATGCGAGCACATAAACATGTATCTATGTATTTGTAAGATATGTATATGACTATTTTTTTTTTTTGCTATTGATGTATATGAATATTTACATACATTTGTTTGTATGTGTATTTGTCCATGTATTTGTTTATTTTGTCAAGATTGACGCTTCATCTGGCTGCAGTCTGTCCTAGTCACAGTTGACGGCCATGAGTGGTATGCCCCTCCTCAGATATACACTCGTGATGATGGTTCTGGTTTATGGACAGCAAAGCCTGCTTTGCCACCTGACTGCCCTCTTTTATCATCTGCCACCAAACATGTTGGACAAGGTCTAGCAAACCACATACTTTCATCAGATGCTAGCGAGGCTAGTCCAATGGAACATGTCCATCACACTATCAGCCAAGAATCTTCTGATGGTGTAACCAGTATCGAAACTAGTGATGAATATGTCGCTGAAGGCCAAGCTTCTAGGGATGAATCTGATTTTGGAACAAAAAAGCTGCAGGAGGAGGAGAATTCATCTGCTGATGGACTTGTTATTGCTGATGGTTCTTTAGATGAGCCCACAGAAGTGGGATTGGAGGACTCAAAAACCTTGGAAGATGCAGTTTTAAGAGATTATCAAGGTGCCGCAGCTGCCGCAGCTAATGCTTCAGTTGCTGAGCGTGTGATAGAGCCTACTCTTGTAATGCTCGAGGTACTTTGTCAAGGACTCCTGATACTGTGGCTTGCTATGCTTTTACTCACTATAATTTTGTTTATTCATCTTCTTTCTGTTTAAGTGAACTTTCATCTGTGAAAATTATGCATATGTATTGTTGCTGGATGAGATTAAACATTTAATTTGAATGCCAAGGCATACCTGGGTGATTATGGATGAACCCAGATGGAGGAGTGTTAAGCATGTAAAACACCTTTGAGCTCCAACATTTATCGACTAGACTTTATTATATAATCTGTTACTAGAACTGTTTGTGTTTTTCCATACATGATATGCTTGCTAGTTGACAATAATGTCCCATGTATCTTGTCTGAAAAAAATTTATTGTTGTAAAGCGTAGAACAAGGGACATTAAATCTAAATATGATTTTTTGGTTGCCATTAGCCTTTTATTTAATAACTTATTAGCTCAGACTGGTGATTTCAAAAGTTTAATATGAAAGATTTGTTGTCAATTTTTAAAGCTTATATCTTGTATATGGGAGAGGTTTAATATTCAGACTAGCAAAATGGAGTGATGTAGATATTAGGTTCAGTGGCAATGCTATGTTATAATTTCAGGTTTCCTTTCATTTTCATCTGGACGACTATAAACTCGGTTTGTATCTGTGTGTGTCTCACTGTCCATTTATAATCATTAGTTGGTGTCCACGTGTGTTGAACATGAAATATTATGAGGCTAAAATATTGTATATGAGGGCCACATTTTTGGCATGACAGTGGGTGTGAGCATTACCGAATGAAACGGAACTGCTTCTGGCCTTGAGATTTGGCACCATAACTGATATTGCTTCACCTTTTTGGATTGCTCATTGCTTACATCAGTTCTTTTTATAGTTTGAAAACATTATCGGAATTACTACTTAATCGTGATCAACATAAAGGTCAATATTGAAAACCAGGGCCCTATATTAGGCAAAGTTGAGGGAGTTCTTATGAAAATTCACAAGCTTACTATAATTTATAATCTACATCAGAAGGATAATCAGAGGTGATCTTCGCCTTGCATGTTCAAAGCACACACTTGTACCACCTAATTGCTTTTTGTGTGAAGAATTTGTTATATATTAAATGNCTTGCATGTTCAAAGCACACACTTGTACCACCTAATTGCTTTTTGTGTGAAGAATTCGTTATCTATTAAACGGCTACACCCACAAAAAGAAAAAAAAACTTAAAA
Organism: Ilex paraguariensis; assembly: GCA_963454935.2. Classification (NCBI taxonomy): domain Eukaryota; kingdom Viridiplantae; phylum Streptophyta; class Magnoliopsida; order Aquifoliales; family Aquifoliaceae; genus Ilex; species Ilex paraguariensis. Next base: position 714,072 of record CAUOFW020002058.1, read on the forward strand.
GTTTCTCAACACTGATTTCTAGACCACATTTAGAAATCTCTAACACATTTAAACTTGCCCAGAAATACTAAACTGAAGCCTACTAGTGATATCTTCCATGCTAGATCCGAACTTTGAAACAATTTACCAGTATCAAGTGCATGCCTGTAGATACAATAAGCTAGGATTCATTGAAGAAAGATGGTCTCCCCACCACATCCACCACTTTTATGAGAGTAGTTCTCTTCCCCACAATAAACAACACCTGATAACATATCAGAAATTACAATTACTATCCTTATACAACATGCCTTAAAGTGCATGAGGAAAAGAGTTCCCTGTAAGCAACCATATGAGAGACAAGCATAACCAACATAAATTATATTTGTAACCAATCCACAATTTTATCAACTACATCCAGAGAGAGAATGTCTTGCATCTGATAAACATATTCAATTAAAATCCACAATTTTCAAATAACAAAAGTTTGAACTAGTCCCTGCTATAACCAATCTAACATTAATCACATGCACTATGCTTCAATCTACGATGCAAATATGTTAATTTACAAATTTCATATTTATTAAACTCACAAGCTCACAACACATTCAAACCATTTTTTGTAACCACTTTTCCTTCTCTTACGAGCCTGCAGAGATACTTTTGTTTTTGTGCAACAATTCTCATCTTGTTTTCTATCATTTCAAGGCAAGTATTAAAAGTGTGTGTATTTTCTGAGGGTGTGTGTGAGAGTGAGGGAGAGAGAGATCAAAAGAGCAAAAGCCTTTCATCTTATGATTTAAGGTTCCTTAAAAAACAAAATATACTCAAAACCCGAACCTCAATAGGAAGATTGTCTTGAAATGCCAAACACCAGTTCTCCCTTGTCTTACCATGATGCGTTTGTGTCAAGCTCACCATTGTATTTCATGTACTCAAAGGCTTGGGATGGCAACTGCACATTGCAGCCAAAGTTATCAAAAGCTCTGGTACAATCCACAATCTGCTCCAAAAAAGAAATTCGCTTCCCAAATGCCTGTGGATAATCTGACTCTAGAGTTCCAGTGGTGTGGTGAATAGCCAATGTTAAGGTTACAAGCAATTTGACAGTTTAGTTGGGCAATCAACTCACCAAAAATTCCATTTTCCACATTCTAATCTTGACTCAAGCAAACCTGCATGTCCAGCAAGATCCACAGTGGTCTTTTTACAAGGGTGACAGTGCCATCTTCCCTCCAATCTTTTTTGTGATTAAAAACAATCGTTCACTATATCTATCTCATATAGCAACTGAAAAATTAACAAAAACCAGCATTGTATAAAGTACCTTTACATAAATTGCTAAGATATAAAATAGTCAAGGCATTGGCATAGTTACAATGTCGCAGTCTTGTTAGACTAACAATTTGACAAAGGTGCACCAACATCATTTAATACAAGACCCATTTTTAGTAGTTCACAGGGTTACAATGCAGTAAAATGATGCATGTGAGTCCATATGATATATAATAACGAGGTACTTTGATAAAATGATATAGGAGGAACTGAGATGATTGCAACTCATATTGGAAGGCTGAAAGGTTCACCAATAAAAGCTATTTAATCACTTGCACGACTCTTGACACATTCAAAGAGTAATGTTTTGGGAAGGACAACAGAAGTCAGCTTGTGATTTCCTTTGTGGTTGCAGAACAGCTTTGAGCAGCTCCTAGCATCTATGTAACTCTTCCTATGTCAAATCAGCAAATTCTGTTCCACAACATATGCAGAATTGGCAAAAGAATTAGTTGTTAACAAAAGACCATGATCAACAAATGAATGAACATGTAACAATTAATATCCTAACTGAAAAATTACATATACTGAATTAAAAAATCTCAATGGCAATATGGAGTAGCCAACTTTGCATGACGAAAACAAGTGTACAGATCGAGAGGGAGAGAAAGAGTAAACTACTAAGGCTATTTACAGCATGATCAGAAACAAGTAAGTTAAATTTGGCAAAGAGAATGTCATTGTTGGTACAGTGGCTGACAGCGGTGGAGGAATGTCGATGTTGGGGTGAAGAAGCAATGGAAAATGCTACTGAAAGAGTAAATCCATAACTTTTTAAAGAACACATTCATTCCTGCATTGCATTAAAATCAACAAAATTCATGATCGTAACTCAAGTGAATATATTAAAAAAAAGTGTTTCAGCTTAGTGAATACTTCATGGGCTTTGAATTGTACAAACTTGGGATCAACTAAGAGTTCGACAGCATTCAAGCCTGTGAACTTCATAGCGGCAACGACACCAATGGAGAGAGAGGGCGAGAGAAGAGTTTGAGATGAACAAGAGGAGTTCTTTAGAAAGAGACCTTTGAGCTCCTTGCTTTGTCTGTCAATCAATGGCATGCTTCCTAAAAGTATCTCAAAGTACTGTTAAATGGAAAGACTTGAAAACACCCACAAACAGTGCAATTATACCTGTATTATATTATAGATGGGGAAGATGAACAGATAATACCTGTTAACTTCTATAGGGTATGTACTCATTTGTAATTAAGGCTACTATAAAAGGGCACATTAATAATTTGAATATTTGAATGAAGAAGGATAGTGTCAGCATTAGTTATTTTGTTAAGGCTATAATAGTTAATCAAAAATTTTCCAAATTTGTTGACATTTTATAGAAGTACAGATATAGATATAGATGTTCATGGAGGTGTCACAGATTATGTTCATGACTGAGCCTCTCTCTCTCTCTCACCCCTCCCTCTCCCTCTCTTGTTTTGATTGAACTTCTTAGAAGAACTCCTGTTGATCTCTAAACTTGCAGGTTCATGTGCCATCACCATGTAAGCTTGATGGTGTCCACTTACAACATTTCTTTGGAACTGGTGTGATCGTATACCATTCTCAAACCTTGGGATTAGTTGTAGTTGACAAGAATACTGTTCCAATAGCTGTCTCCGATGTGATGCTTTCTTTTGCTGCCTTTCCTATTGAAATTCCTGGGGAGGTAAAATTATAGATGCCTTTTAAGCAGTGAAATTTTTTGCTGTATGCTCTTATGGAGCTAAAAACAGTGAAATTTATTGTTGTATGTTCTTATGGAGCAGTCCCTTTTCTTTGCAGGTGGTTTTTCTGCATCCAGTACATAACTTTGCTTTTGTTGCATATGACCCTTCTGCGTTGGGAGCTGTTGGTGCTTCTGTGGTTCGTGCTGCTGAACTTCTTCCTGGTAGGTTGAGTTTGCATTGATCAATTGGTGTCAGTTTTTTATATTGTGGTCATTTTATTGTCTTCTTGGAATGGCAAATTTGGATTCCAAAAGAATGTCAGTTTATGCAGCCTGCTTTGTTTCTAGCATTTTATTTGTAAGTCTGCACATGTTAAATTTCCAGGAACTGTAAAACAAAAAAAAAAGTTTTCGATTTCATATACTAATTTTACATGATCAGATTAATTTATTATTTTTTCCATTTGGGGGGGGGGGGATTAAGTAAGTGTGGGGCACTACAAAGAATCTACTTGCTGTAGAAAAGTATGTTAAACAACCATCTACTCCAAAAGTTTANGGCTACACCCACAAAAAGAAAAAAAAACTTAAAAGTTTCTCAACACTGATTTCTAGACCACATTTAGAAATCTCTAACACATTTAAACTTGCCCAGAAATACTAAACTGAAGCCTACTAGTGATATCTTCCATGCTAGATCCGAACTTTGAAACAATTTACCAGTATCAAGTGCATGCCTGTAGATACAATAAGCTAGGATTCATTGAAGAAAGATGGTCTCCCCACCACATCCACCACTTTTATGAGAGTAGTTCTCTTCCCCACAATAAACAACACCTGATAACATATCAGAAATTACAATTACTATCCTTATACAACATGCCTTAAAGTGCATGAGGAAAAGAGTTCCCTGTAAGCAACCATATGAGAGACAAGCATAACCAACATAAATTATATTTGTAACCAATCCACAATTTTATCAACTACATCCAGAGAGAGAATGTCTTGCATCTGATAAACATATTCAATTAAAATCCACAATTTTCAAATAACAAAAGTTTGAACTAGTCCCTGCTATAACCAATCTAACATTAATCACATGCACTATGCTTCAATCTACGATGCAAATATGTTAATTTACAAATTTCATATTTATTAAACTCACAAGCTCACAACACATTCAAACCATTTTTTGTAACCACTTTTCCTTCTCTTACGAGCCTGCAGAGATACTTTTGTTTTTGTGCAACAATTCTCATCTTGTTTTCTATCATTTGAAGGCAAGTATTAAAAGTGTGTGTATTTTCTGAGGGTGTGTGTGAGAGAGAGAGAGAGAGAGATCAAAAGAGCAAAAGCCTTTCATCTTATGATTTAAGGTTCCTTAAAAAACAAAATATACTCAAAACCCGAACCTCAATAGGAAGATTGTCTTGAAATGCCAAACACCAGTTCTCCCTTGTCTTACCATGATGCGTTTGTGTCAAGCTCACCATTGTATTTCATGTACTCAAAGGCTTGGGATGGCAACTGCACATTGCAGCCAAAGTTATCAAAAGCTCTGGTACAATCCACAATCTGCTCCAAAAAAGAAATTCGCTTCCCAAATGCCTGTGGATAATCTGACTCTAGAGTTCCAGTGGTGTGGTGAATAGCCAATGTTAAGGTTACAAGCAATTTGACAGTTTAGTTGGGCAATCAACTCACCAAAAATTCCATTTTCCACATTCTAATCTTGACTCAAGCAAACCTGCATGTCCAGCAAGATCCACAGTGATCTTTTTACAAGGGTGACAGTGCCATCTTCCCTCCAATCTTTTTTGTGATTAAAAACAATCGTTCACTATATCTATCTCATATAGCAACTGAAAAATTAACAAAAACCAGCATTGTATAAAGTACCTTTACATAAATTGCTAAGATATAAAATATTCAAGGCATTGGCATAGTTACAATGTCGCAGTCTTGTTAGACTAACAATTTGACAAAGGTGCACCAACATCATTTAATACAAGACCCATTTTTAGTAGTTCACAGGGTTACAATGCAGTAAAATGATGCATGTGAGTCCATATGATATATAATAACGAGGTACTTTGATAAAATGATATAGGAGGAACTGAGATGATTGCAACTCATATTGGAAGGCTGAAAGGTTCACCAATAAAAGCTATTTAATCACTTGCACGACTCTTGACACATTCAAAGAGTAATGTTTTGGGAAGGACAACAGAAGTCAGCTTGTGATTTCCTTTGTGGTTGCAGAACAGCTTTGAGCAGCTCCTAGCATCTATGTAACTCTTCCTATGTCAAATCAGCAAATTCTGTTCCACAACATATGCAGAATTGGCAAAAGAATTAGTTGTTAACAAAAGACCATGATCAACAAATGAATGAACATGTAACAATTAATATCCTAACTGAAAAATTACATATACTGAATTAAAAAATCTCAATGGCAATATGGAGTAGCCAACTTTGCATGACGAAAACAAGTGTACAGATCGAGAGGGAGAGAAAGAGTAAACTACTAAGGCTATTTACAGCATGATCAGAAACAAGTAAGTTAAATTTGGCAAAGAGAATGTCATTGTTGGTACAGTGGCTGACAGCGGTGGAGGAATGTCGATGTTGGGGTGAAGAAGCAATGGAAAATGCTACTGAAAGAGTAAATCCATAACTTTTTAAAGAACACATTCATTCCTGCATTGCATTAAAATCAACAAAATTCATGATCGTAACTCAAGTGAATATATTAAAAAAAAGTGTTTCAGCTTAGTGAATACTTCATGGGCTTTGAATTGTACAAACTTGGGATCAACTAAGAGTTCGACAGCATTCAAGCCTGTGAACTTCATAGCGGCAACGACACCAATGGAGAGAGAGGGCGAGAGAAGAGTTTGAGATGAACAAGAGGAGTTCTTTAGAAAGAGACCTTTGAGCTCCTTGCTTTGTCTGTCAATCAATGGCATGCTTCCTAAAAGTATCTCAAAGTACTGTTAAATGGAAAGACTTGAAAACACCCACAAACAGTGCAATTATACCTGTATTATATTATAGATGGGGAAGATGAACAGATAATACCTGTTAACTTCTATAGGGTATGTACTCATTTGTAATTAAGGCTACTATAAAAGGGCACATTAATAATTTGAATATTTGAATGAAGAAGGATAGTGTCAGCATTAGTTATTTTGTTAAGGCTATAATAGTTAATCAAAAATTTTCCAAATTTGTTGACATTTTATAGAAGTACAGATATAGATATAGATGTTCATGGAGGTGTCACAGATTATGTTCATGACTGAGCCTCTCTCTCTCTCTCACCCCTCCCTCTCCCTCTCTTGTTTTGATTGAACTTCTTAGAAGAACTCCTGTTGATCTCTAAACTTGCAGGTTCATGTGCCATCACCATGTAAGCTTGATGGTGTCCACTTACAACATTTCTTTGGAACTGGTGTGATCATATACCATTCTCAAACCTTGGGATTAGTTGTAGTTGACAAGAATACTGTTCCAATAGCTGTCTCCGATGTGATGCTTTCTTTTGCTGCCTTTCCTATTGAAATTCCTGGGGAGGTAAAATTATAGATGCCTTTTAAGCAGTGAAATTTTTTGCTGTATGCTCTTATGGAGCTAAAAACAGTGAAATTTATTGTTGTATGTTCTTATGGAGCAGTCCCTTTTCTTTGCAGGTGGTTTTTCTGCATCCAGTACATAACTTTGCTTTTGTTGCATATGACCCTTCTGCGTTGGGAGCTGTTGGTGCTTCTGTGGTTCGTGCTGCTGAACTTCTTCCTGGTAGGTTGAGTTTGCATTGATCAATTGGTGTCAGTTTTTTATATTGTGGTCATTTTATTGTCTTCTTGGAATGGCAAATTTGGATTCCAAAAGAACGTCAGTTTATGCAGCCTGCTTTGTTTCTAGCATTTTATTTGTAAGTCTGCACATGTTAAATTTCCAGGAACTGTAAAACAAAAAAAAAAGTTTTCGATTTCATATACTAATTTTACATGATCGGATTAATTTATTATTTTTTCCATTGGGGGGGGGGGGATTAAGTAAGTGTGGGGCACTACAAAGAATCTACTTGCTGTAGAAAAGTATGTTAAACAACCATCTACTCCAAAAGTTTAAGCTATTGGAGATTTGAAGAGGGTGTAATTTAAGTATTTATATTTCATAGCACATGAAAATCTTTTAATAATTAGGGTGGCAGTGAGATGTGAACACAAGACCTCCTACTTTGATACTATGATAAACAACAATCTANTCTAATCTTGACTCAAGCAAACCTGCATGTCCAGCAAGATCCACAGTGGTCTTTTTACAAGGGTGACAGTGCCATCTTCCCTCCAATCTTTTTTGTGATTAAAAACAATCGTTCACTATATCTATCTCATATAGCAACTGAAAAATTAACAAAAACCAGCATTGTATAAAGTACCTTTACATAAATTGCTAAGATATAAAATAGTCAAGGCATTGGCATAGTTACAATGTCGCAGTCTTGTTAGACTAACAATTTGACAAAGGTGCACCAACATCATTTAATACAAGACCCATTTTTAGTAGTTCACAGGGTTACAATGCAGTAAAATGATGCATGTGAGTCCATATGATATATAATAACGAGGNGTCTTGTTAGACTAACAATTTGACAAAGGTGCACCAACATCATTTAATACAAGACCTATTTTTAGTAGTTCACAGGGTTACAATGCAGTAAAATGATGCATGTGAGTCCATATGATATATAATAACGAAGTACTTTGATAAAATGATATAGGAGGAACTGAGATGATTGCAACTCATATTGGAAGGCTGAAAGGTTCACCAATAAAAGCTATTTAATCACTTGCACGACTCTTGACACATTCAAAGAGTAATGTTTTGGGAAGGACAACAGAAGTCAGCTTGTGATTTCCTTTGTGGTTGCAGAACAGCTTTGAGCAGCTCCTAGCATCTATGTAACTCTTCCTATGTCAAATCAGCAAATTCTGTTCCACAACATATGCAGAATTGGCAAAAGAATTAGTTGTTAACAAAAGACCATGATCAACAAATGAATGAACATGTAACAATTAATATCCTAACTGAAAAATTACATATACTGAATTAAAAAATCTCAATGGCAATATGGAGTAGCCAACTTTGCATGACGAAAACAAGTGTACAGATCGAGAGGGAGAGAAAGAGTAAACTACTAAGGCTATTTACAGCATGATTAGAAACAAGTAAGTTAAATTTGGCAAAGAGAATGTCATTGTTGGTACAGTGGCTGACAGCGGTGGAGGAATGTCAATGTTGGGGTGAAGAAGCAATGGAAAATGCTACTGAANTTGGGGGGGGGGGGATTAAGTAAGTGTGGGGCACTACAAAGAATCTACTTGCTGTAGAAAAGTATGTTAAACAACCATCTACTCCAAAAGTTTAAGCTATTGGAGATTTGAAGAGGGTGTAATTTAAGTATTTATATTTCATAGCACTTGAAAATCTTTTAATAATTAGGGTGGCAGTGAGATATGAACACAAGACCTCCTACTTTGATACTATGATAAACAACAATCTATTCCAAAAAGTCGAAGCTATTGGAGAAGANAACTTGATTGTATACATAGAGAAGAACACTTTTGATTGCCTTGATAATGAAGTTATCATACAACGCTTTCAAAATATGAAAATCTATTGAGGCCAATTGTAAATGCTTATGATCAGTCTCATTTTTTGTAATGGATCTAATTAGAACCCTGTTTTGTAGATTTTTTTTGTTTCGATACCTNACATATACTGAATTAAAAAATCTAAATGGCAATATGGAGTAGCCAACTTTGCATGACGAAAACAAGTGTACAGATCGAGAGGGAGAGAAAGAGTAAACTACTAAGGCTATTTACAGCATGATTAGAAACAAGTAAGTTAAATTTGGCAAAGAGAATGTCATTGTTGGTACAGTGGCTGACAGCGGTGGAGGAATGTCAANTGTACAGATCGAGAGGGAGAGAAAGAGTAAACTACTAAGGCTATTTACAGCATGATCAGAAACAAGCAAGTTAAATTTGGCAAAGAGAATGTCATTGTTGGTACAGTGGCTGACAGCGGTGGAGGAATGTCGANATAACAGATAACTTGATTGTATACATAGAGAAGAACACTTTTGATTGCCTTGATAATGAAGTTATCATACAGCGCTTTCAAAATATGAAAATCTATCGAGGCCAATTGTAAATGCTTATGATCAGTCTCATTTTTTGTAATAGATCTAATTAGAACCCTGTTTTGTAGATTTTTTTTGTTTCGATACCTCATGTATATCGGCTTTTGGCCGTTTTGTCAATGAAATTTTAGGTAATATATAAGATTTAAAAAATTTATGTGTCTTTTACTTTTATCCTTAGGAAGCCAAAAATTAAAATTTGTAGTTAGTGCCACCTACATACAAATTCATGGCTTTGCACCTAGCCGTGAGAAAACCAGACTAGCTCACCAATGTGCGCCAGAGGTCCAGAACAGGGTCACACTACCTGATATTATTTCTTAAGGTTATAGTGCAGCCAATGATCTCTACCACATAGAATGTCATAATTATATCCTTACTCCATTTGTGACAACCAATGGTTGGTTCAAGATAGACCCCCGATTGGATCAGGCCATGACCAGAACAGGATTTTCTGTATAGTATCATTACTGATGTCATGGTTCTGCCAATATACCTTACAAGATTGTTATAATCATAACTTTGATGAATGTGGGTGTACTATTATTAGATAAGTTATATACATACAAAGACATGTTATTTAGTGTTTGTCTGGAATTTTGTGATGAGCGTTCTGCTCTATTGATGGTCATAAAAGGAAAAACAAGACCGGAGTGACAGTTTTTCATATTCTCTCCGGTCTCGTAATTTTCCCCGTTGTGGACAAATTGATGTTTTCTTCAAGTAAACTCTCTTCTCTTTGAATAAAATCTGACTATAAGTTTCGTGACAGAACCTGCTCTGCGTCGTGGAGATTCAGTCTATCTTGTGGGGTTGAGTAGGAGTCTACAGACAATGTCTAGGAAATCTATTGTCACCAACCCTTATGCTGCTTTGGATATTGTCTCTGCTGCTTGTCCGCAGTACAGACCAACCAATATGGAAGTCATCAAGCTTGATACTGGTAAATTGGTGCCCAACTGTCCTAATAGATTACGTTGCACATTGGGCTGCTTTAGAGTTAATAATTTTGTTGTTATATATCCTATGCCCTGTTTCAGATTTTGGTAGTACATTTTCGGGTGTGCTAACTGATGAACATGGAAGGGTTCAAGCTATCTGGGGAATTTTTTCAACTAAGGTTTCTACTCTTCGTCTTCGCTNAATGGTTGAGACAAAAACGACGTGGTATATCCATTGGTTTAAGTATTTGTGACATTCGCATTGATCTTATCAATTTGCGACTACCTCGAGAGCATTTCGGCTATGAAGATTTTGAAGAATCGATTGCGTAATCGAATGGACGATCAATGGATGATAGATAACTTGATTGTATATATAGAGAAGAATANAGTACATTTTCGGGTGTGCTAACTGATGAACATGGAAGGGTTCAAGCTATCTGGGGAATTTTTTCAACTAAGGTTTCTACTCTTCGTCTTCGCTGATTCCTGTGACCTGCTTTTTTTTAATGAAACATTTTGTGATGCATACATTCCTTCTTGCAGCTGAAAGGTGGCCATAACTCAAATGTAGATCATCAGTTTGTCCGGGGAGTTCCAATATATACCATCAGTCAAGTCCTGTGCAAAATGATATCTGGTGCCAATGGACCACCTCTTCTTATAAATGGCATCAAAAGGCCCATGCCACTTGTTAGAATTTTGGAGGTTGAACTTAAACCTACTTTGCTGTCAAAAGCTTGGAGTTTTGGACTGAGCGACAGTTGGATTCAAGTACACTTTCGTCCTTCAACAAATNCCCCCGATTGGATCAGGCCATGACCAGAACAGGATTTTCTGTATAGTATCATTACTCATGTCATGGTTCTGCCAATATACCTTACAGGATTGTTATAATCATAACTTTGATGAATGTGGGTGTACTATTATTAGATAAGTTATATACATACAAAGACATGTTATTTAGTGTTTGTCTGGAATTTTGTGATGAGCGTTCTGCTCTATTGATGGTCATAAAAGGAAAAACAAGACCGGAGTGACAGTTTTTCATATTTTCTCCAGTCTCGTAATTTTCCCCGTTGTGGACAAATTGATGTTTTCTTCAAGTAAACTCTCTTCTCTTTGAATAAAATCTGACTATAAGTATNAAGTTATCATTCAACTCTTTCAAAAAAATGGTTGAAACAAAAAAAGATGTGGTATATCCATTGGTTTACGTACTTGTGACATTGACATCGATCTTGTCAATTGCGACTGCCCCAAGAGCATTTTCGGCGATGAAGATTTCAAAGAATTAATTGCGTAATCGAATGGACGATCAATGGATAACAGATAACTTGATTGTATACATAGAGAAGAACACTTTTGATTGCCTTGATAATGAAGTTATCATACAGCGCTTTCAAAATATGAAAATCTATCGAGGCCAATTGTAAATGCTTATGATCAGTCTCATTTTTTGTAATAGATCTAATTAGAACCCTGTTTTGTAGATTTTTTTTGTTTCGATACTTCATGTATATCGGCTTTTGGCCGTTTTGTCAATGAAATTTTAGGTAATATATAAGATTTAAAAAATTTATGTGTCTTTTACTTTTATCCTTAGGAAGCCAAAAATTAAAATTTGTAGTTAGTGCCACCTACATACAAATTCATGGCTTTGCACCTAGCCGTGAGAAAACCAGACTAGCTCACCAATGTGCGCCAGAGGTCCAGAACAGGGTCACACTACCTGATATTATTTCTTAAGGTTATAGTGCAGCCAATGATCTCTACCACATAGAATGTCATAATTATATCCTTACTCCATTTGTGACAACCAATGGTTGGTTCAAGATAGACCCCCGATTGGATCAGGCCATGACCAGAACAGGATTTTCTGTATAGTATCATTACTGATGTCATGGTTCTGCCAATATACCTTACAAGATTGTTATAATCATAACTTTGATGAATGTGGGTGTACTATTATTAGATAAGTTATATACATACAAAGACATGTTATTTAGTGTTTGTCTGGAATTTTGTGATGAGCATTCTGCTCTATTGATGGTCATAAAAGGAAAAACAAGACCGGAGTGATAGTTTTTCATATTCTCTCCGGTCTCGTAATTTTCCCCGTTGTGGACTAATTGATGTTTTCTTCAAGTAAACTCTCTTCTCTTTGAATAAAATCTGACTATAAGTTTCGTGACAGAACCTGCTCTGCGTCGTGGAGATTCAGTCTATCTTGTGGGGTTGAGTAGGAGTCTACAGACAATGTCTAGGAAATCTATTGTCACCAACCCTTATGCTGCTTTGGATATTGTCTCTGCTGCTTGTCCGCAGTACAGACCAACCAATATGGAAGTCATCAAGCTTGATACTGGTAAATTGGTGCCCAACTGTCCTAATAGATTACGTTGCACGTTGGGCTGCTTTAGAGTTAATAATTTTGTTGTTATATATCCTATGCCCTGTTTCAGATTTTGGTAGTACATTTTCGGGTGTGCTAACTGATGAACATGGAAGGGTTCAAGCTATCTGGGGAATTTTTTCAACTAAGGTTTCTACTCTTCGTCTTCGCTGATTCCTGTGACCTGCTTTTTTTTAATGAAACATTTTGTGATGCATACATTCCTGCTTGCAGCTGAAATATGGCCATAACTCAAATGTAGATCATCAGTTTGTCCGGGGAATTCCAATATATACCATCAGTCAAGTCCTGTGCAAAATGATATCTGGTGCCAATGGACCACCTCTTCTTATAAATGGCATCAAAAGGCCCATGCCACTTGTTAGAATTTTGGAGGTTGAACTTAAACCTACTTTGCTGTCAAAAGCTCGGAGTTTTGGACTGAGCGACAGTTGGATTCAAGTACACTTTCGTCCTTCAACAAATTCCTTGTTTCTTTTGATGCCTGTGATACATTTGCATTCAAAATTTGAGATTGAAGGTGAAAGTTATAAATTAGTTATTTATGTGTGAAAAAAAATGAAAGCACACTCGTTGCATGCATGCATGGTCATGTCTCTCATCTGACCGAAGAATCGGTTGTCGAACGTGAGTTAGTTGCTTTCAATATGGCAGTGGTCACTAATCGTATGGGGGATTTTATCACAAGGTTCTGTTCCCCAACCACAAGAAGGAGTAAATACAGCCCCCTCAATATCTGTTATGCAAATCTTAATTCTTGTGGGGTCAGCTACAAAATGCCCCTTCCAAATTTAGCTCACATTGCAATCAACTCTCTCTGGTTCCAATTCAAGCAATTTGCCCCTTCANATTGTATACATAGAGAAGAACACTTTTGATTGCCTTGATAATGAAGTTATCATACAGCGCTTTCAAAATATGAAAATCTATCGAGGCCAATTGTAAATGCTTATGATCAGTCTCATTTTTTGTAATAGATCTAATTAGAACCCTGTTTTGTAGATTTTTTTTGTTTCGATACTTNATTTTATCACAAGGTTCTGTTCCCCAACCACAAGAAGGAGTAAATACAGCCCCCTCAATATCTGTTATGCAAATCTTAATTCTTGCGGGGTCAGCTACACAATGCCCCTTCCAAATTTAGCTCACATTGCAATCAACTCTCTCTGGTTCCAATTCAAGCAATTTGCCCCTTCAAATTTTCAGTGGACTAAATTAACCAAAAGAATGAATGAAAAATATAAAAGACCTAAAATATCCCTCAAACCAAAGTATTGTTATTTTTTTCCTCCATCTACCTGCCACCATCTCCCTATTTCCACCTTCACCATCAATGCCGCCACCTCCCAATCATCATCTCCACCACAGCAACACAAAAACACATACTACCATAACTTTACTATGATTTTTCCAGTTAATACAACCAAACTAAATCTTCAAAATCCTATTAAAGTTCAATTTAAATTCAAATTTTATTGTCAAAATCTGAACAAATATCCTTTTGGNCCCCCGATTGGATCAGGCCATGACCAGAACAGGATTTTCTGTATAGTATCATTACTGATGTCATGGTTCTGCCAATATACCTTACAAGATTGTTATAATCATAACTTTGATGAATGTGGGTGTACTATTATTAGATAAGGTATATACATACAAAGACATGTTATTTAGTGTTTGTCTGGAATTTTGTGATGAGCATTCTGCTCTATTGATGGTCATAAAAGGAAAAACAAGACCGGAGTGATAGTTTTTCATATTCTCTCCGGTCTCGTAATTTTCCCCGTTGTGGACTAATTGATGTTTTCTTCAAGTAAACTCTCTTCTCTTTGAATAAAATCTGACTATAAGTTTNGGCTGGTAGTCAAAGACTTAGAATTTGGGAATTCCAAACTAAGCACTCTCCACCCAACCCATAGATAGGTTGATTTGGTGAAGAAAAACACAGAATCCCTGCAATTTAAAAATTATAACTCTACTTAAAAATTGAAATACGCNATGATTTTTCCAGTTAATACAACCAAACTAAATCTTCAAAATCCTATTAAAGTTCAATTTAAATTCAAATTTTATTGTCAAAATCTGAACAAATATCCTTTTGGCTGGTAGTCAAAGACTTAGAATTTGGGAATTCCAAACTAAGCACTCTCCACCCAGCCCATAGATAGGTTGATTTGGTGAAGAAAAACACAGAATCCCTGCAATTTAAAAATTATAACTCTACCTAAAAATTGAAATACCCCTCCACAAACACTTTACACTTTACAAGCAAACAAGAAACTTTTAACAGCCAACTCCTAGTATATCATTTGAAGAACAACAAATACATTTGTGCTTTTATTACTAATTGAACTGTTGCGGATATAGCTTCACCACCAAAAAAGCTCTAATTCCATCAATTCAGCACCCAATCCTAAGTGAAGTCCAATTCCACTCTGATTCCGTTGGAAACCCTAATAGAGCTGCAGCCATCTTCAACTAAATCAAGGGGATCCCTGAACAAAGCTCTGGCAGAGGGGATCTTAGTGCATCTGTGTCATGGTGTGTTCCTATTTGTTTGCGTAGNCACTCTGATTCCGTTGGAAACCCTAATAGAGCTGCAGCCATCTTCAACTAAATCAATGGGATCCCTGAACAAAGCTCTGGCAGAGGGGATCTTAGTGCATCTGTGTCATGGTGTGTTCCTATTTGTTTGCGTCGTAAGAAGTCATGATGAAGCAGCGACAACAAGACAAGAGTGAGTTATAGAGGTGGTGGTGGTGGTGCACTGGTGGTTGAAGGAGGAGGATACTGGTGGGTTGGTGGCCATGGAAGGGGCGGATGGGTATGATAGCCAAAGGGATTCCTACCTGGTTGAGGTTGTTGGGTTGCTAGTGGCAAAAGTGAATGTGCAGCATCTTCTGGTTGAAGGGTTGGGGTTCAGGTTGTGGTGGTGGGAGTGAGACATTTTCTTTTTTTTTTTTTTGTTTTTCAAAGGCAGAGAGATGAGATGGCAAAATTGTCTTTTAAATGAATTCAAGTTTGGGTGATATTAACATGGGAAACGTCTGTCTAGTTTTTAGGGTCAGATTTAAAGATAATGGATAGCTGATTTAATGTCCAAACTTGAAGGGCGCAAATTGCTTGAATTGGAACCAAAGTGACTTGATTGCAACGTGTCCTAAATTTGGAGGGAGCATTTTGTAAATAACCCATTCTTGTGACTTATTTTTTAACTTTTGGAAGTAACATCGCTTCTTGTAAAACATGGTAGACTATGTGAGCATTATCATCACTGTAAGTGAGCTTGGGTTTATCTTTTGTAGGCTCTTGTAAAGAAAGATCCTATTAGACGTCAAGTTCTACGGATTACAGGTTGTTTGGCGGGATCCAAAGCTGAAAATTTACTAGAACAAGGTGACATGGTTTTAGCAATTAATAAAGAGCCAATTACATGTTATCGTGACATTGAAGATGCTTGCCAGTCATTGGACCTGTGTGATGACAGTGATGGGAGACTTAACATGACTATTTTTCGTCAGGTGAACCATCGCACCTCTTTCATTTATTTGTTTTTTTCCTCTTCCTCTTTTCAGTTACTTCGCCAAAAAAGATCTGTAAAAAGATCCTTAATATGTGTTCTGTGTTATTTGTCAGTGTTGTGAAATTGAACTTCTCGTTGGAACCGATGTGAGGGATGGGAATGGAACCACTCGTATGATAAATTGGTGCGGATCTATTGTCCAGGATCCACACCCAGCTGTGCGTGCTCTTGGATTTCTTCCCAATGAAGGCCATGGCGTATATGTGACAAGGTAAGGTGTGTGCATTGTGATGGAATTTTCTATGCTGTAGAGTTTGCCATATGAGTTATTGGGAGTGTTACTAGATGGGTCATGATGTAGACAACCACCACTAAGCTGGACTGTTAGGATCTCTCTCCTATTCCTAAAAGTTAAATGTTTGGATGGGATGGGATGGTCTGTGTTATAAGTTTCTTGTGGAGTACGGTTCAAATTTGTCAGCACATTTACTTCGTTGCTGTGGACTCATGTCAACCCCAAAACCCTCTCCAACACTAGCCAATACCTCAGTCTACTCGACGGAGATTGGAACTGCTGCTCACTGAAGATGACAACCTGCAACTCTGTTAATTATCGTAGATTTGTGTGGCTCTTCAAATATCTTGCTAAGGTAAATATTGGTGACCACATTTTTTTTCAGGTGGTGTCACGGGAGTCCAGTACATAGATATGGTCTGTATGCTCAGCAATGGATAGTTGAAGTTAATGGAAAACCAACTCCTGACTTAGATGCTTTTGTCAGTGTGACAAAGGTATGTTTACCCTTTATTTTATTGGCGTTTAAAAATCTACTCTCTATTTTCACTCAGAGGTCAGGGCACACTTAGGAATTGATGTTGCAGAAACCTGTGGTTGACCTGGGTTATCCATTAACACAGACTCACAGCTACTCTGTTTTTGACAATTAACGATCTTTATGCGATATAGACATTCATTTTTCAAATCGTGGAAACATACTCGGGCTAGCAATTTCAATGTTGTGGTTTCAAATTGGATGGGCGCCACTTTATGCATGTGATACCAAAGTTTAATACGTAGTACCCCATTCACCAATCTTAGCGCACACGAGATGTTGAAACATCGTATAGTAAAATGTTACATTTTTAATTCTGATATTTTTGTGCCATTACCCTCTTAATGAATTTAAGTACTTAGCAGGCATTGCAGCATCAGGAATTCGTTCGTGTAAAGACTGTCCACTTGAATGGGAAGCCTCAAGTGTCTACATTGAAGCAGGATTTGCACTACTGGCCTACTTGGGAGCTAAGATTTGATCCTGAAACTGCAATGTGGCGTCGCAAGACAATCAAAGCATTGAACTGCAGTATTTGATCAAAATTCCCTTCTCGCAAATTTTACAGATACCCTGGAAAAATGGACATGCAAAATGGAAATTGTAATTGTTTCGACTTTGAATTTGTTGAATCTCATTGGTGGTTTTACTATTGTCTAATTGGGTTTTGAGCTGTTTTCACGAACAGTTGACACTCAGATTTCTAATGGAACAACCTTATTGTAAAAATAATAAGTTTATCGAATTTTTGAGTCTGTCACTACATTCTTATAATGGACAGTTTTTTTTTTGTTTTTTGATCAAACTTATAATGGACAGTTCATTCAGCAACTTGGACGTAACAAAACCGAACCCCATGCATTCTACTTAGTAAAACTAAAGCAAAAGTTGGAAAAACATGGGTCGTTTGGTAACGTTTTTATTTTCGTGTCTTCAAAACAATCAAAAACAGAGATAATTTTTGTCTCTATTTTGTAATAAACGCTGAAACAAAAAAATATATTTTGGTGTCATTTTTATCTATCAAATTATGAGAATAAAAAACAAAAATTATATTTGGTAACTACTTCACGTTTTATTCTAAATATGTTTTATAATATACCATACAACAAAATACAAATCCAAAAATTCATCAAAGATCTATATTAATCCATCAAGATCATCAAACTCATTCAATCAACTCATTAGTTTGATAGCAAAAAAAAAATGGGACTAAATGGCAATTCAATCAATTTCAAATGGTAATTTAATCCCAAATAGCTATTCAATCAATCCTAAATTGTTATTCAATCAATCCCAAATGATAATTATTTGCCAAATGATAATTTATTCTCAAATAGTAATTCAATCAATCCTAAATCGCAATTGAACAATTCCAAATGACAATTCATTTGGCAATTAATTCAAACACAACACAATACACACAGAGCATAATACACACACGCTTGCGGTCTAGATGATCGATAGCATGGGAGTTGTTGGAGAGGAAAATACATGTAGTACCACGGAAAATAAGGTAATGTGGGTTTAGAAGGGGAAGACGGCGAGTTAGCATGATGGTTGTCATAGGGGCTGGTGGTCCTGGTGGAGGCGGGTAAAATGGGACAGAGGTGATGGTGGATATAGCGACAGTGATGGGTGGTGGAAGCAATTGTGTCGAGTGGAACAGTTTTGTGTCGGGTGGAACAGATTTGTATTAAAAAAACCTTCATCTATATCCCATTTGTTTATATAAACGAGTCTAACTGTCACAACCATACACGAATTATTTATTAAACGGGTTATTCGATACAAACCGTGTGTCATCCGCTAAATAAGAGCATAGGTTAGAGTATTTTGAATCCACACAAAAAATATCAACTCATCATACATTACACATATTTGACCAGTTTACTATAACAATAAATTATGACTGAACAAAAAAATAAAGACAAAAAATAAATATTATATGACTACTAAATTTAAACGAGTTTGAGAGATGAGACAGATATTGAGAGATCTAACTTTTTAAAAAAAACATTATAGTACTACTGTTAACAAGTTAAAAGAGTTGAAACGAGTTTATGGGTTAAACACGAAACTAGTTTATTTATTTGACGGGTTTGTCGAGTTAACCCGTTAAAACTACATTCAAACTCACTAAATCCGTGTCGGTTTCATGAGTCATATCTAGAATTGTCATGCTTAGGAAAACTATCACGAAGCTAGACGCAGGCACAAAAAGATTATCGTGAATTGTATTTAATTTATCGATCTAATTTGCTAATTTTATAAATTATAAATTTTGAATTGACATTTAATCTCATTTAATATCGAGAATTACTACTAATTAAACAATTGTAGTAAATGGAATCAAAAAATTAAGTTGAAGTAGTATTAATCTTTAAAGAAACTACTTCTATTCTAGGAGATACTTATCTAAAAATGTGAAAGGATATTTTCCGTAAAAATAGGAGGAATGATTCAAATCCTTGAAAAGTACATATCTTCTTAAAGGATAATAAAGCTGATGATATTCTTATTGGCCATATCCATTGAAATTTAGGTCGCAACAAACACCAAAACTGACTCTTATCTCAAATCACTATAATTAGATAAACATTAAATTACTTTCTCGTCTAAAACACCTCTCATTAATCCCAAAACCCCACATATTTTCATTGTAATTCTTCTGCACATCTTCAAATCACCAATTTTTTTTTAGTATTCTTCTTTCTCAACAATGGCAACAAAGACTGATGGCACGGAAGTAGTAGAGATCTCCAGGATGGAAGAAGGCGTTGGCGCTGACACTTCGTCTTCTTCTTCTTCCCGATCCAATCTCCGGGATAGTTTCTGTTTATCAGCTTCGTTTGTTACCCTCGTACAAAAGGTTAGTAATACAAGACACAGTCTTCTCTCTTCGACACAATTTTTAGTCATTGCGATATTTAAGAATGACGAGATATATTCGGTTAATATCCAAATCACAATACAACAACAATAGTATAATACCACTATTCAAGACTCGTCTCTTTATGTGCGATTAACGTGTATAAATTTGCATGGGTATTCAGCACTATTTTGTGATTTGTTTTGTTTTGTTTTGTTTCTCAGTTGATTGCAGAGGCAATCGGAACTTACTTTATAATATTCGCCGGATGTGGCTCCGTGGCAGTGAATAAGATCTATGGCAGCGTTACGTTTCCGGGCATTTGTGTGACATGGGGACTGATAGTCATGGTCATGGTTTACTCTGTGGGTCATATCTCCGGTGGCCATTTTAATCCAGCAGTTACGATCGCGTTCGCCATTTATCGTCGATTTTCATGGAAGGAGGTGAGTTATATGATTGATTATAAGCAATATTATGCTTATGCTTACCAAGTGTTCTTGTCAAATGTCCATTCCAAATGACGTGACCAACTCACGAAGAAACCTTAAATGATTTTGGACACATATTTCGTGGGATCCCCATCTATTCAATGCGTACCTTGATTTATTTTCTTTTTGAATACAAAAATTACGAAGCATTTGATCTGATGATATTCTTTAGAATTCTTGGTCCGTAAACAATTACCATTTTTTTTCATGTTATGCAGGTACCCATGTACATAATAGCTCAGTTATTGGGATCAATTCTAGCCAGTTGCACTTTATCTGCAATTTTGAACGTGACTCTTCAATCTTACTTTGGAACTGTACCAGTGGGATCAAATGGCCAATCTTTAGCTCTTGAAATTGTAATCTCCTTTCTTTTGATGTTCGTCATCTCTGGTGTTGCTACAGATAACAGAGCGGTAAGCTAATTTATGAAGAATTAAAATCCTCACTACTTTTAAATGCTCCAATTATATAGGGTTTGCATTGGTCTTGAAAGTATCGAACGAGAGTTTTAATCGTGTAGAAGAGAGTAGTTGATTATAATGTTTGGTTTTCTTCACCTTTATGAATATTAATATTATTAAAAAATCATTTTCTCCTAAAAATGTTCGAAAACATCAATGGACTAGTAAAAATTTATAGTTTTGATCATTCATAAAAACATAGTTTTTATTGTTATATTCCTTTTTATTATTATTTTTGTTGCAGATAGGAGAGCTAGCGGGAATTACAGTTGGAATGACCATAACCTTAAACGTGTTCGTGGCCGGGTACATCGTTCTTCTTTAAGATATTATGTATCTTACAAGTTATTATAGCTTTTAACGAGAGTAATCTCTACTAAAGTTTTTGTTTATGCAAACTTGCATTGAAATAATTCGTAGCATATATCCCACTAACAAAATTTATACAAATTAACACTGCAGGCCAATTTCTGGAGCATCCATGAACCCAGCTAGGAGCATTGGTCCAGCACTGGTTAAACATGTTTACACAGGACTTTGGGTTTATATTATTGGGCCAATCATCGGAACCATCCTCGGAGGATTTGCTTATAACTTAATTAGATTCACAGACAAACCACTTCGCGAGTTAACTAAAAGCGGGTCATTTCTCAAAAGTATATCGAGAAATAATCCAGCTTAGGTTCATGCTCTAATTACTATTACTCCTACTTTTTGAGAAAAAAATTGATTTATTTTTTCTTAGACAAGTTTCATGATACTTTTAGTTACTGTTTTATGAGCTTTGCAGTATGTGTTTTTCCAATTTATATGGCTCTCTTGCTGCAAACTAACACATTTATTGCTTGCATTTCATGATTCCTTGATGTTTTGATAATGTTGAATCCATTTATATGCTCAATAGCAATGTATATTCAATGGGTCGTGAAAGGTAAATGACAACTCAAAGAACATGATAGTACGTTTAAATGTAAATTATTAAAGTTTTACAAGTTGTTTGGAGTCTCAACAACGAATTGGGTTGCCAATCAACGTCTAAGGCGGATCGTAGGCTGCAATAGCTTGTTTGGACAATCTACAACAAAAACGTGTTTGTTGGATCATTCCTAATTAGTCTTCAGCATGTTTTCAAATGAAAACTTTTCTTCCAAACTTGAACTATTTTTAATTTCTAATATTTCTAGGCACATCCCATTCACTAATCTCACAATTGTTCGAAAATTAACTCTCAATTTGTAAAGGTCTTAAGAGGGAATTGACATTGAGCTAAGAGAAGAGTTTTCATATGAAAAATAAATTGGCAGAGCCAAATTTTTATACGGCCGAGTTGGTTGGGTATCACAAGCAAGGGCTTTTCTTTTTCTAAGTACGTGTTATGCTATATGGGTTACACAACCAAAACAATATGAAAATGTGTTTATCGTTCAATTCATATTCAATTAAAATAGCATGAAACTATATTGGTTATTCATGTTCATGTAGGGATGCTGCTGGTGGTTGGTCGTGCTCCGTGTTAAAGTTTATTCAATTTAATTAAATATAAATTAAATAAATTTTAACTCAATATCACCGACATACGACATGCGTGTCGTGTGGGACGATGCACTTAGTCAATATTATAATATTTAAAAAAAAAAAAAATATTCTAATCGGAGTGTGAGTGGATACTACAATAGCATTGTTTCGTGTGAGGCCAAATCCCAAGCGTAACCCTCAACTGCGTCGCACCATGTCCAAGATCCAGGGGCCTCTTTTGTAATTGCACATCACCTGTACGAAAATAAAAAAAATTGCACTACACGTCCCAAAAGTATAAAAATTACTTTATTTTAGTTTTCAATATTTTAATTACATCATTATAGTTCATAAAATATTAAATATATTTTTATTGTTCATAAAATATTAAATATATTTTTATGTGATTCCTCAAACATATAATATCTAAATTATTAATAATTTTTGATCATAAATTTATCACATAAAAACTAAATATGGATAAAAAATAATTTGAATAGCTCACAAAAATTTGAATAATTTTTTTAGGGGTGTCAACTGTATCATGTTTGTGCGACTCACATGTCGTGTCGTATTCGGTGTTGGTGTCAAAACCCAAAAAAAAAAATTATTTAGTGTGTTATGAGTATTAAATATTAGTTTAAACTATTTATTATGAGTATTTAATAATCTTATCAATTTTATAATTGTACGTGTCGGGACGAATCAAGTTGACATCCCTAATTTTTTGGACCAAAATTTGGATAGAATTTTTTTTAATAATTATTTAAATTATTTTTTTACTCATATTTAGATATTACGTGACAAATTTATAATAAAAATCATTAATAATCTAGATTCTGTGTGTTTGAGGGATTACATAAAAATATATTCAATAATTTAAAGAGTAAAATAATATAATTAAAAAATTAAGAATCAAAGTAAAATAAATACTTGACGACCTCTGGTGCAATTAATGAAAAACCAATCAAAGATTGACTTCCTACTCAGTTCGCACACACTGGCCTTCTCGTAGCTCTCTCTCTCTCATTTGCTCTGCCCGATTGTCAGAGATTTTGCGACACACAGAACTCTTATTAGTTATTCCATCCATTTCAGTGCTCTAGAACCCTAAATCAGCCCCAGTAGTATATCAAATTGACTCTGACAAATCAGGATTTGGGAGAGTGGTCTATATAATTGTAGAAGGTGAATGGGGGATCCATTGGAGAGATTGGGTCCGGAGGAAGCTTCGGGTTTGGAATCGAGGATGAAGGAGGAGCTCTCTATGGAGATTGATCCTCCGTTCAAAGAGAATCTCGCCACTACCGAGGATTGGAGGAGGGCACTCGACAAGGTCGTCCCAGCCGTCGTTGTGCTCCGAACCACCGCTTGTCGAGCTTTCGATACCGAATCCGCCGGTGCTAGCTATGCAACTGGGTTCGTCGTTGATAAGCATCGCGGAATTATACTCACCAATCGTCATGTCGTTAAGCCAGGTGCCTTAATTTGTCGTAATGATGTTTTATGTTTTTTTTTTCTTGTGCTCTGTTTGGTTACTGAGAAAGTGCAGGGAAAAGAAGCGCTTCTAAAGTTGGAAGTTTCAGACGAGACCAGAGAGTAGAGTTAATGAATTTATCATATACGTAGTCCTTTTGGTGTTTCTTTATTTTAATTTCATTGCAATGCTTTGGTCTGTAGGACCCGTAGTTGCAGAGGCTATGTTCCTAAACCGCGAAGAAATTCCTGTCTATCCGATATACAGAGACCCGGTCAGTTGTCAATTTCTGGTTTTTTATTTTTATTTTTATTTTTCTCGTCATTGTTCTCAATTTTGCATAGTTTCATTCCCTCACTATCCTGGTTTTAGTAGTTGTTTTGTCTTTAGATTGGAAGTGATACTCAGAGAATTGAATCTAGGAATTCATTTAACAAACTGCCGGCAGATGAAATTTGGAGGGTCTTCTGGTCTTCATACTGTTCCAATTGGACCTTAAGGGAATCATATCTTGCCTTGCCCTAAATTGGGGTTTATATTCTGTTATCCTGTGTGTCCAGTTGTTGGAACATGTTGTGGCATTTAGTAATGACTAATTGGTGTACACTTGTGTTGCATATGGATAATTTTAAGGCACAATTTTTTTTTTTTTTACTTTTTATTTTATTCCCAAATCCAACTATACGATGACAAATAAGGCTTGCTAGTCGTGGAGCATGTCACCAACAATGCATATCTAACTTTCTCTTACTCCCTATAAAATATATAGAAACAATCTTCCAGTTGGTGCAAACATTGTTTCTTCTGAGTGTTATAGTATGTCTACCACAAATATCCATTGATGCTAAAAAGTGATCACAGGACCTATGATCTATATCTATACCATTTATACTACCAATAAAAGAACTATAACATGAAATTTTTTTAATTTACTATTTTATTCTTATAAATAATTGTAAAGGTCACTCTATCCTTCCATAGTCAAAGTTAAATATCTAATCACCATCATATTCTTATATGTTTCAATCTCCAAATTACCCTCTAACATCTCTTTATATAATCTGTGGCGATGGAAATGTTAGATTGTGTCAATTTAGAAGAGTTTTTGATCAAATTATGTCTTCTAATAACTTTATTATCTTGATAACGTGATTTCGACTATTTCTAGACTTATCATTGTTTTGCATTAAAACATGATTTAAACCAAATAACAAAAAATGTATTACCAAATACGCATTTAATAGCAAAACGGTAAAAGAACGAGCAAATTTTGTTTAGTATCTTTTTGAACTTCAATGCAATGTAGATGTCTATATGTATTACTTCAACTTCTTAAATGTTAAAAGCATAAGTTGTGTGTTGAGTTTGGACAAGCAGCAATAAAGCATACTAATTGAAAAGGAGAACAACTTTTTACGCAAGTCATTGATCGTGATTAGTCCTTGATAAGTCTTCATTGATAAAATGAAAAGAAGAAGGTGTGTTCACTTTGTAGCTCTTCAAACAGTTTCTACAAGCCTTTATTTTTAATTATGATGTGTAAAACTCCAAGAAAGAAGATCAATATACAAAACGACAATTTCGAATGTCATTGCAACACGGTTGAATAAGTGCTAGCATTACAGCCTAAGAGAATGAGGGGTCATGGGTTCAAAACTCATCACTAACAAGAAGAGAACCCTTGAACATGCTTCTCTGATAGTATTAGCACCTTCCATTCTCTTGTAGCTCATGTCAGGCTTTAAGGGGGTAAGATTCTTGAATTGAACCTAGATTAGTCATCTTGTAGCTGACAAAAATAGAACAGAATTTGTAAAGCAACATTAGTATTCCAATAAAGACACCTCTTCAAGCTTTGCGCAACAACGAACCTAACTAACAACAAATCATTTTCATCTTCATCCATACTTCTTGATTTTGTTTTTATTTGAAAATAAGAAGGTAGGTTTCCCCAAATGTCGTGCTTATTGACAATTAGGATTTATAAAACACTAAAAACTTTGTAATGGGTCACATACTTTGCAACTTCAGCACCAGTATTTGTATGTGTGACGGTCTAAAATCCAATAACCAAATGTAAGAGGACTCTTAGAGCTCCCAATTAGTAGCACTNGAAGAGTTTTTGATCAAATTATGTCTTCTAATAACTTTATTATCTTGATAACGTGATTTCGACTATTTCTAGACTTATCATTGTTTTGCATTAAAACATGATTTAAACCAAATAACAAAAAATGTATTACCAAATACGCATTTAATAGCAAAACGGTAAAAGAACGAGCAAATTTTGTTTAGTATCTTTTTGAACTTCAATGCAATGTAGATGTCTATATGTATTACTTCAACTTCTTAAATGTTAAAAGCATAAGTTGTGTGTTGAGTTTGGACAAGCAGCAATAAAGCATACTAATTGAAAAGGAGAACAACTTTTTACGCAAGTCATTGATCGTGATTAGTCCTTGATAAGTCTTCATTGATAAAATGAAAAGAAGAAGGTGTGTTCACTTTGTAGCTCTTCAAACAGTTTCTACAAGCCTTTATTTTTAATTATGATGTGTAAAACTCCAAGAAAGAAGATCAATATACAAAACGACAATTTCGAATGTCATTGCAACACGGTTGAATAAGTGCTAGCATTACAGCCTAAGAGAATGAGGGGTCATGGGTTCAAAACTCATCACTAACAAGAAGAGAACCCTTGAACATGCTTCTCTGATAGTATTAGCACCTTCCATTCTCTTGTAGCTCATGTCAGGCTTTAAGGGGGTAAGATTCTTGAATTGAACCTAGATTAGTCATCTTGTAGCTGACAAAAATAGAACAGAATTTGTAAAGCAACATTAGTATTCCAATAAAGACACCTCTTCAAGCTTTGCGCAACAACGAACCTAACTAACAACAAATCATTTTCATCTTCATCCATACTTCTTGATTTTGTTTTTATTTGAAAATAAGAAGGTAGGTTTCCCCAAATGTCGTGCTTATTGACAATTAGGATTTATAAAACACTAAAAACTTTGTAATGGGTCACATACTTTGCAACTTCAGCACCAGTATTTGTATGTGTGACGGTCTAAAATCCAATAACCAAATGTAAGAGGACTCTTAGAGCTCCCAATTAGTAGCACTAATTAACTACATTTTTCCAAATGATTGTCAAAATGAATTTAAAAAAAAAAAAAAGTTAGCTGCCAATCCAGATATTAAAGTTGGTACATCAATCATAAAGCACAACAAAGATTATGATGTCTACACTGGAGCACCATAGCTCAGTATTGGCAAATATTGGCCAAAAACAACCTGAAAGAAACAAATATTTGAAACTTTCCATGTAACAAGAAGACAATCCCACCACATCAGAGATCGGACAAAATATTTTCAAGCATACTTGGAAGCAAAATGTTGGAAGTATATTAGGCTCTACTTTCAACTCATTAATCATTGAAATGTACACCCAAAAGAGCATTTAGAGGAATTGTGATCTACCTATAAACATAAGTCGCATAAGATTGAAGTAACAATTTGCATATATGGGAAACGTTATTCATGCCTACAAAACATAAAATCAGCAAATTAAACAAGCTTAAAGCCTCTCAATGGCATTCTGTACTAAATAGTAGCAATAGAGAAATTATTTGATTGGACAAACTTTAGCTTCTTAGATAGGTCATAGCCTTACTATTTATGATTCATGATTTGTAAAAATCCGACTAATCTAAAAAGCGAGGGAGCCATAGCTTTCTTCTTCCAAAGACAATCGGAACTCACCCGTGAAATGAGAGCGTAGTATGAAAAGGAAAATTTGTGCAGTTCGACAATGTAACGCACTATGAGTTACAATTGTACCTCTAGTGTGTACGGAAGAAGAAAGGGTCCTAATTCAATGAGACAATATATCTACCACTTAAGACTAAGCAACCGACATTGAGGTTTAATTGGAGAATAGAAAAACCCCAAAAGCTATTATCTAAACATTCAAGGAGGAGAGAGAGAAAGAAACAAAGAGGTGTCCTAGGGATAGATAATTTAATGGTTGGTGATCAAAAAAATAACTGACATGAAATGTCACTTAACAAATAAATATATTTTATAATGAATATTTATTCAAGTGCATGATATTTTAGATATTTAAGAGTTGTTAGATGATAAAAGAGTAAGAATATTTTTTTCAATATGTATACATGTAGAAGTAGTATAGATGGATAGATAGATAAATTTAGAAGTAGTGTATATATATAGATAGATCGATAGAAGTAGTATAGATATAAATTGTGGGGAATGTAAAAACTTTGTTTTAATGTTGTCATTATTCATCCTTAAAATTTTAATATATTTTCCTTTAAAGGATTCATTAAGTGGACACGAAATGATCTCATGTTTCTCAAGTTGTCAGAATCTATTAAAGATGAAATTGTCTTTAAAGAGTTACTTAAGATTAAAATAGAAAAATAAAATTTTTTTATGTTAAGGTACTTTTAGAAGTAGTATAGATGTACTAGTTATAACCCGTGCCTAAAGGCACAATAAAATATAAAATTCAAGCGTCTAAAAAATCGTTTCCACTATATTAATTTTTTTTTTCAACATTTGTATACTATCATATATGAATAATGTTTGAAATAAAAATTATATTAACTACAAATTAATCAAATAATAAATGATTAAACATATGATATAAATGAGCGATGTGATATTTTTAAGGGGGAAATATATAATTGATTAAACATGTGATAAAAATGAGTGATGCGATGTTTTTAGGGGAGAAAATATGTAGGGATAAAAATTTAAATTGCTATGTGTTTTATTATATAGATAATGAGCCTTTTTCCAGCAATGTTGCATTTATGGTGTGTTATGTGTTTTTTGTGTTGCTTTGAATGTTATAATACATTTCTCTTCGTTGGTTCAGTTCCCGGATAGGGACATGGTTTCCATCATAACCATTTTATATTAAGATGTTATGCTTGCTAAGGTTATTTGCCATTTGAGTTGTTTATCTGAATCTAACTTACACTACATGTTCTGCCTTCTAGGTTCATGATTTTGGATTCTTCCGTTATGATCCTGGTGCAGTACAGTTTTTGAGCTATGAGGAAATTCCTCTTGCTCCTGAGGCTGCATGTGTTGGACTAGAGATTAGGGTTGTTGGAAATGATAGTGGAGAGAAGGTATATAGATACTTCAGTTGTCCCAGGAAGGAGCATTCTCCTAGTGGTTTAGTTTGTTTAATAATCTTTGTCTTTGATATTTTATAATCTTAAATCTTTCAAATTCTTATATTTGGCTTTCTGGTGAACATAAATCTATAAGATCTTAAAATAAAAGAAAGGTTGTTATTTGCCTATGACTTGAACGAATAGGAATAAACTTGCTGACATTTTTAGGTGAAAATTTTATTGTTATTGCATCATTTATTTAAACAGTCAATATAGATCCAGTGATTTTTTTATTTGGCGATTATTTTTTTTTACCAGTTTGATGTCATCAGCTCTTTCACTACCACTGTCTTATGCATTCTTACCTGGCGCTCTCTATATTTGAACTCTCTGATATATATGCAAGAGAAAAAATAATGAAGCCAGGATAAGTAAATGAGGAATTAAACTTGCCAGTTCAGATCAAGGTTTACAATGCTAGCACTTGAATCACAGTGTGCTGTAAGGCCTTATATCTTGCTTTGCGAATGAAAAATCCAATTACTCATTCTCCTATTTGTTATCATACTTGCCATTTTGTTATCGTCATTCTTGTCATGCATAATCATGAATAACTCACCAAATTTTGTGATTTGGTGGTATTCACATGTGCCCACTTTGTTGATACAATCTTTGATTAATATTTCATTATTCCGACAAGGAGTTCATTGATTGAAGTAATTAAGTATGAGTGAAGTTCCGGTTCTGTTTCGTATCGAGTATGGATCCGACGCATAGTCTTGGTTTGCTCGGAAATGAAAATGTTTTGTATGAAGTAGACATGTACTGAAATATCTTAAAACCACCTTGAAACATTTTTGTTTCAGTTGCCACGGAAATCAAAGATTTTTCGGCAGAAATGAATGAAAATTTTGTTGCTTGATTTTAGCATAGATTGAGTTACTTAGTTATTTTGTTTTTCTTACAAAAGAAGTTGAACTTTATTTTTGGTGCTTGAATTTGAAACTTACATTTATTTTTGCATTCTTTAAAGTTGGTGGGAGTCTAGAAATAACTTCAGAAAGTTTTGGGGTCTTATCTATTGTTAATCAAATAATTAGTACACGTATGAGAGATTGCTAATCAAACCAAATCATATCGCTTAATTTGATGTTATGTGTCCATGCACATGTAGAATGATCTTGCCCACACTAATTGTTGTATACAAGGTTTTTGACATTATGATTTATAATGAGAAACTAATCCATTTGGCATCACAAGGGTAAGGTATAGTTGTTATTAACCAGCAACCGTGTTGAAAACAATGTTCTTCTAGGTCAAGATGCAGTTTGAATTGGCTTATAAACATGATAATTGATATAGGTCTTAGATGCTAAACATGTTGTTCTTTTTCTTTTTGGTGCTGCTGGAGATGTTTATTCATTTTCCTGCTAATATTGTAGTTAAATTATTGTTCTGGCTTCCAACTCGCCTTGCATAATTGTCCTGAGTTTTTTCCATGTTGCTTGAATTATATTATCACCAACATTTAGAATTTGGCTTACTGCTGCTGTATGATTTGGGTTTATTACTTGTTTTTCTTGATTGGTTGTTATTCTGTTTTTGGGCATGAGTTATTTAAATTGGTCTCTTCGGTAAATTTTGCAGGTCTCTATTTTGGCTGGTACCCTGGCTCGTTTGGATAGAGATGCTCCTCACTATAAAAAGTATGTGCTAACTTTACAATTTTTTCCTTTCCCGGGTCCTACGGCTGCCTGGCTGGAGAACTCAAACATATAAATTAGAAGTGGTGTCTGAGAGTTTTACAGCTTAGTGATGACAGTTTTTATGATTGATCATCTTCCATTCTTAAAATTAGCCCTGTTATGATGAATTTGTTTTGAATACAAATCATCAATCATTTCAAGCCTCATTTCTTATGTGACCTTAGAATTCATCAGATGTCAGAGCTACTCTGCCACACACACTCTTAATCATAAAGTGGTTTTTGAGTTCTAAAGTAGTGTTATTGGCTATTTGTTGCATAGTTGCTCATTTTCGAAGTCCCTAAGTACGGAGGTAATCCTGGTTTCTGCAGAATGTGGCCCTACTATTGGAGCATGCATTTTCCAATAGCATAAAAGATGTGTATGGAGCCTGTGCACGATTGCAATAAACGTTCTGGAAATGAAATCTCTCAAATAGGAACTTCTTCATGCTCGGAAGGCAAATAAGTTTTCATTTTGCAATGCTCACAGCTTTATAGTCATAGTACATTTATTGTGATATTAATTGTTAAGAGTTCTTATCTTATATTATTAATAGTGTAGGATAATATTGTAATTACCCATAATATCAATTTATTAATAAATAAGAGGGTGTAGGGCAACATAGCCTGTGTGCGATTATTCTTATCTTTATCTTATTCTCTTTTTCTCTTAACAGTATATTGTAGTTTTTACTTAACTTTAATTTATGCTTTTCAAATTTTCTGGATGACGTAAATTTGTGATGGAATTATTATATTTTTATTTATGAGATAACTTTTTTGGTTATATACCAGATTTGGCTACCATTCATGTGTGCTAACAGTTACTGTGTTATGTGCAGAGATGGCTACAATGACTTCAATACGTTCTACATGCAAGTAAGTATTGTGATATTACTCTTACTTTTCGGACATTATGAGTTGCTGGAGTGAAATATTTGTTGGAATAGATTTGATCATCAATTCTTCCTAAAAAGTTGTATCCCTCCCACTAGTCAGTTCTTTTGCATTTTTGTATTGAACTTCAGCAAGTCTAAATTTCTGTTTCACTCAATGTTGAAATCTTGCTTCTGCTATTTGATTATATAGATTTGGGCCTACACAAGGTTATTTAAGCTTTAGAAGCTCAATGAAGTGACCGAGTGCAGCTAATTTTACAGGACATTCTGTTAATGTAATATTGTCTGGTTGGTCCTACCTTGAGCCAAGATCTTATTGATATATGCTCTTATTGCTACAGGCGGCTTCTGGGACGAAAGGTGGCTCGAGTGGTTCCCCTGTAATTGATTGGCAAGGCAGAGCAGTTGCCTTAAATGCTGGAAGCAAGTCATCAAGTGCATCGGCATTTTTCTTACCTTTAGAACGGGTGAGTGTAGTTTATGTTATTTTCTGTGACCCTTATACAATACTTGTGATGTTACCAGGCGACTATGAAAGCTGCAACTTAATACCTTTACAGTGTTTAAGCACCATACTAATTTAAACCTGGATTTTGGAATGCTGCCCCAGGGCTGAATTAGCTTGAACTTACAATGATTCACCAAAGCTGAATATGTGCATTGATAATTAGATATTCTGCCAGAAGACTTGCCCATTTGGATGCACGTTTCTCAGTGTTGTTAAAGTTGATTTAAAGTGGGTCAGGGCAAGTGAAAGTTCGTATTTACCAATTATAGGACATAGTATGTAGTTTAAGTAATTTTGG
Source organism: Ilex paraguariensis (assembly GCA_963454935.2). Lineage (NCBI taxonomy): Eukaryota > Viridiplantae > Streptophyta > Magnoliopsida > Aquifoliales > Aquifoliaceae > Ilex > Ilex paraguariensis. Next base: position 746,409 of record CAUOFW020002058.1, read on the forward strand.
TGTATAACCAGTATCTCAAATTTCGGATATGCTGTTCCTACATTATAGTGTAAGGATTATGAATAATTTTTTTTTGACATACCTCAACGAGATGTGATTTGTGAAAGCTATCGAGCTCTGAGGAGAGTCTAACATCCTGTTCTTTGGGATCTGTCAAATAGGAAAATATAAATTTATAGCTGGGGTTTAGAACTGTTTTTGAATAGCTTGATGGCGTATGCTTTGAAAGTGCTTTGAAGGTTTATTAAAAAGTTGTTCCTTTAGGGGAAGGTGCTTTACAGTTTGAGGGGTTAGAGAGAGCATCTAGGGCAACTGAAAAAAACATTAGTTGAACCATCTCCTGTTGGCTACTCGAACTTGCTTTGCCATCCCCTCTGTATAGGGGCTCTATGTTCTTGAATTTATCAGCTTGTCTTCTCCCTTTGCAAACATTTTTGTTTTCTTTTTCTTTCCTTCCTTTTGGTGCGTCTTTATCCTTAATTGCCCATAACTTAAAGTGGAGCTGTTACTTTTCTCCATGTCATGCAGATCAGCATGACCAATTGTTTCACTTCTAGCTTGTCATACATGTATTTGGAGATGTAATATGACTCCAAAAGTGGGGAAGGTAATAGAAAGGAAAAAGAAAAGCTTACCTTTGGAATAGAGTTGTATGCCCCTCACATGCCTCAACTTATGGGATATACCCCCCCATTCAAGTGAAAATGGGTCTTATGACAGTTTCGTTATTATAAAAGGAGGGATGTGATATTCAGAAAGAAGTAATCTCTTACGTAGCTATCCACCCAGAGTTAGCAGCAAAAATGTTTTTGCTTTTCAGTTTGATAGTTTATTTTCTCCTCCTTTCCCCACCGTTTTTACATCATTGTCTTTTTCTATCCCCTTCTCTTTCTCATATTTAAATCAAAATATTTTTCCATTTTAAGTACTTTCCTAATTAATTTGATTTTTTCAATTGAATATTCATCCATGATTGCTGTTTCTAAGTTAACTTGTTTTGATATCAATGCCTTTTGTTTTTAATGTTTAATTTGATTTGTGCACTCATGTGCATTTCCTTTTAGTTCTACCCTTCTCTTATATCGTTATTTCTTATTTATAATTCACTTTTTATGTATATTCAACAAACTGGCAAATCAGAAAGCTTGGGTTCATTTGTTTGATCACATAGGCACTTTATAGGCACTTTGTAGAATCTTCTTCAAAGTTTTATTCTCTTGTATTTGACCTTATCAATAGCAAAAACCTTTATCTTTTCTACTTTACCCAATCGTCTGAATTTGAAAATTGGCCTTCTTTACACTCCCTGACTGTACCTCTCATGCCAAGTTTAAAAGCTAGTGTAACCAGTAGGTGCTTGAGATTTCCTTCCTTTGTTTATTCTTTGGGCTTTTTGGGCACTAATTAAGTATGACCCTTTTTTTAGTGGATGCTGTTTCTACATTTGCGTTTGTTCGGCACAGTAGTAATGTTTGGGCTACTACCTTTCCCTCTGTGTATATAAGACAATGAGTATGGTTGATTCTTTGGAGCGTGAGACCTAGGATGTTCATGCAAAATTGGCTTTTTCTAGCTTATTTGTTGTTTATACATATTTGTCAATGACTGAGGCTGAATTTGCGTGTCTCCCTTTCGAGATCCAAATGTTAAAAATTATCCAGATGAGTAATATAGACACTGGACCTTTCTATTACTGCTGGTTGATATTAACCTTTAAGCTCGGACTTCTTTGTGACTTCTTGTGTGACTCGTTATATGCACAAATGTTGCAGCGACGTCACAGTTTCCAGGCGCTAAATCTTGGTGTCATATAACTTTCAGGTTGTAAGGGCCCTAAAATTCTTGCAGAAAGGAAGAGATTCATTTACAAATAGGTGGGAAGCAGTCACCATTCCACGTGGCACACTTCAGGTTTGTTGTTCTTATCCTTTACAGCTTCTAAGGTGGTCTTTGTTGCCATTAATGAGTTTCTGTTGAAATTGCATCAAACAGAATCTTTATTATTATATTTTGATCTGAAGTGATCAGAAATTATTAAAACAACGCAAATAGAAGGTCAACAACTTCCTACCTGATCCAGCACCCTCCGTCAGACACCCTCTTCAGATCACCACCTCCCCCCACCGGTAAACAACCACCACAGCACCACCTCCACACATAATCACAAAGTCTCACACTATCTCTCACCTTGGCTCTGAAAGCCACCAAAGCCAATGCCAAAAATCCTTGAAAAGGGATAGAGTTTGTTCCAATGGGAGTAATGGTTGTTTAGATTGGCTTTGGTTTTGGATTAAATATATTTTCTAGGCTGGACAGTAAAAGTAAAATACTAGGGTTCTGTTGATGGCCGTTAAGTACATTTTTTGATAGGGGGTGCATTTTAATTTGAGAAACCACGAGGGTACTCCCTGCAGTTGTGCTAAACACTAAGGGTGCCAAATTCCAATTTAGATTTCCATTAAAGATAAGATTCACCTCCTGGATTGGTGAGAATTGGAAAGTTGCTGTTAATTTTACATCTTCAAATGATTCTGGAAGTTGGATTATGTCTTCTGGGGATGATTGAGTGTGCTTGTGGTACCCTTTTTATTTTATGGTTGTTTTTCTATGGTAGCAATATTATTGTTGCAAGTGCATCTTCTTTGCAAAGTAACATAAAATGCTGCTTGTTTGTATCTATTATGCTACTGTTTGCTAGGATTCTTTTGCATGATTTGGCTTCAGTTATTCATGATGTAGGTCACGTTTATGCACAAAGGGTTTGATGAGACACGTCGACTTGGTCTCCGAAGTGAAACAGAAGAGGTATGCATTATTTGTTTCTGTAATTTAGTGATATAATAATTTGAGATTAATTAATACCTTATTAAGTTTTTGTCTGAATTAGTTGGTGCGTCATGCATCCCCGCCTGGTGAAACTGGTATGCTTGTCGTTGATTCCGTGGTGAGTGAGATTTTCTTAATATTTTAGGCTGTCTTTATAGTTGTCTGCTATCTAATCTCTGATGTCATCCTGGCCTCTTGCAGGTACCAGGTGGCCCAGCTCATAAGCATTTGGAGCCAGGCGATGTGCTTGTCCGCCTGAATGGTGAGGTAAGTTTACCGTCAAACCTATATCATTTGTATTGTCAGTTCCGCGTCCTCTCCGTTTCATATTTTCCATCTCTATTCAGTTCAATCTATCGCCATTAATTCAAAAGTGGAAATTGGTGAAATAAATGGTAGGTGATTGAATGGACAGGAATGGAAAGAAAAGAAAATTGAGAGGATACATGTGTATTTATAAATAAATTGAGGGTTTAAGCTTACTTCATTTGCTATTGCTAGATGTTTTTATAATGATTGGACCATTTTCTTTTCCATGGAATAATAGTTTGAATCTTTTGTTGGAAATGTTTGAGTATTGACTTTCCTCCGTTCACTTTGTTTCATCTTGTATTGTTGAATTGATTGGGTTCTGTGCTCTATTATCCTGACCATTATACTTCTTGCATTTGGTTAATCATATTACTAGTTAACTTGAGCAAAATTCAAGTTGTGCATGATAATTTGGAGTTTTCTTAACTTGAAGTTACATATAAGTTCTAAAACAGGGTATCACATTGTGTAGCTCATGGAATTTCAACTACATGCTTAAATTTACTACTGTGTGTATTTCTTTGTTTAAGTAAAACATGATATACTGATGAACACTAAATTTTTTTTTTATAAGAAACGATACTATTATTAATTATAAAAGATGAAAGAAGGTGATGAACACTTAAAGTTGTGTTGAACTTTCAGATCACTTATATCCGTACATGATTGTTTTGCTTATATCAGAGTAGTTCCCTTGACTATTAAGTCTCTTACTATAATGTTCAAAGAGCCATGCTGCCTGAACTGTGGAATCTAAGTGGAATTGCATGTTAAAGAGCTGTAACACACTTGCCTGAGTGGTCTTTATTGTATTTTTTCATAGTAGAGATCATCAATATATCAGAACCCTGGTGCAGGTGACTACCCAATTCTTGAAGACAGAAACCTTGCTTGATGATAGTGTGGACCAGAACGTTGAGCTACAGATTGAAAGGGGCGGCATTTCATTGACTGTCGACTTGGTGGTGAGATATACTGGTTCATCTTTTGTGTTTTAAGTTCATTATGTCGTAATCTGGCAAAATGTTCAGTTTTTCTTGGTATAAATTCTATATTTTGTGAAATAGATAATGAAATAATAATTTTTCTTAGTATAAATCACATATTTTCCTCTTTGTCAATGTCTGGACTATGGACCACCCAACGGTATGCCGAATTAGGAACTGTTCTGCAATATGAAGTTCTGCCTCCACCTAAAACTCCCATACCATATGCAGATTATTGGTGTCATGGTGTTTTTATAATTTTGATGCATTCTAAAGTCAGCGATCTAACAGTCAGTATTCCATAAATTACTATTAGTTAACAACTTTTTGAGGCATTTTACAACAAATTAATAATATCTGGTGGAATTAAGTTGTTTCAAATGGTGTGTGTTTAATGATGCCATCACGTCATACCTGCTAGATTTTTGATAACAATATGATAGGCCTTAATATGTTTGATTACAATATACACGTGCACACATATGACATATCACACACGAAATGTCGCTGTCAATAGTCCTACGATTTGTTGCAATACCCTCAAATACGGAACTGACCAGTGACTAAAGGAATAATTATATTGTAAGCTTCCGCAAGCCAACATGGGCGGCGATTACATCAGTTTATAACTTGCAATTGCTCATAGTTGGGAGCATTGCTTAACTGTTGCAGCCTGTGACGAGAATAGATTTCTAGGAGGTAGTAAGGCTAGTTGTGAATTTAGATCCATCAGAAGAGAGACACTTGAAAATATTGCACTATGTCACAATCAATGTTACTTGTTCTAGCTTTCATGAGCACTAATTGATCCAAAAAAGTGAGGGCATCATTTATCCATTATGAAGATTTGCTGTGCACTATTAGATCTTGAGGTCAAATGGGATGAAAAGAAGTTGATATGGGTGTCCACCTTTGATTGGTTTTTGTAGCACTTTGTCACCTTATATTATTAGTAAAATTGTTGTTTCTTATCGAGAAAAGGAGTTGATATGGGATTTAAGCTGTCTTTGATGTCTAAAGGAGAGTTGTGATAGAGGATGATGTGCAGCAGGACCATCGGTTTTATATTTCAAGGAGATATTTCCATGCATTTCAACTTTTTGTTCTTTTGAGAAACTAAGTGGGGAAATGATGCTTGAAGTGCAAACAACAACATGCTCAAACTTCTATTTTTTTAACTGTGCCTTACAGCCAAACTAATCTTTTATTGGAAATTTGCATGGTATCTTATATGTGGGCATATAACTTTCTTTTTTCAAGTTAACTGATGAATGATTAAGTTTCACATGGCTAAAATTATTAATATTCGAAACTTGACAGTGAAATGGATTTTGAAACTAATATTTATTTTTCAACTTTGAGCAGAACATTTTCATCACTATTCTATGTTATCTATACATAAGGTAAGACTTGGCATTTAAAAGACAGATGGCCTTGGCTTGTTTGTTTTATCATTTGTCTGAGATCTGAACTTTTGTAGCCATTGGTTCTAATTTTAAATTGAGTTTTCTTCTCTGGTACCATGTGGTCTCTGCATTGCTTTCTATGCTTGCTTTAGATATTTCCGACGATGAATATTTAAAGAAAAATAATTATTGAAACTTTAATGTGGTTTATGCTTTCACTTCAAGAAACCTTATGTTGTTGACTTAGATAACCAATTGTGTATGATACGACCATTATTTCCAGTCTTGATTTGAATATAAGTTACTTAGGGAAGCCCTTTGAGGACCCCTGACATATTTTATTGTTTGTTGCTTTGTTGCAAAGCTAATTTGTTGTCCTAATGCGCTTCAGGTCCAGGACTTGCACTCAATAACTCCTGACTACTTCTTGGAAGTTAGTGGTGCTGTGATTCAGCCTCTTTCTTATCAACAGGTTGGTCATGTTATGATGCCTTTGCTTAATACCAGTTTCAATGGCCTGGCCAGAGATACTTATATTACTAGGATTATCTGCCGACCGCCGAGTATGATTTATGTGAATTTTGTACCTGTCATGTTGCATAAATACTAGGGAACACAAAGATTTTGCACAGTGGCTATACTGGCCATGGGGGTGTTTATGGTGTATGTGTTTGACTCACTTTCTATTGGATCCTTGTAAAACAGGTGTGCTTCCGAAGGGTGAGAGCAATACATTTATAGTTCCCTGTAAATATGTAAAATACTGTTCTAGTTTGCTCTTGGATTGGATGGATATTTCAAAATGGTTGAAAACCCCATTCTTAGCATATTTTCGTGAAATACCTTTTTTTAGCATCCATTCTCAAATAACATGGGGGTTTCAAAGAAGAAGAAATGGATGATTGGATTATCTATCGTTGCCCTTGCTTCATAACATTTAAGAGTTAGACATTTTTTATTTAAAGAAACTTGCATGATGCATGGCAATGTCTACTTAATGCGAACATTTTGCATCATATGAAATAAGATGGATACACTGTCAAATAACCAAATGATTGCTACAAAAGGCACAATGGCAAATATTTTTTAAGCTTTACCATCTTTTGCCTGACCCATTGAAAGAACCTTTACAAACAGAATATACACTTTTCTGCATGACCCACCAAAAGCTTTCCAAAACAAATATTCATCTGTTAGGAAGCATAAACGTGAGATGAAAGGATTTTGGAAGCGGAAAAACGTTATATTTATGCAGCAACATCTTTGTCCTGTGATAATACAGAAAGATAAACCTTATTAAACCAAAGAGAGAAGAGAACAAGATCCTAACTCCCAGAAATGCTTAGCGTACTAAACAAATTGAAGCTCCACAGAAGCACAACTTCTTATATGGATGCCGAATGTGTGACAGCCCCATGGAGTCTAAAAATTCCCCCTAATTGAACCAAAAAATTTTAAATGGTATGCTTTCATCACCATAGTTCCTCCCAGAAAAAAATGCCCTATCCATTTTCGATTATGTTTTGGTATCCTTAAATATGGTTTTCCACGGGCAAAAATGACTTCTCTGCAAGCTCAGTTGCATCCAGCATCCTTCAAGGACCTACCCAGTTTTTAATACTCAAAATTGAAGTTCTGCTCTTTATGCCATTTGCTGACATGGCCTTATACGTAAGAGTTTCATGTGTTTATTTTAACACATTCAGACATCTCCTTTTAAAAACTCACTCTTTCCAGGTGTTTTGACTGAATTGACATTTTCTCATCTCTGAAGTTAAAATACAAAAAGTACTTAATCTATTTTTATGTTGTCATGACATGTGACAATCTTCTTTTTCTAGATGTAGTTATTCAGCTGCTACTATCGATCATCTTTGGGAATTTCATGACTTTGCTCTTTTCTTAATACAGGCTAGAAATTTCCGTTTCCATACTGGTCTTGTCTATGTTACGGATCCAGGGTATGTGTACTTATTTTTTGTGTTAAATTAGAATCTTAGTTGATATTTTGTTTCAAACTGGGATAGCTACAAGGCACATAGGTCAAGACAGTCTTTTGCTCTCACTTTTAGTTTTCAAATGTAGTGTTGCAAAACCACACATTACATTGTACTGTATAGACTTTTCTTGTTGAGAATGCAGATATATGCTCTTTAGGGCTGGAGTTCCACGCCATGCCATCATTAAGAAGTTTGCAGGAGAAGAAATATCTCGTCTTGAAGACCTAATCTTGGTACTATCTAAACTGTCTAGGGGGGCACGAGTACCATTGGAATATATAAGCTATACGGATCGTCATCGAAGAAAGGTAATGACGATTGCCTTTTTGCATCTTTGAAAAAACCTCCCTTTAAACAAAATCTACAAGTAGAGGTAGATTGAAATTAATTTTGAATGAGATAGGGAAAAAAGATACAATTGCTTGCAACTTAATAGAATTTATGACTCTTAATAAAGCACAATAAAAATATAGGAGTCACGTATCTGATCCGATATAGTTGGGAGAGTTTCGAACTGCTTCACCCAATTTCATCCCAGCCCAAGCAAGAACTCTGATTTTACAGGATCAGAGACAGCTTAGATCATTAAGGCAGAAGAAATCCTGGGTCTATCTAAACCCAGGAGGCCAGGAGTGCTAAGGCAGTAGGAGAAAACCTGAAGCTAGTCAGATGGTTTGGATTGCAAAGATCAAGATATTTCATCAGGGCTCCCTTGTCCATATTCATTCTCAGTTGTCATATATGATAACCCTCAGCTTGTCTCCAGGCTCATTCTAGCTGCTGCTCATGGTTAATACACTCAGCTGGTATCTCATTCATGACAGTGGCTGCACTCTGAGCTCATTTATTACATCCGCGCTGCTACTCTTAGCTCATTTAGGTGGCATACATAGTATTTTTTGTTATTTCTTCATCATTTTTGTATTATGCATGCATTTTTCTCCCTTATTCCTTTTAAGTAATTAGATTGCATCGAAGGGTCTCCCCCTAGCTAGGTGTAATTTAATTTTTAATCAATACAATTTCTCTTTTAAAAAAAAAAAGGTGTGCGTTGTTCTTGAAACCCTGTTCTTGGGCTCTCTGGATGCGTGCACACAAACATGTATATGTATTTATAAGATATGTATATGAATTTTTTTATATACATTTGTCTATAGGTGTATTTGTCCATGTATTTGTTTATTTTGTCAAGAAGTTCGGCGATTGTTGATGACGCTTCTTTTGGCTGCAGTCTGTCCTAGTCACAGTTGACCGCCATGAATGGTATGCCCCTCCTCAGATATACACTCGTGATGATGCTTCTGGTTTATGGACAGCAAAGCCTGCTTTGCCACCTGACTCCCCACTTTTATCATCTGCCATCAATAATGTTGGACAAGGTCTAGCAGACCACACACTTTCATCAGATGCTAGTGAGGCTAGTGCAATGGAACATGTCCGTCATGCAATCGGCCAAGAGTCTACTGATGGTGTTACCAGTATGGAAACTAGTTATGAACATGTCGCTGAGGGCCAAGCTTCTAGGGATGAATCTGATTTTGGAACAAAAAAGCGGCGGGTGGAGGAGAATTCATCTGCTGATGGACTTGTCATTGCTGATGGTTCTTTACATGAACCCAGAGAAGTGGGATTGGAGGACTCAAGAACCTTGGAAGATGCAGTTTTAAGAGATTATCAAGGTGCAGCAGCTGCCGCAGCTAATGCTTCAGTTGCTGAGCGTGTGATAGAGCCTACTCTTGTAATGCTCGAGGTACTTTGTCAAGGACTCCCGATACTGTGGCTTGCCATGCTTTTACTCACTATAATTTTGTTTATTCATCTTCTTTCTGTTTAAGTGAACTTTCATCTGTGAAAATATTGCATATGGATTGTTGCTGGATGAGATTAAACATTTAAATTGGATGCCAAGGCATACCTGGGTGATTATGGATGAACCCAAAGGGAGGAGTGTTAAGCACATAACACTTTTGAGCTCCAACATTTATCGACTAGACTTTATTATATATTCTGTTACTACTACTGTTTGTGTTTTCTGTGCATGATATGTCTGCTAGTTGACAATAATGTCCCATGTATATTGTAGGAAAAAAATTATTGTTGTAACGAGTGGAACAAGGGATATAAAAAATTTTTCTGATTTTTTTGGCTGCCATTAGTCTTATATTATTTTCTTTCTTTGTTGTTCCTTATTTAACCATTTTTTAGCTAGGACCTTTGGTGATTCATAAGGTTAATATGAAAATTTTGTCTCAACTTTTTAAAGTTTACATCTTATATCCGTGAGAGGTGCAATATTTAGACTTGCACAATGGAGTGATGTAGATATTAGGTTCAATGCTCTGTTATCATTTCAGGTTTTCTTTCAGTTTCATCTGGAAGACTACAAGTATTAAGTATAAATTTGGTTTGTATCTGTGTGTGTCTCACTTTACTATGTTCTATTCATCATCTTGAGGTTTCAATTGTATAAATGTCCATCATAATCATGTTCATGAATGAGCCTCTCTCTCGTTTTTGATTAAAATTCTTAGAACAACTCATGTTCATGCAGGTTCACGTGCCATCATCATGTATGCTTGATGGTGTCCACTCACAACATTTCTTTGGAACTGGTGTGATCATATACCATTCTCAAACCCTGGGATTAGTTGTAGTTGACAAGAACACTGTTGCAATATCCATGTCCGACGTGATGATTTCTTTTGCTGCCTTTCCAATTGAAATTCCTGGGGAGGTAAAATTATAGATGCTTTTAAGCTTTGAAATTTATTGGTGTATGTTCTTATGGAGCAGACCCCTTTACTTCACAGGTGGTTTTTCTGCATCCAGTACATAACTTTGCTTTTGTTGCTTATGACCCTTCTGCATTGGGAGCTGTTGGTGCTTCTGTGGTTCGTGCTGCTGAACTTCTTCCTGGTAGGTTGAGTTTTTGCATTGATCAATTGGTGTCATCTTGGAATGGCACATTTGGATTCCAAAAGAACATCAGTTTATGCGGGCTGGTTCGCTTCTATCATGTTATTCATAAGTTTGTACATCTACTTGCCGTATTTAAGTAGTTTTACCTTTTTTCTTTTATTTTTGTCCTTATTTGAGCTTGGGGATTATCTTATATTTGCATGAATGGCAAGGTCAAGTGTGTATGTTAAACATCCCGAGAGTTCACCTACTTTCAAACTTCATTTGAATAAGCATCAAAGAAGCCAAGTCAGCTATAATAAGAGCCGTGAGGAAAACCAGACTAGCTCATCAATGTGAGCCAGAGGTCCAGAACAGGGTCACACTATCTGATATGGTTTCTTAAGGTTATAGTGCAGTCAATGGTATCTACCACATAGAACATTATAATTATATCCTTACTCCATTTGTGACAACCAAGGGTTGGTTCAATATAGACCCCTGATGGCCATGACCAGAGCAAGATTTTCTGTCTTGTACCATCACTTTACAGCATGGTTCTGCCAATATACCACGTAGGATTGTTATAATCATAACTTAGATATACGTAGGTATACTATTAGTAGATAAGGTATATACATACCAAGACATGTTATTTATTGTTTGTATTGTATTGTGTGACGAGCATTTTGCTCTATTGATGGTCATAAATGGAAAATCAAGATCGGAGTGATAGTCTTTCATATATTCTCCAGTCTTGTGATTTTCCCACTTGTGGACCAATTGAATGTTTTCTTCAAGTCTTCTCTCTTCTTTTTGAATAAAATCTGACTATAAGTTTCGTGATAGAACCTGCTCTGCGTCGTGGAGATTCAGTCTGTCTTGTGGGGTTGAGTAGGAGCCTACAGGCAACGTCTAGGAAATCTGTTGTCACCAACCCTTGTGCTGCTTTGAATATTGGCTCAGCTGATTGTCCACGGTACAGAGCAACCAATATGGAAGTCATCGAGCTTGATACTGGTAAATTGATGCCCACTGCTTAAGTGGATCTGAACTGTCCTAATAGATTATGTTGCAGTGTGGGCTACTTTAGAGTTAATAATTTTGTTGTTGTATATCCTATGACCTGTTTCAGATTTTGGTAGTACGTTTTCGGGTGTGCTAACTGATGAACATGGAAGGGTTCAAGCTATATGGGGAAGTTTTTCAACTCAGGTTTCTACTCTCTGCTGATTCTTGTGAGCTGTTTTCTTTTTTAATGAAACATGTTGTGATGCATACATTCCTGCTTGCAGCTGAAATATGGCTGTAATTCATCTGAAGATCATCAGTTTGTCCGGGGGATTCCAATATATACCATTAGCCAAGCTCTGTGCAAAATGATATCTGGTGCCAAAGGACCACCTCTTCTTATAAATGGCATCAAAAGGCCCATGCCACTTGTTAGAATTTTGGAGGTTGAACTTTATCCTACTTTGCTTTCCAAGGCTCGGAGTTTTGGACTGAGCGACAGTTGGATTCAGGTACATTTTCGTCCTTATACAAATTTTCTTGTTTCTTTTGATGCCTGTGATACAATTGCATTCAAAATTTGAGATTGAAGCTGAGAGTTATAAATTAGTTAATGTATGAGAAAAATGAAAGCACCCTTGTTGCATGCATGACAAGGTGCTGCTCCCCAACCGCAAGAAGGAATAAATATAGCCCCTTCAAAATCTGTTATGCAACTCTGAATTCTTAATGACTTATTTTTCAACTTTTAAAAGTTCCTTGCAATATATTGAACATCACTTCTTGTAAAACTTGTGATAGAATATGTGAGCATTATCATCATTGTAAGTGAGCTTGGGTTTATCTTTTGTAGGATCTTGTAAAAAAAGATCCTATTAGACGTCAAGTTTTACGGGTTAAAGGTTGTTTGGCGGGATCCAAAGCTGAAAATTTACTAGAACAAGGTGACATGGTTTTAGCAATTAATAAAGAGCCAATTACATGCTATCGTGACATTGAAGATGCTTGCCAGGCATTGGACCTGTGTGATGACAGTGGTGGGAGACTTAACATGACTATTTTTCGTCAGGTAAACCATCGCACCTGTTCATTTTATTTTGTTTTTTTTCCCTCTTCCTTTTTTTTCAGTTACTTTGGCAAAAAAGATCTATAAAAGATCTTTAATATGTGTTCTGGGTATTTGTCAGGGTTGTGAAATTGAACTTCTAGTGGGAACCGATGTGAGGGATGGGAATGGAACCACTCGTGTGATAAATTGGTGCGGATCTATTGTACAGGATCCACACCCAGCCGTGCGTGCTCTTGGATTTCTTCCCGATGAAGGCCATGGTGTATATGTGGCAAGGTAATGTTTGCACTTAAGTTCTAAAAGCCCAAGTCTCTGTCGACTTTGGAGATGATAGGCGTGCACTGGGGAGCTGTATGCATTGTGATGGAATTTTCTAAGCTGTAGAGTTTGCCATATGAGTATTAGGAGTGTTACTAGATGGGCCTTGATATAGACAACCGCCACTGAGCTGGACTGGTAGGATCTATCTCGTATTTCTAAAAGTTAAATGTTTGGATAGGCTGATCTGTGTTAGAAGCTTCTTGTGTAGAACTGTTCAAATTTGTCGGCAGTTACATTATTGCCGTGGACCAATGTCAAACCCCCAGACCCTGTCCAATACTAGCCAATAATGCTGCTCACTGAAGATGATCACCTGCATCTCGTTAATTATCATAGATTTGTGTGCCTCTTTAAATATCTTGCTAAGGTAAATATTTATGACTCATTTTTTTTCAGGTGGTGTCACGGGAGTCCAGTACATAGATATGGTCTATATGCTCTGCAATGGATAGTTGAAGTTAATGGGAAACCAACTCCTGACATAGATGCTTTTGTTGATGTGACAAAGGTATGTCTACCCTCTATTTTCTTGGCACTTAAAAATCTACTGTCTATTTCCATTTGGAGGTCAGGGCACACTTAGGAATTGATGTGGAACAAGCCTGTGGTTGACCTGGGTTATCCATTACCCATCCATTAAAACAAGCTCCCAGCTACTCTGTTTGTTATGACTATTGATCTTTATGCTATTTAGACATTCATTTTTCAAAGCGTGGAAAAATACTTGGGCTAGTAATTTCAATGTTGTGGGTTCAAATTGGTAGGGAGCTACTTTATGGCTATGATTTCAAGTTTTAATTACTTATCCTGTGCACCACTCTGAGCACACACAATTGGGTAATGACTTTTTAAGAGATGTTGAATCATCATTATAGCAAATGTCACATTTTTAATGCTGATATTTTTGTGCCATTACCTTCTTAATGAATTTAAGTATTTAACAGGCATTGGGGCATGAGGAATTTGTTCGTCTAAAGACAGTCCACTTGAATGGGAAGCCTCGAGTGTTTACATTGAAGCAGGATTTGCACTACTGGCCTTTTTGGGAGCTCAGATTTGATCTTGAAACTGCAATGTGGCGCCGTAAGACAATCAAAGCATTAAACTGCATTACTTGATCAAAATTCCCTTCTCGCAAATTCTACAGATAGATACCCTGGAAAAATGGACGTGCAAAATGGAAATTATAATTATTTTGACTTGAATTCGTTAAATCTCATTGGTAGTTTTCCTGCTGTCTAATTGGGTTTTGAGCCGCCGTAGATGTTTATGAAAGAGGATCTTACAAGGCAAGTTGTCTGGCCCTGAGCTTAGCCACTTCTTAGATGTTGTAAATGATAATTATATGGGAGTTTATCTACCGGGGTATTGTATATCTACTCTCTAATAATCACACCTGAATGATTACATGAACCTAAAATAAACACTTTTCATATTTTTTGCCTACTTTCTGATATTCTGTTTGCTTTGTGAAGCTCTGAGCCACCACCCTCTTGGTTTAGCATGTTGGCTTTTGCATATTTGGATCTCACTCCTTGGCTGTCCTATTTCAGTTTTGGAGCTCTGGAAACTAATTTTTTTCGGGACACATAAAGGTGCAGGTGAAACTGTGGAAGCGATGTAGACTAAACTGTTGAAACGATGTTGGCCTGTCTGGGGTGCAACAGAGAAAGCAAACAAGGATGCTGACATGACCTACCATTGTCTTTGGATTAGTGATAAATTTTAATGTTGGATGGTGTTCACCTTCTCTTATTAACAAACAAGATAATTAAAAAATTATAGAAGTAATTAAAGGGCGTCAAAAAATTACAGTGATATAAAAGAAAAAAGTTTCGGGAGTTGACACTCTATTCCCAATGGATCAACCTTATTATAAAAACACTACATTTTCTGAAATTTTGATCCTAAGCCAATTCTCTTGACAGTCCCTTCAGCAACTTGGACGTAACAAAACCAAACCCCCATGCATTCTTCCTTTGTCAAACTAAAACAAAAAGTGGGAAAAACATAGACATGAATAAGCTTGAAGTCCGGATGATCAATCGCATGGAACTATGGAGTGGGGGAGGAGTATACATGTAGTACCACGGAAAACAAGGTAACATGGGGTTTGGAGGGGGCGAGTTAGCATGGTGGTTGTCAGGGCCCGGTGATCCTGGTGGAGGGGGGTTATCAACTGGAGGCGGGTAAAATGGGACAGAAGGCGACGGTGGACAGAGTGGCCCTGGCGGTGGTGGAAATTGTAGGGGTGGGAAGAGTGACGATGGCGGTGGTGGCGTTGATGCATAATTCACTGAGGCATGTGGTTGTGGGAGACTATCATGAGGCTAGGCGCAAGGAGATTTAATTGCCGAAAAAATCAATATCAATACAGCGAAAAGGGTGGTAGAGACTAGTTGGCTGAAATAACCGGCCATAGTCTGAGCTATGAAAAAGCAAAGATGAAGAGATAAGAGAGAAGTTTGTGAGATTCATCTGCTTATTTGTTTTAGTATTATTGGTTAGTAATACCATATCACATTACCATGTGATATCTAATGAATATTTTCTCCTTCTAGGGGTTTCATGTACGTTTGTTTTCTCAACATATTATTCATGGAAATATTGTTTCAGATTCTGCAAGATCTTAGGGCAGAACATACTTTAGCGGAAACTTCAATTAACTGATTTTCATTTTTGGAAACCTCTTGAAGGAAAAGCAACAACGGGCCATTGGCCGGATGACCAATAGGCCTAGCTGGTACACCAAGTTGGCCAATGGACAGGGTCTGAGATTGTTTCGGGCCGAGCCAAAGGCCAAGGCTTAGCCCGGAAGCAATTATTGAAATTTCATGTGCCGGCCCTGCCACCAAGTTGGCCAATGTACAGGGTCTGAGCTTGTTTTGGTCCGAGCCGAAGGTCAGGGCTCAGCCCGGAAGTAATTATTGAAATTTAGAGTACATGAATCAAACTATTTTGAAAATAAATACTAACTGAAGAGAAAAAAAAATGGCCCATGGAGGAATTGGGCCTGAGAACGGCCCAATGATGGGAACTGGGTCAGGAGAGTTTGGCCCAAAATTATGGTCCCACTCGAGTTAAGGCTTCTATGCATCAATTTTATGTGCCGGCCCTGTTCAATCCATGGCAAGCCCTCCCTCCAACTCTATCCATTCATGCTATCACTTTTCGGCGTGATACATTTACTTTTCATCCAATAAAAAGGGGCATGTGTAAGGGTTTTTTTATTTTTATTACTTAATATTTTTATAATTAATGGTAACAAATCATCGAAACAAAAATCTACGGTTGAGATGGATAGTAGGAATTTGAGAAAACAACGAGGGTTCAACAAACTTGTACTTTATATTTTTTGTTTTCATCTCTTTGCCGGCCTGTCCTGATAAAATAAAATAATGATACCTTCCAAAAGGATATTGTATTGATTGTTATTAGAGGTGTCAATCGAATCGTGTCGTATTAGTTTCGTGTTGTATTATTTTTGG
This sequence comes from Ilex paraguariensis, assembly GCA_963454935.2. Classification (NCBI taxonomy): domain Eukaryota; kingdom Viridiplantae; phylum Streptophyta; class Magnoliopsida; order Aquifoliales; family Aquifoliaceae; genus Ilex; species Ilex paraguariensis. The sequence goes on from CAUOFW020002058.1 coordinate 762,726, forward strand.
TTGTTTTATTTTTGTGTCGTATCACTTTCGGTACGTATCGGGTTTGTGTCAATAATCGTGTTAATAAAAAATTATTTAATTTGAAAGCAACTAATATAATATTATTTAAAAAATTATGAAATTCTTATTTTCTATCTAAAATACTCATTAAATAATCATTTTCTATCTACAGTACCCATTAATCATGTTATTCGTGTCGAACCTTAATTTGACTCATTTATTACTCGTGTCAACGAATCGTGTTATTTTCGGATTCGTGTTCGAATCAATATTTGACACCCTTACTGATTGTTAAAGTATTTGTTTTATTTTATTTTGATTTTTTTTCTTTTGCAGAGGTAGTTCAAGTGCTAACAGGACGAGTTATAAACTTAAACGTTCTAAATTTGGATTTTAGGTTATAAAGAATTTATCTCTCATGAATACTCTAGCCCAGTGTGGATGACTGCTTTTGATCGGATTGAGGAGGGAGAGATGCGCGTAAGTTGGCCTGAATACCCCTAACCTTTGAACCAAAAAAATATAAAATTGTGTTACTTTAGTTTATAAAGTTTTTAATGTGATATAAATAAGCCGGTGGACGAAGAATGTTAAAGTAATAATGGAAAAAGCCGCTTGTGTACTTTTTTCTGCAAATCGGAAAAAATTGCTTCCAATTTAGAATGTAATTGACAAACTGATAAATGGGTAACCAAAAATGATATATCTTCGATATTTTAAGGACCAAAAAATGANTAATAATGGAAAAAGCCGCTTGTGTACTTTTTTCTGCAAATCGGAAAAAATTGCTTGCAATTTAGAATGTAATTGACAAACTGATAAATGGGTAACCAAAAATGATATATCTTCGATATTTTAAGGACCAAAAAAACACTCAAAAGCAATTTTGATTATAAAGATACCCTTCGGGAGGTCAGATCAGTAGATGGCTAAAACTTTATATATTAATCATAAATGGAATAATATTCAAGAAACCATTAACAAAAACAACTCTGCCTACCAACAACATGACGAATGTTGCACCACATCGTGGCCCTGACCTTTTTCTCTTCAGTTTGATCACCATTGTTGATTCCTTTTTTGACTTGGACAGAATAAAGTTAACCCTCTTCATCAATAGTTAAAAAATGCAATATGGGTCGGAGGATCGGATGCATGTAGTTCTGAATGCAACAAAAACTGTTTTCGTGACTTGAATTTGCGGTATATCTATATAATCAAAACCAAAAATAAGGAAAGACCAGCAAAAGCATGCAAGCAATCCATTTCACTGATAGGTTAATACCATCTGCTGATGAAAATCCTGGCGGTGGAGGAGGTTGCAAGTAATAAAATGGAAAATAAGGTAAAATTGGGTCAGGAGGGGGAGGAGCAGGGTAGACATATCCTGGTGTAGGATTATATGGAAAATATGGTGGCGAATAGTACCCGGGCGGAGGAGGATAGTACACTGAACCAGGCGGTGGTGGGGGAGAAACCGTTGGCAGTGGTGGCGAAGGAGGTGGCGGGCAATTTGTTGGGGCGGAGGGTGGGGGCATACAATATGGGCACCCATAAGGTGGCGGTGGCGATGCATATAGTGTTTGATCAGGAAGTGTAGTGTCTGAAGTTGTAAATGCTGGAAAGTTCAATACTTCAATGAAGAACATGAGCACAGAGACTATTTGGGTGAATTTTCTGGCCATGGTACGGATGAAAAATGGCCACAAGAAGGTGAGAATACAGAGAAAACCAATCTTAACAAAGAACTAAGTGATGGGATTGGGGCTTGTTTTGTATGTGAGTTTTTTTTTGGGTGGGGTGGGGTGGGGTGGGGGTAGTGACCTATTTGAAGGATGCAAGCTTTTGTCAGTATGGGTGATTGGAATAACTGAATTATTATTGGAAACTTTGAAAGCAACATTTAATTGAATACTTAATGCTGAAGCATCAAATGGAGTGTAAAATAGAAAACTTTGCTTCTTTTTTTTTTTAGTGAGTGTCCTGTTGGAACTGTGAAGGACTAGGGGAGGGTTCACCTGCCCAATTTGATATCAATATGGACGGAAGTAATGCTACGGGGACTTAATAAGTTCACTTAATTTTCTAATTTAATGTTGTAATAATTGACATAATCGGAGAATTTATGATGACAGTAACAGTTGAAATTTTTTTTTTTTAGTAGCTAAGAGATCAACATGTCATCAGTCCAACAAACTTTTTGAGCGGGAGAGATGAGGCGACATCAAGAGAGAAAAGGTTGTTGGGCTATGTATGTCGTGATAGTCTTGTCTCAATTATGAAGATGCATTTTAAAACTCCGAGGCTACGACAAAGTGGAGATTATCTTGATTGTAGGGACTGGACATCAGATTATTAAGTCTCTGTAATATTATTAATCTTTGGTGGTTGGAGATTCGAATCATCACTAGTGTTGTGACCAGAGATCGTAGATAGACCAGCAAAGCTCATACCATATATTGTGCATGTGAGTGTTGGGTGATATTGGAGTTGATTGAGGACCATAGTCATGCAAGCTGCCCCATGACTAACTATATAGCATGGTCCATAATTTCATGAGAACGACGTCGCAGGACAGTGACCATTTTATGCAATTCGTTAAGGAGCTGGTAGTTAAAGACAGATTCCAAATGAAATGCAAACTGAATGCATCTACTTTCATGAGAACTAATCACAATTTTCCATTTCCCGGTTGCCAAGACCCAAACTTTTCAATGCAACATAGACCTCTTTTTTTGGACTTTTTTTTTTTATTTACAGGCTATTTAAGTTTGCGCCGATTACTTTCTCGAGTTCAGCAGCGACCACCATG
>CAUOFW020002058.1:765717-823439 GCA_963454935.2 Ilex paraguariensis
GTTAAAGTATTTGTTTTATTTTATTTTGATTTTTTTTCTTTTGCAGAGGTAGTTCAAGTGCTAACAGGACGAGTTATAAACTTAAACGTTCTAAATTTGGATTTTAGGTTATAAAGAATTTATCTCTCATGAATACTCTAGCCCAGTGTGGATGACTGTTTTTGATCGGATTGAGGAGGGAGAGATGCGCGTAAGTTGGCCTGAATACCCCTAACCTTTGAACCAAAAAAATATAAAATTGTGTTACTTTAGTTTATAAAGTTTTTAATGTGATATAAATAAGCCGGTGGACGAAGAATGTTAAAGTAATAATGGAAAAAGCCGCTTGTGTACTTTTTTCTGCAAATCGGAAAAAATTGCTTGCAATTTAGAATGTAATTGACAAACTGATAAATGGGTAACCAAAAATGATATATCTTCGATATTTTAAGGACCAAAAAAACACTCAAAAGCAATTTTGATTATAAAGATACCCTTCGGGAGGTCAGATCAGTAGATGGCTAAAACTTTATATATTAATCATAAATGGAATAATATTCAAGAAACCATTAACAAAAACAACTCTGCCTACCAACAACATGACGAATGTTGCACCACATCGTGGCCCTGACCTTTTTCTCTTCAGTTTGATCACCATTGTTGATTCCTTTTTTGACTTGGACAGAATAAAGTTAACCCTCTTCATCAATAGTTAAAAAATGCAATATGGGTCGGAGGATCGGATGCATGTAGTTCTGAATGCAACAAAAACTGTTTTCGTGACTTGAATTTGCGGTATATCTATATAATCAAAACCAAAAATAAGGAAAGACCAGCAAAAGCATGCAAGCAATCCATTTCACTGATAGGTTAATACCATCTGCTGATGAAAATCCTGGCGGTGGAGGAGGTTGCAAGTAATAAAATGGAAAATAAGGTAAAATTGGGTCAGGAGGGGGAGGAGCAGGGTAGACATATCCTGGTGTAGGATTATATGGAAAATATGGTGGCGAATAGTACCCGGGCGGAGGAGGATAGTACACTGAACCAGGCGGTGGTGGGGGAGAAACCGTTGGCAGTGGTGGCGAAGGAGGTGGCGGGCAATTTGTTGGGGCGGAGGGTGGGGGCATACAATATGGGCACCCATAAGGTGGCGGTGGCGATGCATATAGTGTTTGATCAGGAAGTGTAGTGTCTGAAGTTGTAAATGCTGGAAAGTTCAATACTTCAATGAAGAACATGAGCACAGAGACTATTTGGGTGAATTTTCTGGCCATGGTACGGATGAAAAATGGCCACAAGAAGGTGAGAATACAGAGAAAACCAATCTTAACAAAGAACTAAGTGATGGGATTGGGGCTTGTTTTGTATGTGAGTTTTTTTTTGGGTGGGGTGGGGTGGGGTGGGGGTAGTGACCTATTTGAAGGATGCAAGCTTTTGTCAGTATGGGTGATTGGAATAACTGAATTATTATTGGAAACTTTGAAAGCAACATTTAATTGAATACTTAATGCTGAAGCATCAAATGGAGTGTAAAATAGAAAACTTTGCTTTTTTTTTTTTAGTGAGTGTCCTGTTGGAACTGTGAAGGACTAGGGGAGGGTTCACCTGCCCAATTTGATATCAATATGGACGGAAGTAATGTTACGGGGACTTAATAAGTTCACTTAATTTTCTAATTTAATATTGTGATAATTGACATAATCGGAGAATTTATGATGACAATAACAGTTGAATTTTTTTTTTGGTAGCTAAGAGATCAACATGTCATCAGTCCAACAAACTTTTTGAGCGGGAGAGATGAGGCGACATCAAGAGAGAAAAGGTTGTTGGGCTATGTATGTCGTGATAGTCTTGTCTCAATTATGAAGATGCATTTTAAAACTCCGAGGCTACGACAAAGTGGAGATTATTTTGATTGTAGGGACTGGACATCAGATTATTAAGTCTCTGTAATATTATTAATCTTTGGTGGTTGGAGATTCGAATCATCACTAGTGTTGTGACCAGAGATCGTAGATAGACCAGCAAAGCTCATACCATATATTGTGCATGTGAGTGTTGGGTGATATTGGAGTTGATTGAGGACCATAGTCATGCAAGCTGCCCCATGACTAACTATATAGCATGGTCCATAATTTCATGAGAACGACGTCGCAGGACAGTGACCATTTTATGCAATTCATTAAGGAGCTGGTAGTTAAAGACAGATTCCAAATGAAATGCAAACTGAATGCATCTACTTTCATGAGAACTAATCACAATTTTCCATTTCCCGGTTGCCAAGACCCAAACTTTTCAATGCAACATAGACCTCTTTTTTTGGACTTTTTTTTTTTATTTACAGGCTATTTAAGTTTGCGCCGATTACTTTCTCGAGTTCAGCAGCGACCACCATGACTTAAGTTGGGAGGATGGAGTATGTTTCTAAGAAACAAGGTTGACTAGCCCTCAGTGAATGTAAAAAGGGATTGAACCTGAAATCTCTAAATTACTAAAAACTAAGCTCAACTACTAAACTATCCTTAAATGTCACCTTTTTATTTTATTTTTTGAACTTGACGANACAGGCTATTTAAGTTTGCGCCGATTACTTTCTCGAGTTCAGCAGCGACCACCATGGCTTAAGTTAGGAGGATAGAGCATGTTTCTAAGAAACAAGGTTGACTACTCCTTAGTGAATGTAAAAAGGGATTGAACCTGAAATCTCTAAATTACTAAAAACTAAGTTCAACTACTAAACTATCCTTAAATGTCACCTTTTTTTTTATTTTTTGAACTTGACAAAGAAACATGTCGACTGATTTTTCCTTTTTGGGGCTGTTGTCGCAAAATATGATACTCTATTAAAAAAATGAAAATGTTATGAATTATGTCAATTTACTGTTGAATCATATTGAAATTATGACTCATTAGGGTTCAAAAAGTTAAGATTGATCCTAAACTAGTTGTTCAGTTTTAGTACAATATCGATAAGTAAGTTTTTGTATGAGTATTTGCCGTGTGCATATATCACTAATGCTATTAAGACATAATTTAAAGATATAATTTGAAGATTTAATGCATCATGACCATTAAATTGATAGTGTTGAGACCCAGTAATATTTTAATGTTAGGACTCACTGACAACCTAATAATCACAACCATTAAATTCTCAANAGTTGTTCAGTTTTAGTACAATATCGATAAGTAAGTTTTTGTATGAGTATTTGCCGTGTGCATATATCACTAATGCTATTAAGACATAATTTAAAGATATAATTTGAAGATTTAATGCATCATGACCATTAAATTGATAGTGTTGAGACCCAGTAATATTTTAATGTTAAGACTCACTGACAACCTAATAATCACAACCATTAAATTCTCAAGTTATGTCTTTTAATTATGTCCCAATAGCATTGTTCGCGNAGTAATATTTTAATGTTAGGACTCACTGACAACCTAATAATCACAACCATTAAATTTTCAAGTTATGTCTTTTAATTATGTCCCAATAGCATTGTTCGCGCATGAATGTATAGTATTATTGATTTGGTAGTTTCATTTATGTTTTGTCTGCTACTCAGTGACTGACATCTAAGATGTGCAACTATAGGGTTGGAGACATAAATGCAGAGTTCAATATCAACCTGTCAGACATGTTACAAGTAGTAACAACTCAATATGAAGGGCCCCGTTTTATGAAATAGTAATAGTAGCTCAGAGAGCAAGATGGTAGCTCGAATTGATGGTGTATCAGCCTCATACCATTAGGTCTATCAATCAAACAGAATTTGATTCGAATTTAGATCGGTTTATCAGATATGAATTGATATCTTTGACTAATAATTATTTAAATTTATTATATATTTTTTTATGAATTTAGATAAGGATATCTTGATACCCCATTTGATCGATTTGATTATAATCGGATCACAATTATATTTGCCAACAACTTGATGCACATTGAAATTGAGTGATTATTGGTTCAAACTGAGTTAAGATTAAGATTATTAAAATTTGGCTTTTATTAATTATTTGGGCTAGATGGAATTTTCTAATTGGATTTTTTTGACCTTTAATAGACTAGGGTGTGGATTTTGAAAATAAAATTTATTGGATTTTTAGATTGAAGCTTTGAAATTGGGTGCAAATTTGAATTAACTAAAATTTGATGGGCTTACATACCAGCTTTGGTCCAGTGGCAGCAATAGGTCATAAATCTCGGTGCTTCCCCAATACTAGATTATAGCTAATGATGGTGAGGATTCTCTGCTGTGAGAAAATTAACATTAGATTAGAGGTGTTGTTAATTAAAACAACATTCTTTTGTATTAAAACGATGCTATTTTGATCGACAGGATTTCGATTACTAAAAATTAACAGCAGAAAAGTCGGGTCCATAACTAATCCTAGTTTCATGTCTTTTTGTTAAACCATCAATTACTCAAAACCTAAATTGCTAAAGAGAGAATAACTCTTTATAATCAAAATAATAAGATTCTCTTTCTTTCTCTCCCTCCCTCCCTCCCCTGTGGTCGAACCCAGGGCAAGATCTCCAATTATAAAGTAATTGGAAGATCTTTTAATTTATTTTTCATGGTGAGAATATATCCACGTAAACAAATTTTAAATTCAAATGTAGAGTTTAAATTTTCAAAAATTTAAGATAGACCAAATTTATTGATGTGGATAGATTTTCATCAAACAAAATAAATTAAAGAACAATAATGCTATGCTGACTAAGATTTTTTACCAAATTTTTTTATTCCAAATAATGTGGCATAATTTTTATTATTAAATAAGTGGGTCCTATTAATTTTTAATGATGAAAATTGTGTCATATCACTTGAGATGAAAAACTTGATAAGCATAATATTACTGATTAAAGAATTATTCAATTATTTTGAAACTAGGGGTAACCCGTGTCATTTTCAACGTAAAATAATCGATTAATTTAAATAAGTGATGAGTGAACATTCGAGAGAGAGAGTGAATCATGAGGAGAGAAAGATAAAATTCAATGTGAATAATTTTAAGAAAAGATGTTAGTGGCCGTTGAATGAGTTTATTTAAATTCGTCAGATGAACTTATTTCTCCCCCCCAAAAAAAAAAAAAAAAAATCTTGTTTTATAACTTTGTTCAAAGCTTTGTAAGGATTATGTAAAAGAAAGTTATTGAAGGGAATTCATTACAAGAGACCTAGAACATCATTAAACACACAAGCCTCCCAAACTTACAAATAACACCATGTTTTCTTACACAACCAATGCTACTTTAAATGGCGTCCATTACTGATTATACATACGAAAACATGAAGAGTTCTAATAACATACATCCAATCAAGGGCAGCAGCCCCATAACAACTTCTCGTCCAGCACCAGCATAGACCGCCAAATTAAATGGGTCGGTCGGATACAAGCCCCCTGGAGGGCCTGTCACGTAAATGAACCGTGGCGGTGGTGGTGGCGTTCGTGGAGTGCAGTACTGCGTGGATGGAGATGGCGGGGGCGGCGGCGGCGGCGGCGGTGGTGGTGATGGAGGTGGTGGTGGTGGTGGTGGAGGAAGCTGTTGGCTGCAAGGGTTCACGCACGGGCATGCACCGCACTTTATATCTGGATCGGCCAACTGTGGCACCAAAGGTTCATCAAGCTTCTCAGAAACAGTTGCATTCCCTGGAACCAAAACTCCCAGGAAGAGGATGAGCATGGTAAGAAGCATTTGAAGACCCCTTTGATTCATTGACAAACATTTGCCTGTTGGATTCACCGAACAGTCTGAACTAATTGTACTCCTGTTTACGGACAAAAAACAAAGTGAGAGAGAGAGAGAGATGTTAAGTTGGGGGGTCATGCACGACCAGTTTAACAAAGGCTAAAGGTGGCTTGGGAGGTAATTTTTGCTACTTTCAGGACAGATACTTAGTATTTTCAATTAAGAGCCTCCATCTATGGTTATATAAGGTAGCCATGAAAGCGAATAGCATGTGGCTGTTGTAATTGTGTAGGACCCTCTCAACGGTTAGTGGTTTCTCTTCTCTCTTCTGAAGAGTCCCCTAGAGAGTAATTATACCCACCAATAACTAGAATAAGTTCCATTGATCAAGTGGACGAATCACCAATTCCTGTCAGTTCTAAAACAATATCTACCCATATCACTAATTCCCAACCTACCTAAGGATTTTATTTTTATAACCGAGAACCATCCCAGCCATGTACTTTTGAGGATGCATATAATTACCGCAAAACACGATAGCTGAGTATTTTAACTTGATGAGCCTGCAATAACATGCATGAAATTACATAAACATGGTGAAATCGGTTTCTTCTGTATTCCTAAGAGACTGGCATTATTCTTCCTCTTTTGCTTTCAATTATTAGGTGCATTAATATATTAGCAACCAACACAGGCAGTTCTGTGACTTTATACAGACACCGCAGAATAAAGGCATCTAGACATTCCATCCATATAGGTGTGTGTGTGTGTGTGTGTGTTCAGCTAAGATGTAGGACATATTCAATTACTTTCTATAGCAAACATAACCATTAGTTGTCTACCATGACTTAATTACAAGCCTCCAACGAAAACTCCTAACCGTCAGTCTTATTCTACATTTCAGCAGTGCAACTTTACAGTTCACAATCAATGAATAAATGAATCCTAAGAGCAGGGCTAAGCAACAAATCTTGTTCATAAAATGTTCTTTATAAAACATAACATAGATGCGGGAATCACATACCCCAGCAAAAAAATTTAAAGGGCACACTTTTCCAGCTTTCTTCAAAGCCAGGAACCTGCTTTTTCGCATGCTGAATTTCTTTCTTTATATATTCGTATTTTTTACATGCTTGAGAAATTTCAGTCCATCAACATGAAGTAGATCAACGCGTGCAAAAAAAGCCTACACAGCATTCTCACGCTGCTTTTCTATAGTAAATAATTTCAGATTATCTTCTTGTTTTTGACAGTGAACCCATCGAATAGAATCTTGCAGTGGTCGCGTAGAGGAACTTTGAGTACAAAATGGCAAAATCTGATCAAAACCAAATGTTTCAACATGAGGGGTTTGATTAGGGTAAAGTAATCACTCAAATTCCAATGGCAAGGATAACACCTGCAAAGATAATTCAAGGATCCTGAGCTGTATCATTGTAGCCAGATTGTCACATTTCATGCTCCGGCATGGAAACCCAATCTTCAGTTCATGAATTGATCTCAGTTTTTGATTCCTACGATCAAATACTGCTATTGGTATGAGAAAATAGAAGTAAACCAGCCCTCCTGCACCCACAAAAATGTCCACCTTCTAAGCAAAGCCATTTGCATTGCATAAGAAACGATGGAGCCATTTGTAGAACTTTGAAATGGAAGTTACGGAGAAGTATTTTAAGCACATTGTACAAGTACCTCACAAAGGACTCAGATTTTTCCTCTCGTAACTTGAATTTCCCTTCCATATCCCCGGCACAATTAAATTGAGGAGAAATAATAATTATCCTCTCCTTTATGTTATCATTTTTATCCAAATCTCAGTCCTCTTCCACACATACAACCCACCAGGGGTTGGGCCAAGCACCAATAACATCAACGATCTCAGGCAAGATAGACCAAAAGGGTGTAAAGTCGATGGTTTCTTCTTAATTCATGTGCATAATGGATTAAGAGCAATGTCACGTGGACTTGAAAATTAGATTTGATAATCTCAACTATTGATTTTACTGTAAATTCATCTATTAAAAGCATGAGGAATACTACAAAACTCAAAGGAAATCTAAAAGGTTGTAACTCAAATACATATCATCGCTTGGATGAGTGAATCCCATCAATTTTTTTAGTGAAACTCACTCATCTCACACACATCAAAGAGATGGTATTTATTTGAGTTTTAATTTTTAGGTTTCATTTGGATTACGTAGCATTTTTCTAAAAATATTTGTATCCATTACCTGCTTTCCTTCCAGGAACGATAAGATATGTTATTATGCTCTGTATTCACTGAAGAATCATTTGTTTCCTCCACTTTTCCGTCTTTGGAAAATATACAAGATTGACTTGCGAGCTTGGATCTAGCCAGACCTGATACTGCAGAAAATTTGATACTTGTAAACTTCTACAAATCATGCAACCAAAGTCTAAGGAACTCACCAAAGCTTATAGAAGTTCTTTTTTCTTTTTTTTTTTCTTTGTGATATCAATTTTTGCTACAGGACTAGAACAGTTACAAAACTACAATATCGAAAACGAATTTGACTAGTCGATGTGAGACTATTTTGCTGTAATCTTGAGCTCTAGTTTCGCCACAATACTGACTATAGAATAAGAACACATTTACCGGAACATTGGATATTACTGTGGTGAAAGAGAAACAAGCACTCTCATTAAGGATATCTTTAAGGCCATGCAGCTTCCCCTTAACTTAAAGGCAGGTTCTCCGGTGAGGGCAGGGTCGGCCCAACCCTCAGGCAATTAAGTTATTTGTTTAGGATCCTAAATTTTAGAGAGGCCCTATAATATTTATCACTTTAGTATAGTAAGCTTAAGTTTTTATGTTTTATTTTATATTTTAAATATGATTAAAATTTTTAAGGTCCAAATTTTATTAGTTCAAATCAGTATCTAATTTTATTAGGTTCAAAATTACTCTCTACTTAATTAAGCCCAAATTTTAGAGACCTTCATAAAATTTACCACTTTAGTATAATAGTTTTTTTTTTTTTTTGTATTTTAGATATAATTCAAATTTTTAAGGCTCAAATTTTAATAGTTCAAATCAATATCTAACTTTTTTTGAGTCTAAAATTACTCATTCACATGAGCTTTGATTTAAATTTTTTAAAATATTTTGGGTGTATTTATAGTTGTATTTTACTCACTCACATAGAAAATTTATATTCATTATTTCTTGTGGTAAAAATCTATAAAATTGGTTCCTTTTTTGTCTTAATATAAATTTTCAGCCTAAATAATTTATATTTAAATGTGTGCACATTGCTCATGGGTAAAGAATGATTCTTTATTATCTTAAAATTATTCTTTGCTCACATATTCTATTGTTAAATTACTTGTTGAAAACTTAAATTGATAAAATTTTATTTATAATCAACTAAGAGTGGATGAATTAACAATATTATCTATTAAAAAAAATTATTGGCAAAACTTGATCAATATTTTAAAATTTTTAAAAAATAAAAAATAAATTTTAAAACTTAAAAAAATTATAATAATTAAAAATAAAATATAGCAATAGACAAAATGTTAATAGGATCTCATATGAAAATTTTGCCTAGGCCTCGCTTGTTTTTGGGCCGCCCCTGAGTGAGAGACAGACCCCCCCGCCCTTTTCTTTCCCCCACACCAAAGCCTGCCAGCTGCTCTACATTTTGCCTAATTCAATCAACATATATGAAGCGTGGATGAATGGTGGATTTTTGATCCCTCTATGTGAATATATTACTCACGCTACAACCGAAAGAGATTCATCATTCAACAATCTGAAATATAGCTCTTCCTATATTAGCATTGATCAAAGTGCATACCTTCACATTGATTTTTCGCTCACTGCACAGGTAACTGGGCATAGACATGCCACAAAGTCAGATTTCTATATCATAATATGAGCGTTCATAGTAAGTTTTGCTAAATAACAGGAAGATCCTCTCAACAGCAAAAGACATACTAAGGCAGTTTACTAACCAAAATATGAATCCCAACTCTCAAGTCAAGGAATAGACAATAATGAGCAAGAGAAACAACATAAGATGCATTGCGCATCAAATACATTTCTGTATATCTCAACATGCATTAAACCTGTTTAAACCCTGCTATTGCCTTCTGTACATCCATACCACACCTAATTGAGTCGAAATCTCACTTCTTGAAGGATTCAATTTGTCAGGATTTAATGAAGCTGATCAGCAAGGAATTGTCACAAAATCCTTACGTGGGAATGAATGCCCAGTGTTATGAAAACTGAATTGAGGAGTAGTATCATACTGGTTTTATTTGAGGAGTGCCTTTCCAATTCCAAAGAATCTCCCTCATCTTCCCTACAACAATGTGAAGCAGAGTCCTATCTGTGGTGTTACAATAACCCTTGGCATCAACCTTGCTAGACAGATCAGATTCCGGGCTTTACAACTATCTTGCAATGCAGTATGAAAACAGCAACCACAGTTATATGCTAGAAATGAGGGAGGAAAAGAGAGCTTAGTAAGTCAAAAATTATAACAAGTTGAGGTTTCCCCTGCTAATGCATTCATAATTCATTGCACTGACTATGCTTATCCATGAAGATTTGGTATAGGTTAAAGAAAGAAAAGTGTGGGGATTTGGCTGTTATTCGATACATTCTCACATATTAAGAACGTTCCTCTTCGAAATGAAAGATAGGTAGTAATTATAAGTTTCTGGACCAATGATTTTCATGTGATCAAAAAAGAATCCATTACTTTCAACTGCCTTATTGCATGGAGTATTCCATACAATATCTATCGACTAATGTAACATCTCATTCGAGCTTCAACAAGATGGATACGTATTTAGAAGGGTACGTATTACAGGCTACAAAAATTCTGAAGGCGAATTAGCATTCGGCTTCCCATTGTCACCCAATCCCGCAGGATGCTGCAAATTCTGCAAAACATGAGGGGGCAGAGCCCCCAATCCGCCACCCAAGCCATCACTCGTGGACCCAAAAAATTGGCACACAAGCCGAGCCACGATTCCAAGAATCTGCATTTGATTCTGGCAAGCATCAGCATGCATTTGCATCATCTGCTTCTCATGCTCAATTTGCAAACCCACCATCCTCTCCCTCCATTCCTTCTCCTCCTCCTCCCACTTCTCTTCTAACTTCATCCTCCGCCTTCTCTCCTCTTCAAATTCCCTGTCCAATCTCAACCGTCTCTCAAAGTCCCTCCTCGCCCAAATCATCTGTCTCTCTTCCAATTCTAGTTCCCTTTTCTCCACTTCTTCGGCCCTATCATTCAGCCGCTTCTCCTTCCTCAATTCCCTATCTCTCTTCCTCTTTTCTCTCTCCGCAAAAGCCTCTTCTCTATTCCACTCTGTCTCTCTCCTCCTCTCTTCCCTTCTCAAGACCAAATCCCTCAACTCTAACACTTGAGCACCCACTAACCCAAACCTCTTCCCACCAAAATGTCCAAAACCCTTCTTCAATCTTTTGGTCCGAATGGAACCCGAATCCTCAATATCCTCTGTTTCATCCCTTTCAAACCCCAATTCATCATCACTCACCCCCAGTTCATCACCACCTAATTCACCATCCTCCTCCAAATCATCACTATCAATCCCAAACCCTAGCCCCAAAACATCATCCCCATTACTTGAATCACCAAAAAAATTCACCCCCTCATCACCAAACTTCTTGCTATCATCCTTCACTTCCAATTCAACATCCCCAAACACTTCCTTATACTTCAAGAAATTTTCCCAGTGATTTTCCCCATCTTTCCAATTGAACTCCCCGTTCGAAACCCTTATTTTCTGCTTCACACCCAAGTACTGGTGACGCATGTTCTGGACTTTGATGGACACGTCGCGCCACGACCACTTGAAGGTAAAGTTGATTGGGTCTTGGAGGTGGTGCACTGAGTTAACGTAGTCTGCAATGGGCTTGAATTTCTTCTCTCTGGTCTTCAGTTTTGCTAGGGCTCCTGACTTGAGGAGGTCTGAGTATTTAATCAGTAAGGTTTGTTCTTCGAGCTCCGACCATTTCTTTCGCTTCATATTCGGAGAACGGTCGGAGATTTTTGGGGTTTCCTCGATCAGGGGATTTGGTAGAGAGGATTTCGGAGGGGTACTGAAAGTGTCCGAACTCAGCAACCCTAGTAGATTTTCGGGGAGGAATGGGGTTCCAATAGATTGATTGGTGGTGGCGATCGCAATATTGAAATTTGCAGGGGTTGGTCATGTATTTTTGTTGATTATAAGGGCGAATGACCCTTTATACCTCGCAAAATTTTAAAATCTTGATTTATTGTTTTTTTTTTTTGGTCAAACTTGATTTATTGTTGAAAGATTAAATATTGTATGTTGCACCATCGATTTATTTAAAAAAAAAATAGTAATGTGGTATATTTTTATCAAAAATGTGCACTAATTTATAATACTTAAAATAAAGTAATATCCAAATAAGTGTGTATAGAAATAATAATATAAAAAATACAGTAAAAAATTATCAAATAAATCGACAAACGTGGGGTTTTAGACCACATTATTATTTATTTATTTGATTCATTATTTAATATAATTTTTTTTATTTTTTAGGATATAATTTCAAAATTAAAAAATCTTTCAAAACTCAATGTGCCATTCACCTTAATTTTATTACTTACTTTTATTTATCGAACTAAAATTTGTGACACCTGTTATTTTTTAATGTAATTTAATTTCATCCCAATAAACTCGAATTTTATAGTTTACACTAAGTTATACAATTGTTGACAAGTTTTCTTGCTGTATTTTTATATTAATTTATTTATGTACACAATTATTTATATTGATTTGGACATGGAAACTTTACACTTAATTTTATTATAACATATCACACTTTTATCTTTTATTTAATTATAGATAGTCTTTTTTAAATAAAATTTTAAAATTTTTGGGTAAAATTCATGCACACAATTCTGGAGATAAGTGTAATTTTAATGATATTTCCTCCCAATTTTGAAATTTTACTGATATGTGTTTGTTGAGTAACAAATACGTGATGAAAATAATCAATTTATCATTTTACTCTAAAGTTTTATATTTATATAATAAAATAGCTAAGTGTTTGAAATTTTATACCCTACTTATTTTTCTCCCAAACTATCTCATTACTCATTTCTATCACATGTTTAATAATTTAATATTTAATTAATTTGTAGTTTAACATAATTTTTATTTCAGACATTATTCATACATGATAATATACACATGTTAAAAAAATTTATCAGATTATATATTTTTGTCGATATTTTTTAAAAAATAATGGGTAAAAACAAATTTTAAATGATGTAATCAAATAAATGAAAAAAAATATATTATTTAATATAGTAAGATCGATTTTTTTGATGTTCGAATTTTATGTGTCATCGTGCCTTCGGGATGACTAGTTGTTTGATAAATTAAGTACCTTCCCTTACCACATATCTTTAGCCACGCAATCCCATTTATTCCCATGATTTCCCAACCTTTCTGTTATCATCGGTCTCCACAGCGTCACTCGATCACTATTCATATATCATGCTTGACACATTAAATTTAAATATTATTTGATAAAATTTAATATTAATTGAATAAATTTGATCTAAATTTAATAACAATTAATGTTAATTGAATAAATTTTGATTTTACTTTTGATAAAATTGAATGTTAATTCATAACAAAAAATATTAATTTGACGTTAAATTAAAGAAATGACATTAATTTGATAAGATTAATTGTGAAATTAATGAAATTTAACATTCTACTTAATATAATTGAATTTTTATTTAATAAAATTGAATGTTAATTTGGTGTTGATTTGATAAAATTAAATAGTAATTTAGTGTTAAAATAAATATTAAATGATGAAATAAAATATTAAATTAATATAACTGAATGTTGATTTGATAAAATTGAATATTAATTTTGTGTTGATTTGATGAGATCAAATGTTAATTTAATGTTAAATTAAAAAAAAAGACATTAATATAATAAAATTAAATATTAAATTGATGAACCTAAAATTTAATAAAACATAACTAAATGTAATTTTGGTGTTAATTTCAAAAAATTAAATTTTAAATTGAATATCTATCATTTTAAATCAATAAATTTTTGTGATATAAATCCAGTGATGTTTATTTTGATTTGATGAGTTTGTGGTAGTTTTGAAAGATATATGTTACAAATTTGGTGGGGGAAAAGACCATGGTGTGTACAATGGTATGGTGGTGTAATGGTGTGTGTAAATGAAGACAGATATATGATGAAGTGGTATTGAAAAAGAAGAGAATAAAATTGACATTTTTGAAGAAAATTAAGATGCCATTAGCTCTTTCTTAGCTATCTTCGTCATGGAAAGGGTGTACTTGAAGTGAATGTATAAATTACGAGGAAGAATAGTAAAATTTTAGAATTGAGAAGGGTGTCATTGAAGTTAACCCTATTTATTGGGGTTGTGGATAAAATTTACCCAAAAACTTTAGGTACAAAATGTCATTTGACTTTTTTCCCCAAAGATCTGTGAATGGGCAGAAAAACGGAGTGGGCGGTAACCACGTGGCGTGCTAGCATTGGTCCACATATTTACGTGGCGTGCTAGCATTGATCCACATATTTACGCAGGATTCGAAACGCACACTACTAAAAAGAATCATCTTTCCGGGTGGCGGCGAAATGGTAATCCTTTTTTGGACTGGGTGGCCGCGAAACCCTAACATATTTCTTCTCCCCAGTTTCGCTCTCTGCACAGTTTCAGACGCTGAAGAGAGAGAGAGAGAGAGAGAGAGAGAGAGAGAGAGAGAGAGAGAGTGAGGCAACAATGAAGTGACCAGATTGAGTGTTTGACACCAACTATGCACGTGAAATCACCGGATTGCCCTCACTCATTCGATTCTTCGTACTCACTCACATCGAAGAAGTCAATGCAGTACTCTCGCCATTGCTTATACAACATATTTGGCATTTCAGCAAATTTGAAACTGTAAACTTTGGCCATAGCGTTTATTAGTCAACACAATTGTGATCTGCAGTGGTCGGCCTGAAATTGATAATAGACCGAGTCTTTTCCATTTTCAGGTGAATTTTTCTGCCAAAATTGATCAAACACGCACAAACATCATGTAATTTCGTATATGTAAGATTATGAGGTTTTTTTGAATGGACGGTGTAGGTTGAGAAGCTGGAAGAAGACGTTAATGGCGACTCCTCCGATCCTCTCCTTAGCTCTTCCATCTGAAACAGGTCGAGTTCTCAGCATTCAGTCCCACACTGTCCAGGTGTTACTTCTTTCTCTTATTTGACTTTTATGTTACCTTTTTATGTTGTACTTTATGATTGTTACATTTTTCGTGTTTATGATTTTTTTGAATGTTGGCACTCACTCGCTCTTTAACGTCACGAGCACAGTATTAACTGAATATTACTCCATAGACATCAAATAGCCCTGTTGCTATATTTGGTGAAATCTCAATTCAGCTCAACTCAACTTAACAGTGTCTTAATCCCAACTATTTTTGTGTGATTTGTCCTGTCGGTAAAAAAATATTGCCACAAGGCAGTGTTAAGGAACTTTTCCTGAGCAAACTATATGGGAAAAGAGGTAGCCGTTTTCAATGGAGGATAATTTCAACGGATTGTGTAACAAAATCATAATGTTTTGTTATACATCGGAAACCTTGAACATACAGATTTTTTGTGCTGGCATCTATCAGTAATCTTTTTATAGTGTCATTTTCTAGGGAAATGAATGAATGGATACTTGCCTTATTTGAATGACTGGATACCACAGGTGAATAAAATAATGGAATATTCTCAATATTTATAACGTGCTTTCTTTCTGTGCAATTATTTTTCAAAAAAGTGGAGACTTTGTTGGTTTCTGTCATAATTTCCCGTATTTTTTGTTTTCTAGGTCTATATCTAATTATCAACCTTGTAATTTCTGAACATTTATTTTTTGTTATCATAGATGGAGTTTGACTCTATACCTTTAAATGGAAAACCTCATTTTAATGAAGTCCATATGCAGCACCGACAAATGTTGTTGATAATGGAGTTTGACTCTAAAATAGGCTGTTTGCATACTATTTTTATGTTGATGTCATTTTCACTGTCTGTTTCTACATAGGGATATGTGGGAAACAAATCAGCTGTCTTTCCTCTCCAACTACTTGGCTATGATGTGGACCCGATCAATTCAGTACAGTTCTCAAACCACACAGGTAAGCTGCTAATTTCCTGGAATAGTCTGCCTGATGTGTAGTGTGAAGTTATCTGTTAACATGTATGAGTTCAGGCATGAAATCCTGGACAATATGGTGGTCTGTTTATGTTTAACTGAACTGAGGATTGTGCAGGATACCCAACTTTTAAGGGGCAGATTTTGAATGGACAACAACTATGGGAGTTAGTGGAAGGTCTTGAAGCGAATGATTTGTTGTTCTACACTCATTTATTGACAGGTAGACTGCAGCAGTTCCTTTAGCCTTCTTGCCAAATCTTCTGATCTTCTTTTTCTGTATTGGGAGTGTGAGAGTTGAAACCCATACCGTCAGAGTTAATAATAGCAAGACACATAAATGTTGAAGTCTCATAATTTCCTGAAAAGTAGCAAACGCAAGTTACACATCTATATTTGTTGTGCCTCTGTGTGTGTTTATGTAGTGAGTTTGTTCCATCTGCTTGGAGGGAACTGAGCTTGTTTGTATTTAGAGTATCTTTTCATTCACCATTTTATTTGTTTAAAAACTTGGGGGTATCTTTTTTACTGAAGAATCAATCTGATGCATTTATTCCTCGTGTTCTGACTTTTTGTGCCGTGGTCTATTCTGATTTCTTTTCTTGGAACTTTCTTGTCCATTATATGTCATGCTAAGTCTGACTGGCCTTTTTGTAGGTTATATAGGTTCTGTCTCCTTCTTGAACACCGTATTAGAAGTTGTCAGTAAGCTTCGGTCTATCAACCCCAACCTGACTTATGGTGAGTGGATTGTTGGATACCTTAAAAATTACTCTTGTGCTCCTTGTGGTGATTGATGTTGAATTACATTTGTAGGTCTTAAGGATGATCTTAATTATGACATCTGGCCACCACAGCTCAAAATATGCTTGCTGAATATTTGTTAATTCAAATCATAGAAAATGACCATGTGTAGCACTGATTTGTTGATAAAACAACATGCTGACCTTTAGCTGGAAATGCTTGTCATGTATTTGATTAATGATAAAAATCCTCCTTAAAATTTATTGCATAGTCCTAGCTCTCTCTGAAGTATATAAATTAGTGGGCTACTTTGTCTTGATATGCATGTGCCTTTTTATCTCTATTCTCATTATGATTGGATCTATTTTGTAAGTTTGTGATCCGGTGATGGGTGATGAAGGAAAGCTTTATGTGCCTCCAGAACTGGTATCAGTATATCGTGAGAAGGTATTCTTTTGACTATCCTATCTAAAACCAGCATGTTACGTTGCATAAATATTGCCTTGTGCTGGGTTTTTAATGTGGGGACTGAGGATGCTGTGCTGGGATAGACGTAATACTTTTTTCCTTACAAAAATGGTTGCCCTCGGAGTTGCAGCAGGATTTCATGCTTGACAACTCAAGTTTTATGATGCACGAGTAATGGTCCCTAGTTTTGTCTTGATACCCTTGAACATAGATTCTTATAATTGTATTGTAATTTTTTGTCCTGTTTAAACATGATTTTGGCTCAGATATGAATAATATTCATGATTTTCTGTTAATTTATACATCTCTAGTCCTGCAGAAATGTATATATGGTATGTGTACTAAAGTGAAATGAATCTAAAAATATTTTATTCAAATTGTTGTTTACTTGTATTCTTGTTTATGGTATCATGTTTGACAATCAGGATCTATATTGCACTTTTTGGCCTACGGTGGGTAATGTCAAATATTAAATTCAGTCAACAAATGACTTTTTTTATGTTTAGGTCAATTGTGCATTTTTAATTAGATATAAACACTCTTGGAATGCTCCTTCTATCTAGGTTGTACCAGTTGCATCAATGTTGACTCCTAATCAGTTCGAAGCAGAACAATTGACTGGGTTCAGGTATTCCTGACATCCTTCTGATGTTAAAACGTTTATCTTGGTGAAGCTTATGGCATCTTGTTTATGCTCTTTGCATTTATGAATCTTGCTTACTGTGCTAATACTGGTTTTCTTGTTTGTTGGCTTGAATAAGGATATAATGGCTATTTTGCTCTATTTAATCTAACATTAAATTGTCTGCAAATGTCAAATGTGTTGACCACTTTCTTGTGCTTGGAGAAATTCATGCCCAGTTTACTCGTGTGTTCATGTCCAGTTTACTCGTGTGTTCATGTCCTAGACAAGCATCTGTATCAAAGTTCATTCATATAGTTCTTGGTTTGGTTATTCTATGGAGTTTCATGCGGCCAAAAGTTCAAATTTGATGCTAGATGGCATAGTAAACTCAGAGAATATTGCATCATAGGAAAAAAGTGATATCTGAATTGTGCATTTTTTATTTTCATTGTGATGGTGGGTTTTATTTGTTCCAGGATTGTTTCTGAAGAAGATGGCCGGGAAGCCTGCAACATTCTTCATGCTGGAGGACCATCAAAGGTTTTGTTGCAACTTATGTCTTTAATTTATTCACATGAAAATTGATACTTGTGTGTTTTGCACTTTTGACATAGATGTTCCTATTTGTGTCTTTTTATTTTCTTTTTGTTAAACCTGGTTTTTGAAGTCTTCTCTGCTTCTTTACTTATATTCTTTTTTTGGGTGGATGAGCTACTGTGTTTCTTTCGTTAGCAGATATATTTGATAGAGTAGTATATTAAAAGTTTGTTTTTTTGTAGTTAAATTCGTTTTATTAATTAATAAAAGTTTGTTCTTTCCATTTTATTGAGAATCGATATGGGCAAAATGTTCGTATTATATTTTATATGTGATATGCATTTGTGTCTTTTATTTTACATTGCAGATAATCTAGTGTGTAGAATTCGACTTATGCACAGAAGACCAGATTATCGGATCCCTGTATAATATGAGTATATGTTCACAATCGTAGATAGAATTAGACACGCCATCGGTATGATTGTAGTGTAATATTCTGACATATTCTGTCTTGATTATAGGAGATTGTTTGATGTCTCGGATTATTGCACTAGTGCACTTTGTGTATTGAACAAACCCATGTTGAAGTTAATATATTTTACTGATTTAATTTGACAATAAATATCTCATGATTATTATGATTGTTTATGCTCTTAATCCCTAAATATTTAATTGCCATGTGCATATAATGTTTGTCACTTTAATTCATCAAAAAGTAAGATTCATATTGGGTCAATAAGTTCGATGAATTGGGAGACGATGTTATTTGTATGGTGGAAATTAAATATTAAAAGAAACCACGTCCGAGTATTTAAATGGGTTGATGATGTCCTCTTGAAGAAGCGCATAAGTTTTGTTCATGTCAAACCCTGCAGGTAGATTTAATTATTCGACATGATAAATAAGTTAAATGGTAAGGTCTTAAGGAATAAAAGAAGTCAATTAAATATAATTGTCAGTGATTTATTTAATTGATAAACATCTATAATCTTAAACTTNGTTGTACCAGTTGCATCAATGTTGACTCCTAATCAGTTCGAAGCAGAACAATTGACTGGGTTCAGGTATTCCTGACATCCTTCTGATGTTAAAACGTTTATCTTGGTGAAGCTTATGGCATCTTGTTTATGCTCTTTGCATTTATGAATCTTGCTTACTGTGCTAATACTGGTTTTCTTGTTTGTTGGCTTGAATAAGGATATAATGGCTATTTTGCTCTATTTAATCTAACATTAAATTGTCTGCAAATGTCAAATGTGTTGACCACTTTCTTGTGCTTGGAGAAATTCATGCCCAGTTTACTCGTGTGTTCATGTCCAGTTTACTCGTGTGTTCATGTCCTAGACAAGCATCTGTATCAAAGTTCATTCATATAGTTCTTGGTTTGGTTATTCTATGGAGTTTCATGCGGCCAAAAGTTCAAATTTGATGCTAGATGGCATAGTAAACTCAGAGAATATTGCATCATAGGAAAAAAGTGATATCTGAATTGTGCATTTTTTATTTTCATTGTGATGGTGGGTTTTATTTGTTCCAGGATTGTTTCTGAAGAAGATGGCCGGGAAGCCTGCAACATTCTTCATGCTGGAGGACCATCAAAGGTTTTGTTGCAACTTATGTCTTTAATTTATTCACATGAAAATTGATACTTGTGTGTTTTGCACTTTTGACATAGATGTTCCTATTTGTGTCTTTTTATTTTCTTTTTGTTAAACCTGGTTTTTGAAGTCTTCTCTGCTTCTTTACTTATATTCTTTTTTTGGGTGGATGAGCTACTGTGTTTCTTTCGTTAGCAGATATATTTGATAGAGTAGTATATTAAAAGTTTGTTTTTTTGTAGTTAAATTCGTTTTATTAATTAATAAAAGTTTGTTCTTTCCATTTTATTGAGAATCGATATGGGCAAAATGTTCGTATTATATTTTATATGTGATATGCATTTGTGTCTTTTATTTTACATTGCAGATAATCTAGTGTGTAGAATTCGACTTATGCACAGAAGACCAGATTATCGGATCCCTGTATAATATGAGTATATGTTCACAATCGTAGATAGAATTAGACACGCCATCGGTATGATTGTAGTGTAATATTCTGACATATTCTGTCTTGATTATAGGAGATTGTTTGATGTCTCGGATTATTGCACTAGTGCACTTTGTGTATTGAACAAACCCATGTTGAAGTTAATATATTTTACTGATTTAATTTGACAATAAATATCTCATGATTATTATGATTGTTTATGCTCTTAATCCCTAAATATTTAATTGCCATGTGCATATAATGTTTGTCACTTTAATTCATCAAAAAGTAAGATTCATATTGGGTCAATAAGTTCGATGAATTGGGAGACGATGTTATTTGTATGGTGGAAATTAAATATTAAAAGAAACCACGTCCGAGTATTTAAATGGGTTGATGATGTCCTCTTGAAGAAGCGCATAAGTTTTGTTCATGTCAAACCCTGCAGGTAGATTTAATTATTCGACATGATAAATAAGTTAAATGGTAAGGTCTTAAGGAATAAAAGAAGTCAATTAAATATAATTGTCAGTGATTTATTTAATTGATAAACATCTATAATCTTAAACTTGAGGAGATTATTAAGCATATAATAATAAGGAGCTCAAATATAATTTTGAGATAAGGTTTAGGAGATCAATAATAAGTCTTTAGTGGACTGACTTATTATTAATAGGCTGTAGGATGTTTGTTCTGGGTTGAACATAGGAATCTTAAGCCCATTGGGAGCCCGGTCCTTATTTCTCCTTAGGGTATCTGTCGTAGCTTATATATAGACGTCTAAATTCTCTATGTTAGCATCTTATCTTTACTCACGTTTTTTAAGGAGGCTGAAAGAGAGAGCAAGGATTCGGAGGTTTTGGCAGCCCACACTGCATCCGAATTCTAACGTTGTGGGATATACGACAGAAGGCCGCGAGGTTCGTCGAACTTTTTGCGTTAGTAGATATATTAACATATATGGATACCTGGGCTATCAACAGGTTTAATTAGCACCTTAATTCATTGTGTATACCAATCAGCCTAGTTACTGGTGATCACTGTATAAATTTTTGGAACACCTGATGTGCTTTCAGAATTCCAGGGAATATAGGAATCAGGGACATCCATAGAGATACTATTGGGAGCATCTTATTCTGTATTCTTGGATGATAATATTAGATCTGATTAGTAGACTGAGATTCTATCTCGAGGATTCAAGCTTTACTGCGTGACAATCGCTCATATTGTGGTTTTGAGCTTGGTGTTGATCTTCACATCATTCAGATCAAGGGTTGTCTTATTTTATTTTGAACTGTGATGGAAAAAAACCGAGATTATTGGCAAAGGAGACATGGAAAAATGATGGTCTTCTCTACTCCATCAGAAAAATAACGAAAGCTAAACGCCAAGACACATGTTTAGCAGACAAAAAGATCTCTTTTTTTATTGAAAAGATTTTCTTATGGACTTGATCTTTGGTGTTAATTAGTAGCATGGGTGGTATCACTAGAGCAATACAATCAGTACAAGTAAAAGTTGCCCTTCATTAGACACGCTCCTTTTGTCCTTATTAACTTCTGGTGCTACGGAAGTTGCCTCTGTTTGGATTTCTATATGTATGATAGGTGGAAAATGGAAACCTAGCTTGTTAGGGTTGTATTTTCCAATATCTTTCATTGCCTTGTAGCACCTTTTCCTTTTCTTTTGCTGTTACAAAGAAATGTGTTTTACAATAACTATTCATACTTTAGGGCGACTCATTTTGCAGCACCTTTAATAGTTTAAACATTCTGTATTTATGAGCATGCTCATCTACAAATCTAATGTAAAAGTATATTATGTGACAAATCAGCAACACTGTCTAATTTTAGAGTTTACATCTTTATTGTTTAGCATAATGTACCAATTTTTACCCTATTTTAGGTTGTGATAACGAGCATAAATATAGATGGCAATCTTCTCCTCATTGGCAGTCATCAGAAGGAAAAGGTAAAAATGGTCACTCATGAATCTGAATAATCTTGACTTGGAAATGGTTACTGTTATACTGTTGAATTTAACTTTATGCCATAATGTTGCAATCACTTTCTTCTGTGCAACATAGAAGGGTTTGATTGCTTGATTCTTTGAGCTTTATAGGAGGATTTACTAGGCTAACTGTTGGGATTTCGAAGGATGTCATTATAAATTTAATAACTACTTTGCTTGCACATTGAAGCATTGGATAACCCCAAACTTTTTTGGGTCGTGATGATTGATGCTGGACTTTCCACAGAAATTGAGTAATATGATCCTGCATCTCTCTCTCTCTCTCCCCCCATTTTTTCTCAAACTCATGGTTTGGCGACAGTTTGTACTGTATGCTCTATTCTGAGTTTTTCTCAATAGGAACACAGGTCTATTTGCAATCTGTCTCTCATAACTAGTAAGTCGATGTAGTGATTTGAAATGCAGCCCTTATGTCCCTAACATCGTAAAATTGTCTTATATACACTTGCTTATATGTGACAGGGTCAGTCTCCTGTGCAATTCAAGATTCTGATACATAAAATTCCTGCATATTTCACGGTATGTGTTTTCTCCTGGGAGTCCCATGTTCTGCAGAGTACTTTATGGTTGTTTAAAGGTGCTAGGGTCACATTTGATGGTTATTATTTTCCATGGTTGAAGAAGTGCATTATAGTTTTTCTTGAAACATCTACTGTCTTAATTATGTCCATGATGTAAAATGAATTAGCACTGTGTGTTACACATTCTTTCTAGAGCCATTTTTCTTCAGAGATGGGTTGGTTATATACGGCAAGAAGGTTAGCAAATAAATAATCAACTTGGAAAAATCATTTTTCAAAATTTGGAAGCAAGAATTGGCAGGCAACTCCAGCACACCAATGCTATTCACACATATGACATGCTGGTTTGATGATGCTGGCAGTAGATATATGGTAATAAGATATTAGAATCACTATGGAGAAATTTTTTTTTGAACAAAATGATTTTCTATAGGAATAAGTGTTGAAGTCACAAAAAGTCTGCGTACTTCTGAGTCTCCCCAGACCTTGTCGTGGTAGAGTCTCGTGCATTGAGCTGCCCTTTATATAGGAAGAGGCATTGAATGGATTATACCTCATAATTCATGATAAAATATTTCTGTATAGTTGATGCGTCAGTTTCCTGAAATCTCATGATACCTTGTGTTCTGAGAAAGGGATGTAGGAGTTTTTGAAAAACAGAAAGGTCTTTATTTATCTGGTAGTGGCGTATGTAGCTTAGATCAATAGTGTTGAATAGCGTGCTATGTGCAAATTTGCAATCTCATGCAACTATGAATTTATGGTGAATGAATTCTTGCAATTTAGCAGTGAATTTGGTTGTAACATTACCAGTCTTCACTGTACATTTTGAAATACCACACACTTCTGGGTATCAGACACTATCCTAATTAAAATGTGTATACGCTTACAGGGAACAGGTGATCTAATGACTGCACTGTTACTTGGATGGAGCAATGTAACGCCCTTACTTATTTGCCAGCTTTGGTTCACCTCTAATCCAATTTGCCCATAATATCTTCGTTCTAATTGTAGCTGCTCTCTGTGTTGACCAGAAATATGCTGATAACCTTGAGAAAGCAGCAGAGCTTGCTGTATCAAGCTTGCAGGCACTGCTGCTGAGGACATTGACTGATTATCAGAGGGCTGGATATGATCCCCAATCAAGCAGTTTAGAGATTCGATTGATTCAGAGTCAGGATGACATTCGCAACCCAGAAGTTAAATACAAGGCTGAGAGATACAACTGAATCACAATTACGATTCAAACTATACCAAAAATCACAAGTTATATAATACAGTCTAAAGAAACAGTCTGACCTGGCTACAACCAGTCAACCTAAAATGTTTTATTCGAAGTTTTTTTTTATAAAAGAGATAAATTTTGCTTTTCTGTTTGTTGTACACTGACTTACTCAAGGACAAGAGAGGGCATGAATGGACCAAATGAGGCTCTTCTGGAAATAATAAGAGCATTTAGCTCGTCCATTTATCTATTAGGCATAGATGCTGCCAAAACCAAGCTCTTGACATATTGAGCAGCTTCTTTCACCTTGGTTATGTGCCTGATTCCTTCAGGCATAGCCATCGAGTAAAAACAGGGATGTGGAAAAGCTACAATTTTATTGCGTACATTATACATGAAATGCAATTTTTATGGTTGGAGTTTTTGAATTTGCTGATTCTGTTTGATTTTCGTTTCAGTATTAGAAATTGCAATGTTTTTATTTTTTGCTGTTTTTAGAAATTGCGACAGTTCTTGAACTAGCTTGGAGCTAGATGTTGACTTAAATGAAACGCATAAACCTTATCTAGGNATTGCAATGTTTTTATTTTTTGCTGTTTTTAGAAATTGCGACAGTTCTTGAACTAGTTTGGAGCTAGATGTTGACTTAAATGAAACGCATAAACCTTATCTAGGTATATGGATTTTAATGACAATATTGCTCTAGAATTTTGTTACTTCCACATCAAATCATATTCCTTTGGATTTATTGAGACACAATTTGAATGTTGAGCTTGGTATCTGAAAATATTAAATTAGCAAGGAACATTTGAAAATCCGGAGTGGTTGCTAAATTTTGAGAATATCGAAATCAGAATTTTTGGAGGAAGAAACAAATTTATTTTTTGTTCTTGCACTCCCAATTCCAATTTAGACTATAGATGTTCTTAGACGGTAAAGCCTCAACAAGCGCCCGCTAGGTAGTTGATCCTTTTACGATAGGAAAGATTCACTATGATATTGCTTCAATAACGACAATTAGAGTGAAAAGTCTTCAAAAGAAAGCTTTAGCAATGGTAAGAGTTACTAGGGTTTCATCATTTTTCATCTAACGCAGGACTATTATGTTTGGGGTTTGGTGGTGTTGTGTTTGGGAGTTTACTATCTTGTTTGCAAGTGAATTTCGCATCAAGCCCATGCTTAAAAACAAGAAAAATGCATTGGTAATGAACAGAACACACATATTGCAAGACTCATTCTTCCTACATGATTTTGAGTCTTAAATAACTCCCATAATATTCTTTCTGACTGGCACTCGGGAGGGTACTTCGTGTTTTAGATATCTAGATTCAAGTTCAGTGCATACTGTAATTAGTTAGCAATAAAATAAGTTATTCAAAATCATCTACATAATGAGGGTCGTTATTGTTACTCGAGGACACGAGTTGGCTCTAGAAGTAGGTCTCCAAGAACCCATTTTGGATATCAAACAGAAAATAGAACACTTTCTTGGTGTTCCTACGGCTTCTCAAACTCTCTGTGTTTGTGGGTGGGAATTGGTTGATGGACTTGATTTGGAAGATTACCCAATTGTCAATGAAGGCACAAAAATTGATCTCACAATCAAATGTATGGAGACTTCTTTTCAACATCATGGTAAGATTCAAATAACAGTCAAATTTTCATCAAGAAAGATAAATATAGAGGTCGATATAACAGAAACAGTCCGCAGTCTAAAAGAAAAAATCCATATAATTGATGGCACCCCGATCAAAAGAATGTCACTCTTCTTTTCTGGGAAAGAGCTGGATGAAGATTTTCGCGATTTGAGACAGTATGGCATTTGTGAGTCTTCGGAAATCATTGTGTTCCTTAAAACTATGAGCCGCTTGACAGCAGACCCTCCTTCAAGGAGGCTCAATCTGGTGGTGCAGACTTCCTCTAGCTTGCTTAATGCAGCCAGAATTCCTATAGAAATGAAGGACTCAAGTACTGTCAATGACTTGAGGCAGATACTGTTGACCAGAAAGTTAGTCCCAATGGATGATTACATATTCATCCACAAACAGAGGATTATGCGTGACAATTGTAGCCTATGCTGGCATGGTGTTGAAAACGGAGATTGCCTCTATATATTTAAGGGGACTGTTAGTCGTGATGGATACTGAGATACGGGAAAATAATCTTCAAAATGGTTGAGGTAGAGTAAATTTATAGCCGCGTTATAAGGGTGTGTAATATTCATGATATTGGATTGAGCTNTGGATGATTACATATTCATCCACAAACAGAGGATTATGCGTGACAATTGTAGCCTACGCTGGCATGGTGTTGAAAACGGAGATTGCCTCTATATATTTAAAGGGACTGTTAGTCGTGATGGATACTGAGATACGGGAAAATAATCTTCAAAATGGTTGAGGTAGAGTAAATTTATAGCCGTGTTATAAGGGTGTGTAATATTCATGATATTGGATTGAGTTGCTACTTATTTTTATTTCCATACAACATTATGGTGTGGTTACTAAGAACTTAATGTATGTAACTTGATGTCTTCTATCTCGAGATCAAATCATCAATCCAGAAGCATATATAATCTTAACACAGCACAATCCTCCTGACCATGAAGAGTCCAGGTAGTACATTCTCGAGGCCTGAAGATCAAAAGCAATTTGAATCGCATCCACTGTATCACATTCTTATTTTCTTTTTTCTACCCTGCATCAATGGTGGTTGAGCTGAAACCCGAAAATAATCAATCAACGAGAGTTCATTTTCATTCATTAAATGGCTCAGATCGCCATTGAGAATCAGAGTGAGTTTGATCATGATCAGGGAGATTTTCCGGGGCTTCANGTTGAGCTGAAACCCGAAAATAATCAATCAACGAGAGTTCATTTTCATTCATTAAATGGCTCAGATCGCCATCGAGAATCAGAGTGAGTTTGATCATGATCAGGGAGATTTTCCGGGGCTTCAATCTCTGTCTCTAGGTCCACAACCACGGCATTTTCACCCACTTGAATGCACAAGAGTTATCTGGCCAATATTTTCCTGTCACAACCATCATTCTTCCAGACAATGGTACAGTTGGTTACTCAACTCATTCTGAAGAGAGGGAGAGAGAAAATCATACACAAAGGGAAAGGNCTAGGTCCACAACCACGGCATTTTCACCCACTTGAATGCACAAGAGTTATCTGGCCAATATTTTCCTGTCACAACCATCATTCTTCCAGACAATGGTACAGTTAGTTACTCAACTCATTCTGAAGAGAGGGAGAGAGAAAATCATACACAAAGGGAAAGGTGGTCATGTGGACTGCATTATCGAAAAATGGTTTTATACCATGCTATGAAATGGGATACTTGTGAGTATATATTCCTACATCACTAGCGTGATGGTTATACCGGTTTGTCATATTACCATTGCACATTAAAAATAATTTATTAGTGACGAGAAAAAATACAAACAAATTTTAAATCGATGTAACATAATGAGATTTTTAAGTGGGCAATCTATGGTTACCCATATAATTAGGATTTCTTGAACTTTTTTGTGCATGATTAGAGGAATTTTCCAATATTTAAAAAATTCAACCAGATTAATTAAGTTTCAAATTTTAAAAGAGAAAATAAAAATTGACCATCACCTATTACTTAAGGACTCTCATAAAAATAGAAAAATAAAAAAAGGACTTTTATAAAAATAGATATTATGAGAAATAATAAGGGTATTCTCAAAATTAGATTATTATGATTCATTACAACTTGAAAAAAAATATGTAACTGCTTTGATATTCTTTTCGGCTGCAATACTTTTTTATTTTTTTTTTCATAGATTGTCTGTCTGAAAAACTCATTTATATAAAATACGGNTATTATGATTCATTACAACTTGAAAAAAAATATGTAACTGCTTTGATATTCTTTTCAGCTGCAATACTTTTTTATTTTTTTTTTCATAGATTGTCTGTCGGAAAAAC
Source organism: Ilex paraguariensis (assembly GCA_963454935.2). Lineage (NCBI taxonomy): Eukaryota > Viridiplantae > Streptophyta > Magnoliopsida > Aquifoliales > Aquifoliaceae > Ilex > Ilex paraguariensis. Next base: position 793,770 of record CAUOFW020002058.1, read on the forward strand.
TCATTTATATAAAATACGGATAATAATAAATAATCTAACAAAAAAATAATTAGAAGAAAAATACGTTAAGTGTACCTCACTCCTTGGTCTCTACTTAACATTAAAAAATAATAAAAAGTAGAAAGAAATAAGAGTTAATTCCACTGGATGACCCAAAGTATAAGATTTGTTTCATTTTGATCTCTAACGTTTCAATTACATTATTTTAGTTTTTGAAATATTTAATATATTTTTATATGATTTCTCAAGCTGATAACGTCTAGATCGGTAACAATTTTTTTGTTATAAATTTGTTATTTAATACCTAAATATAAACANTAACATTAAAAAATAATAAAAAGTAGAAAGAAATAAGAGTTAATTCCACTGGATGATCCAAAGTATAAGGTTTGTTTCATTTTGATCTCTAATGTTTCAATTACATTATTTTAGTTTTTGAAGTATTTAATATATTTTTATATGATTTCTCAAGCTGATAACGTCTAGATCGGTAACAATTTTTTTGTTACAAATTTGTTATTTAATACCTAAATATAAACAAAAAAAATAATTTAGATAACTCGTAACCAAATTTCTACTAAATTTTTGGTCAAATAGCTATCTAAATTATACAGTTTTAATCCGCACCTATCTAAATTTTGGTCGAGAGTTATCTATATTACATATTTTTGGTAAAAAATTATTTAAATTATTTTTTATCTATATTTAAGTACTGTGTTAAAAAATCGTTAGCTGTTTAAATGTTATCTACTTAAAGAATTACATAAAAATATATTTAATATTTCAAGANGCACCTATCTAAATTTTGGTCGAGAGTTATCTATATTACATATTTTTGGTAAAAAAACTATTTAAATTATTTTTTATCTATATTTAAGTATTGTGTTAAAAAATCGTTAGCAGTTTAAATGTTATCTAATTAAAGAATTACATAAAAATATATTTAATATTTCAAAAATCAAAATAATATAATTAAAATATTAAAAATTAAAATAAGATAAATTCTATACTTTATAAATCTCCGATACAATTTATCCAAGAAATAATATTAACAAATAATAATAAGAGTCACTGATGACTTAATCCACTAAAAGTTGGAAACTCTACACCTCCGGAGTCGGTTTAGGACAGCGGGCAAGAAAAAGCGTAGAACCGTCTGGACTCCCAAATGCAAAGAACACTTGAACAAGCCCCACTCAAACCAATTCGTTTCAAGCGATCTGTCCACACACATAATGGANGGAGTCGGTTTAGGACAGCGGGCAAGAAAAAGCGTAGAACCGTCTGGACTCCCAAATGCAAAGAACACTAGAACAAGCCCCACTCAAACCAATTCGTTTCAAGCGATCTGTCCACACACCTAATGAATCCTCAAACAGCGCTAGAATTTGTAAAGCGCGGAGCTACTCTCCTTCTTCTCGATGTTCCTCAATACACACTTATCGGCATTGACACTCAGGTACGTACTTATGTATTGTATATACACCATTATATGTTTGTTTGCTCAAAATTTATGAACAGTAGACATTAATTGAAAGGAATTGAATGAATATTGATCTTTAATCGGCTTAACCGTTTCGAAGTTGGCAAAAAGGAAATATATTGCTGTGTGTGGAGTTTGTGCAAGAATACGAAGTGATTCCGTTGTAATTATCAGAGTTCGGTACTAATCGTTGGCAGTTGGGTTATAACTGGTATCCGGTTCTCTGTTCATTTTAAATACTATGCTTTAATTGGATATCTTGTAGTTTTTAATGCAAAATTAATAGATGTTTTCTTAATTCAATTGGATAGAGTCAATTTTTGAAGTCCCATTCGTCTGGTGAAGCCTTAGCCTCTTGCAGCTTGTCAATTGTCCCCCAGACTCCCAGTTTTCTCTTCTGTTGTTTGCAGACAAATTTTATGATGCTTGCTTGCTTATCAGCCTTATCTTGATTCATATTTCTTCTATTTCATAATTGTTTCATTGTTTGCTTTAAATTTGATGCGTCCAAGCTAATGTTTTATACTTTAGGAACCTTTTTGAATCTTTGTGCTTAATATATGTTAATGTATTGGCCATTCGTTTTGGTATCCGACTTCTTTCTTTATCAGCTTGGTTCTAGAGTTCCTCCCCTAATTTCATATTAACTAACCTTGTTTGTCTGAAGATATCTATGCTATCTTAGTCACATTAATAATTTTGTGCCATGGCTTATGATTTTTCTTGTGGAGCTTAGCTGGACTAATACATTTATGTTGCAGACGTTCTCTGTAGGCCCTGCATTTAAGGGGATCAAGATGATTCCACCTGGTCCCCATTTTGTCTTCTATAGTTCATCAAGCAGGTTATCTTACTGCAAGTTACTTTTCTGAATATTGTGTCCTATTTTTCTGAAATTGTGTCCCATTTTTCTGAAATTGTGTCTGTCCCATCTTGTGTTTGAGAATTAGTAAATCCTGTTATACATTTTTTCATGCAGAGATGGACATGAGTTCTCACCAATCATTGGTTTCTTTATTCATGCGACCCCATCAGAGGTTTGAAGCGATTTTGCTTCCTCATTCATATTCTGAGTTCACAGCAACAATTCTTCACTGACATATTACCATTGTGTGAAAAGCTTCTAATGCATTATATTTATTTGAATTTAGATTTTTCTCCCTTCAACTGAATTGCCAAGTTTATAATTTAGGATATGTTTTGAATAAGTCTGTGGTTTTACTACTCACGAAAACGCTGCGGTGGTCTTGCACACAATGGCCATGCTGAATGTGTTATGTCAATGTCAATCGAACATCAAACTTACTGATGCAACCATGACATATATACATAGAGATATTAGTTGAAATGACTCAACGCAAGTACGAGTAAATATATTTTGAAATGACTCTTTAAAATAATTACGGCCCATGGTATTTGTAGACAGATGTTAGTTTTCCCTTTTCTGAGATCAATACAAAACTTGGAAGAATATCACTGTTGTTATATGAATTTTGGAATACCAAGACGCTGGTGTCAATTCAAATTATGACTTCCTTGACCCTAGACCGGGATTGCCAAGTTCCATAGCGTGACTCTCATAGCGGATCAATCATGGCTGTGTGAGCAGCTAACGTAATAGATTCATGATCATCCTACTCATCTCAAGCAAACCGAATGATACAGCAAAGTAAAACTAAGGTAAAATTATAACTTCATATTTATTTATCTTTTCTTAATTTACATTCAGATACATGACCTTAATTCCAAACATCAAACTTATAGTACATTCCTCACAATTTAAACATCAACTCCAAAGTTAAAGATATTCATTATTAAAGAGTCCACTACAAAGAAATTTTCATCCTTTTGGAGCTTTAAGAAGGCAGTGATTGCTGTTTTCAAACAGTGATTTATGAAAGAGATATTATGTCACCATATAATGGTAGTGCGTGCATTTATTTGTTGATGCTTGACAACTTTGTATTCTTAATTTGACACTGTAATCCAGTGCTTTGAGGTCTCAGAGTAACATACTAGACTTTAATCTCCAGTCATACCAGGATGATATGGTCAATTAGCAGTTGCAGTTCTTAGAAACCATGGAAATAATTTATAGGGACACGTATTTGGAATGAAAACTTACCTTATGCATAAGCAAAGCTGAAATCGCCGTCTGGGTAAAAAATTATTGAATCAACTTCTTTAAGAGTAAGGTGTTTGCACTCTATGAGATCAGTGTGTTTTTGCAGTACTGATCTGTTTCATACGTCATGGTTAACAGGTGATTGTTCGCAGATGGGATCAACAAGAGGAGCGACTATTCAAACTGCCAGAAGAAGAGGTCTGACACGTTTTCTTTTTTTCTTTCTTTTTTTGGTTGATGATTGTTTTATATGTATGTGCATAGATAATTGCAGCCAGAAATGGTGCAAAATGTACAAAAGAGTCCATTGCGTAAGCTTTACTCCCTGAGGCCTGAATAGGTATTATCTGTTCTCATGTTCCAGTAAGTGAGGGCAACTCCAAAGCTTTAAATTCACTAAACTAGATGGAGAAGACTTTGTGTACCACTAACAGAGTACTAAATTGCTTAAGTTTGAAGTGTTAAAGTGAGAGAAAGCTAACTAATTTAGCAAACCAAAGTTTTGAGGAAGCAAACATCCGGATAAGATTTTCTTCTAATACTATCATAGAAACTGTCAGACTTGGCAGTACTTAAGTTTATCAGATCTCATCTCTTGGACTCTAGGTGAAGACCAAGGTAGACACCTTTAAATCTTTACTACTACCCTTCTAGCATAGCACATAATTTGGTTTCAGAAGGCTAATATTGGCTTGCACCTGGAGAATTGAACTATTGGGCCACTAGGTTATGGGCTTTCTGAAAGACTGATGGATCACGTCAAGCAGCGGAGTGTCCTCCCCCGCTTCCTCTTACTTCTGTGTCAACCACGAATTCAATAGTATCTCATTTCTCTATGGATTGTGGCATAGCCCATGAAACAATAAATAACGTATAAAAATAGAGTCCACATCTCTCTTGCAACTCTTCTGTGCAGCAGTACATTGCCGCAGTAAATTCTTGCACTCTCTACAGATTCCTTGCACATAAAGTGCNAAATAGAGTCCACATCTCTCTTGCAACTCTTCTGTGCAGCAGTACATTGCAGCAGTAAATTCTTGCACTCTCTACAGATTCCTTGCACATAAAGTGCCATCTGATGTGAATTTTACCTTATCTCAACATTTAAACCCTCCAAAGTCCAAATAGCAATCCCTATTGTTTAACGGAAAAAGAGCCACCTTTGAGCTTCGGTAGTATATTTAATTTGTTTGTTCGTTATCGCTNGCCATCTGATGTGAATTTTACCTTATCTCAACATTTAAACCCTCCAAAGTCCAAATTGCAATCCCTATTGTTTAACGGAAAAAGAGCCACCTTTGAGCTTCGGTAGTATATTTAATTTGTTTGTTCGTTAGTTTAAATCAGACCTCGAAAATGGATGATCTTCAAAAGGTTCCAGTCATGGGTTATCCCAGCTATCAGGGAACTTCAGACCCAGCCTACTCCCACCAAATTTATGGTCTAAAAATATTTGTTTTTTCTCTGATAATAATTTGGTGTGTAAATATCNGGATGATCTTCAAAAGGTTCCAGTCATGGGTTATCCCAGCTATCAGGGAACTTCAGACCCAGCCTACTTCCACCAAATTTATGGTCTAAAAATATTTGTTTTTTCTCTGATAATAATTTGGTGTGTAAATAGCTGGATCCAATTGAAGATGTAGTTACTTTTAGTTCTTGCTGACACTTAAAGTAAACAAATGTGTGTAATTTCAACCATGTTATTCAAAATACGACCCATAGTTATGTAAAAGATTCTTTATGAAATTAAGAGAACATATTTGTGATTCAGTGGTGAAAGTTTGAATTGTAAAGTTTGTCTGTGTGATGCTCATTGATTTCATTTTTTGTTGCAGGAAGTGAGATACTCTGAAGCTGTAAAAAGTCTGGAGTTTGATAGACACCTTGGGCCTTATTCACTAGAGCGGTATGGAGATTGGAAGCAATTGTCTAACTACATTACAAAGAGTACCATTGAACACATTGGTAAGCCATCTGGCTACTTAATGGGCTCCTCTCGTTATTGTTTGTAATTCTTTTGGCCTGATTGGTTTTTGTGGGGTACTTTGGGTATTTATTAATGATTGAGATTTTAGTATTTGTTGGTCAAAATTGATAGATGGGGTCTGGTACTAAATTTGAATTAGGTAGCTGATGTATTCCTGTACGCCCTCCATGTTGGCTTTATTATCTTTTGGTTAGAAAAATAAGTATTGGCTTTGTAAATTGATTGAACGGCCAAGGCTGCATTAGGTCTTCTCGTGTTGTGACACCAGGAGTTTCTAAGGGTGAGCAGCCACTGCCTGTATTTTTTGTTTTAGTTTTGCTACACATTTTTATTGTCAATTTTTACTTTAGTTTTTGGTTTTTATTGCTGATTATTTGCAACATGCTAAAAAGATGACAGAATATTCTGCCACTCTTAAAATACGTTACTGAAATAGTTTTTACAGGCAAGTCACTTATAAAGTGCATGTTTAAAACTACAATCAGCGACAACATCATGTTACATATTAAAGGAAATAGAAAAACTCATTAACTTCCTCTTCAACTTTCTTTCTTTCTTGCTCTTTTATTAGCTTCCTTTCCCTTTTGTTCCCTTCCCTCCAAACCAGACACTCTTAATTTGTGGTACCGTTTCTCTTTGTAGGAAGGCCACTCTTTTGGTACATGAATTTTTTTCTCATGATCAAGTGATGAATTTTTTAAATCATATATTTATCAAGATGGACCCGATTTAGCTCATCACCAAAGGATTATTTCTTATTTTCTTTTTTTGGGGGTATCAAATATCAAATTTACTAAATAACATTTTGCTATGACATTATACACTGTAAAGATCCAGGCAAGGGTTTATTTGGCTCAGGAAATCCCAATATTTTGAAGTTTTCATACTAATATTATTCTTGGTTGATGCCTCAATCTCCATTAAATGTGTCATTGATCTTAGACATAGACATGTTAGTAACTTCCTTTTAATGATCTTCAGACCTGTAAATTTTATAGATTTCAGAGAGAAATAATATCTCTATTTATGATCAGCTTGCGCAGCCTTTTCATTTTCAATCTGGTTTTCCATAATTTCTTTAATTTACAGAACCCATTGGAGGAGAAATCACGGTTGCATGTGAATCAGAGATGGTGGTTAACAGTCCTAAAACATCCATGGAAGAAGTTTTGGCAGAGCAGTTGAAGAGTGGTAAATTTTCAAGCCTCATTGACAAGCCTAAGAGAAGTGGGTGCTATTACACACCAATTCCCCGTGTTATAAAGCACAAGGGTATTAGTGGGCAAGAACTTACTAATTTGAACCTTGACAAGGTATGCATTGATGCGAATTTTTATGGTATGTTACTAAAGTTGCATAGTTTTGAGCAACCTTGCATATTGTTAGATTTGAATAATTATTGTGCTTGACTACTTGCTGTCAGACACATCTTTTGGAAAGCATATTGAATAATGACTATGGAGGTGATGAAGACTTACTTCTGGCAGAACTTCAATTTGCATTTGTTGCATTTTTGGTATATAATTGGATTTCTTGTTTAATACATGTGATCTTGTTGAAGAAAATCTTTGGATCTTCACCACATTTGCTCTTTTGCAGATTGGGCAATCGCTTGAAGCATTTCTACAGTGGAAAACTTTAGTTAGCCTCTTACTTGGCTGCACAGAAGCTGTAAGTAACGAGATTGCTAATTCTTCATTGGTTAGGACCTTGTTTTGTATAAACGTACTATATGACATCATATGAACGTTGACTTTACTTGTAATAGTTCACTAGTTATATTTATATTGCTAATGAGAATATCAATAAAAAACATTTCCAAACTACAGGATTTTATGCAGAGATCAAGTTTATGCTACTCTGTAACCCCTCATAACATGTCCAATACTGTCTAACCCCTCATACTTGGACACACATTATTTGTAGCAACTTGAGTTTATGCTTTTATTTTGGTTTTGAACATTTTATATTGACGGTCCTTTTTTGCAGCCTTTCCACACAAGGAGTCGGCTGTTCACCAAGGTAATTTGTTAAAGCATCTCTCTTCTTAGATATTCTTGTTTTCTTTTGCCCCATGGCAATTGTGGTGATTTGGAATGCAATGCAAAGTAGAATTGTATGGCAAACTTCACAAAATCTTCTTGCAGCTCTTCGGGGCTGGATGCGCCAGTCTAGAAGAATTATTTTCAATGCATTTATGTTAACATTTATAGATGTTTATGATATTATTTTGGAAGGTAGGCTATGTTTTTCACATTACATCCTCTGTCATCTTTTTTTTTTTTGGCCCATTAAAACTGATGCTATGGATTTCCACAATACCATCACTAGAATTTTGTNTCACATTACATCCTCTGTCATCTTTTTTTTTTTTGGCCCATTAAAACTGATGCTATCGATTTCAACAATACCATCACTAGAATTTTTTATTCTATTATTTTGGGAACCATAGTGTCTGTCAGGTTACAAGCCATTGCTCCTCATGTCCTGGATACATGTTCCTGTTGGCGTTCAACTTCTTTTTATGGCGGGTGCAACTTGAACCATTTGGACTTATATTCGTGTGTGGATTATTGGGGCCTTCATTGAATGTTACCAACTTGGCTAAGTCATCAGCCTTTTGTTTGAGTACCATTCTTGTTTAAAATCAGTTCTCTCATAATTGGGTTGGTATTGGTTTATTACACCCTGGACATACTCATTCACTTTATCCTACAACCTTTATATTTTTTTCTTGCTTTCTTTGTAATTCAATGTTTGTATTTTTCCATCGGGCTTTCGTTGCCCTTTTTGGTTTTGGTTCCTGCTGATATCTGAACTTGTTGGTTGTTTACAGTTTATTAAAGCCATCTATTATCAGCTGAAGTATGGATTGCAAAAGGACAATACAGACACTGGCGTTGCAGAGAGGGGGGCTTTAGCATTGCTGGATGAGTCTTGGATATCGGCTGGTAGCTTTTTGCACCACCTTTGCAAGGTAGTCACCGCTTTTGTTATTTGCAGGCTAAAATTTACCTCCAGTTGCTCAGCAAAGGCACAAAACAATAAGCTTTAATTTCACAAGATTAGGGAACAGCAAGGACTAAGGGCCATGTCATGGTAGTCACCTAAGATATATTCTTGAAAGGAGGGATGCCAAACTGATAAAACTGTTGAAGAAAATTACATCGACCAGATTCTCAACACCATATAGACAGTAGTATCCATTAATGGCAGTTGCAAAAGGCAGGAAATCCATCAACCAAGTGTGGTGTCTTTTATTGCATCAAACTAATGGAAAAGTATTGGCTTTAAAATTGAGAAAATCTACAAGGTGCAAGCTATTGCTCATGGTTTCATCACTGTGCACTGTTTTAGAATCATTGTTCTTCTGCCAGTAAAGTTGCAAGATATTTTATCTTCTACTACTACATATTTTACCTTCCGGTGTAAGTCTACTTACTATCAATAAGGAAATCAGTGTTAGATAATTGGATATATACTTACCATCAATAATAAGGAAATCAGTGTTGTGTAATAATGTTGCTCACTAGATTTCATTATTGTTTGATCAAAACAGCTCTTGAAATGCTACCACTCTAGAATTTTTTTGATTTCAGGATTTCTTCTCTTTGGTGCTTGAAGCCCCAGTAGTAGATGGAGGTCTTCTGACTGCGGTGTGTATTCTAGTCCTTTACTTGAGCCCATACTTTTTCTGCTGATTTTGTTTGCAAACAAATAAGAGTTTTCTGGTTCAATGACTGATGGTGTGCAAGCCAATGTGGGACTTTTCAGGGTTTTTTAATTTAGTTGTTTATTTTCAAAAAATAACTGTAGAAAGATATACAGCCTCTAATTTAATATTGTTTACTTAGCATACTCTTAAAATACATGTGTAAGGATGCATGAAAATAAATTTGCATCTTAAATTACTTGTAAGAGGAACTTTTGCCCTTATTATCTATTACATAAAGCAAGCAAGGGACTTTGTTGTGTTATGGAGTCATATTTTTAGAACGTTTCCCCTCAACATTGTGGAAGAACAAGCCATACAACCACCTTTAAAGGACAATACAAGAAAAATGTGGAATGTTCTGTGTGTGTGTGGTCTTTTGGTTAACAAGGATGACCAGGCCCGTCTCCCCAACAACTTGTAGGCTTCTCCCTCATCTTGCATACCCCATTTTTTTTTTTTTTTGCACTAGGTAATTACTAGAATAAGTCCCAGTGAACACAAAGGGGAAACTCAAAAGTTTGTCTGCCAATTGGACTACTCTATAGAGTATTCAAAGTGAAAAATTCCACCATCTGTTTTGAGTTCATGAAAAGTCGTCGTTGTCACTTGCTCTCTATGAGCCATGAGACCCAGTACATTGGTTGCTGCTCCTGAACTTCCCAATATGAATAACTTGAGCAGGTGATTTTTAAGCAATTTGTATTAGCATTAGGATGATGGATTGAGTTTAAAGTAATAAAATTATTAGTCTGTTGATGCACATAAGTCTGGCCATGTTAACTTCTAATTGTTGTTTCTTTGTTTGTGAAAAGCGTTATTGATGGTGAGTCACTATCTTTTTGCTTGTCTTCTGCCCCTTCTAATGTCGCTATCCATCCCATTTCACAGAATATATTATCAATTAACAACAAAAGAATGGACTACTTCATCACTCATGCAGTCAGATCTTGTCTCCAAAATTATGATAATCATCTTTGTATACTCAATTTCTCAGGCTATTTTGCGCACATGGACTTCAAAGAAATTGAGAATACAAACACAACTGTGGTGGCATGTTTGGGTCAAGCATAAAATCGGTTTACATGTCATAAGCTCCATCCTCTGCTTTTGTTTTGCTAGGACTCGAATGCAAAATTTTGTAGTAGAATGATTCAATTTCTATTGCAGTGGATGGAAATCATTGTCATCATCATTCATTTTTATTGCTGAATTTTTAAGTTAGTTGCTTATTGTCCATTACATCATGTTGAGTGGAACAATAATAATTCAATCTTTTTTGTAGACAAGAAAACTCAAAACACTGCTTGAGGGAACTCTAGGATGGGAATTCCAGCAAAACAGTGCAGTTGACGGAATGTGCTGCGAAAATGAGGTTAGTTATTTAGCAACTCATTTATGATAGTTGTATGGTACTATCCCTCTATCACAAAATTGGTCTCTTCTTTATTTCTGTAGTTTGCTCCAGTAGTCGTGGATGACCCAAGTTATAACTGAGCTCCAGCTGCTACGCACCCCACCCTCCCCCGGCGCGGAAGTCGTTGATTTTGTTATTGGGTCAGCACGCAACTAATTGAGGCAACTAAGTCATGTACCATGTTGCACATCATAGCTTTCCCATTCCATCAAAATTACCCTTCACTTCCTGTTATATGTCTGCATCATTATTAACAGAGGAAAGGTAGTGAATTTTTTTGTCTAAATTAGTGACTTGGAATCGAAAACTGTAAATAGTTGTCTTCTTGGTGTTGCTGTTGCTTTGAAATGCAAGCCGTCTTAGGTACGTGTATGGCAATTAAGGTGAACTTTGGACTTGGACATGGTGCCAGCTACACTCTTTAACAGCAACCATGGTGGTTAAAATGATGGTGTGCCTTTCAAGCACCTATGAAATCCTATGAAGTTTTTGTTACCATCTCATCTAAAACCCTAAAAGGAAGGGTGGTAATCGAGCCGAGTTTTAGGAGCTTGAGTCTGAGCTAGTTAGATTCTTTTTTTTAAACGACCTTAAAAAATTATTTAAACTCGACTTATTTAGAATTCGAATCAAATTCAAGCTCGAGTTCGAGTCGAATTTGAGTAGATCGATTATTTTATATATAAACGAGTCAAGTTTTACGAGTTTGAATNTTGCAGTGGATGGAAATCATTGTCATCATCATTCATTTTTATTGCTGAATTTTTAAGTTAGTTGCTTATTGTCCATTACATCATGTTGAGTGGAACAATAATAATTCAATCTTTTTTTTAGACAAGAAAACTCAAAACACTGCTTGAGGGAACTCTAGGATGGGAATTCCAGCAAAACAGTGCAGTTGACGGAATGTGCTGCGAAAATGAGGTTAGTTATTTAGCAACTCATTTATGGTAGTTGTATGGTACTATCCCTCTTATCACAAAATTGGTCTCTTCTTTATTTCTGTAGTTTGCTCCAGTAGTCGTGGATGACCCAAGTTATAACTGAGCTCCAGCTGCTACGCACCCCACCCTCCCCCGGCGCGGAAGTCGTTGATTTTGTTATTGGGTCAGCACGCAACTAATTGAGGCAACTAAGTCATGTACCATGTTGCACATCATAGCTTTCCCATTCCATCAAAATTACCCTTCACTTCCTGTTATATGTCTGCATCATTATTAACAGAGGAAAGGTAGTGAATTTTTTTGTCTAAATTAGTGACTTGGAATCGAAAACTGTAAATAGTTGTCTTCTTGGTGTTGCTGTTGCTTTGAAATGCAAGCCGTCTTAGGTACGTGTATGGCAATTAAGGTGAACTTTGGACTTGGACATGGTGCCAGCTACACTCTTTAACAGCAACCATGGTGGTTAAAATGATGGTGTGCCTTTCAAGCACCTATGAAATCCTATGAAGTTTTTGTTACCATCTCATCTAAAACCCTAAAAGGAAGGGTGGTAATCGAGCCGAGTTTTAGGAGCTTGAGTCTGAGCTAGTTAGATTCTTTTTTTTAAACGATCTTAAAAAATTATTTAAACTCGACTTATTTAGAATTCGAATCAAATTCAAGCTCGAGTTCGAGTCGAATTTGAGTAGATCGATTATTTTATATATAAACGAGTCAAGTTTGAGTTGAGTTTTTTAGGATCGTTTTTTTAAATGAACATAAAAAATTGTTTGAATTCAATTCTTTTAGAACGCGAGCCCAAACTCGAGTTAAGTTTTATACAAGTTGGATAAAATTTGAGTAACTTGATTATTTTATATATAAACGAGTCGAGTTTTATGAGGTTTGAGTCAAGAAAAAATTATTTAAGTTCAGCTCGTTTAAAACACGAGTTCTAGTTCGAGCTGAACTTGAGTAATTAGTCTTTATTAACACCCCACCTAAAAGCTCTTTACACGAGTCAATCCATATGTAAATCTTAGAATTATGACGGTAATAATGAGATTTAAATACAAGATCTTTTAATTTGATGGCATGTTAAACCATCATTTGTAAGAACTGAAGTTATGTGAAGAATGTAATTTTTATTTGCAAGTGTGAAATTCTATGTGTTGTCGTTCAATAATTGGATTATTCAATTGAGATTAACCTTCTTGGTTCTCCTCTTAATAGGAATAGATACATGATTTCATTCAAAAAAAAATGTTTGAAGTAAAATCCCAAAAAAATTTAAGTTCAAATTTGTTAAGAGCAATTTGTTAACAAAAACAAACGAAAAACAGATTAATCTGAGCCTAGTCATTTCGAATGTCTATGATAGCAATTACATTTTTTAATATAAATCATTAAATTTTAGTGTTAATCGTAAATTGNATCTGAGCCTAGTCATTTCGAATGTCTATGATAGCAATTACATTTTTTAATATAAAATCATTAAATTTTAGTGTTAATCATAAATTGTACCTCGAAAGATCGTTCGAATATTAATTTGTATATTTAAAGATAAAAAATTTTAATTTGTACCCTCAAATATATAATTTGTATCGTGTCAGTTTGTTGTCTAAAATTAGTTAGGTAAGTTACACCTAGACCATCTCAAGTTTGTCACTTAATCATTTGGAGTTTTTCACATTTAGAATATTATTCTTACATCTTTTGACATTTTTGCACGTGTCACATATGATTCTTTATCGTTGATATTTGTTAATATAACTGTTAAAAAAATGATATCATCCTAATAAAAAATTATAATTTTGTGGGTCTATTATAATTTAAAATTCAAAATCAAGCTTATTATTTGAATATTTAATATAATCCATGAATTTATATATTATTANTTCATGTTACCTTTAATTTTGTGGGTCTATTATAATTTGAAATTTAAAATCAAGCTTATTATTTGAATATTTAATATAATGCATGAATTTATATCCAATGCAATATATCAGTTGAACAAAATTATTTGGATATCTAATTGAGAGAATATTTTTGTCATATTTGAATTTTGCATGGGATGTAAGTGTAATATTTTAAATGTTAAGGGTCTAAGTGATTAAGTGACAAGTAGGAGAGGGTTTAGATATAATTTATCCTTTTAGTTTTAGACAACAAATTGACGGTTGTTAGTTTTATGTGCGTATTGATACATATTTTTATCTTTGAAAGTGAAAATTAAAATTTTTAATTTTTGAGGGTGTGAATTAAAATTTCCTAAAGTTTATGTGAGGACAGTTTGAAAGCCTATAATAAAGTGTTTAGGTAGAGGAAAGGTAGGAAACAAGAAAATATATTTGGTCACATGATGTCTACTCTATCGTAACACAACGAGAAATTTTCGTAACACTTGCTTGTTAGACTCACGAGCTAATTTTTTCAAAAAATATTTGAACAATTTCACAGGTGACATTAATTAATTGAGAACATATAATATTTTATGTATAATGTACATCATATATTACTGTCATGTAGAGTATGGTGGACACATAATATTTTCTCATAAAAGAGAGTAGAAATTCAACAAGAAGATGCGGTGGAAAAAGAAATTTTCTCATTTGGTTAAGGGACAATGGATAGAGAATAGAAGACATCTATTATTTTCTCCTCATCTATTTTCCGAGAAAATAAAAGAAACAAAAAATGGGATCCATTTTGTCTCTCTGCCAAACATGAGAAATTGATGAGAGAAGAAAAGGAGAGAAAATAAAAATACTTTCCCTCACTTTTTTTTCCCACTTCCTTTCACTCAAAACAAACATAGGTTAAAACACTAGGAACCGTATGGTGAAAATGGCCCGGAGGCTCCATTCCCGCCTTTCTCGTCTACCCTCTCTCTTCACAACCACAAAACCCCAATTTCAACCCCAAGTTTTACACTTCAGAGTTCAAATTCTCTATGATTCGTTCGTGTTCGGTCCAACAAACCAACTAAATGGCTCATGTTTCNAAATTCTCTATGATTCGTTCGTGTTCGGTCCAAAAAACCAACTAAATGGCTCATGTTTCCCCTTTTTACAAGGTTAGTTTCCACCCACTGATCGAGAACTTAATTTTTTTTTTTGCTGGGTTTCTCTCAGCTCCTTAACATAATAGATAGACCAGTAAATTTCATTTTTCGGATATGTTTTCTTTATCTGGCGAGTTTCGTTGTTTATGCATGATAAAATTTTATTTGAAGGCTGTGGCGATGATGTCGACTATGTATTTGTGTAAAGCATCTAGAGAAGACGATGATGGGAAAAAGACCCATTTCGAAGATTAGGATTTTGTGAAATTTTGATGTTGAAGTTAGTTTTCTTGCCTGAGATCACTTTAAGTGTGGAAGAATAAATGTTTTTGTTGGACTAAGAATTTAAATATTTAAGATTTTGGATTTTTAGAGCTGATATTCTTCACATATTACGGAAACAGCCTCTAGGGGTAAGGTTGCATTCATCAAACCCTCCCCAAACCCGAAAATGACGGAAGTCTGTTGCACTACTTCCTTTATATTCTTCACCTAGTGGGACAAGTTTGAGGATTTATAGATTATCTATTTGTCCAATGATTCTTATATTTATTATTACTCTTTTTTTTTTTTTGATAGTAACCAAAAACTTTCATTAAATAAGAAAGTTTACATCATGGGTGGACAAGAAGTCCAACCAAAAATGAACCTAATCAGAAAATTACATCAATATTTATAATTACTCGTAGTGCATAAAAGAGGAAGGAGGGATGCTAAATTTCTAGTATTTTGTTTGTTGGACTTTGGAGCTTATGGTTTGAAGGGTTGCTTCTCATTTGGCAGTATTGGGTGTGAACCACAACTCATTTTCTTGTCTAAGGAGGTATGCAAAATTAGACAATTGTGCATCACTAGGTGCAGGTTCAGTCAAAATGTTACCTAGGCAGTTAGCCACTAGTCTTCCCTACATGTTGTCTATTTTTTCAACAAGCACGGGAGGATTACATTTATGCTCCATGGAGGTTTTATATACATGCGCCAAGCACTGTAAGGGGCAGATTAATGGTCCTTTACTCTAGGTTTGTCTAGTTGAGAGCCAAGCGCTTAGGTTTTAAACATTTTGAGCAGCCAACTAAAACTTACTTCTCTTCATAGGTATACCATTTTTTTTGTGAAGATTTATTACTTAGAATCCTATTTAGTTTGAGGTTTGAGTGGCTAAAACACTAATATATTGAATTTTATTTGTTTCTCCAACTACCTTGCAATCTAATGGCACATACAAGTTTCTTCTTTTAGTTCTTAGGCTTGGAAACCCCAATACTTTCATCATAAGATTTGAAATCGCTAATAAGATTTTGTGTTTCCAATCATTGACTTTACAAGTGCTTTGAATTCGCAAGCTGTAAGATTATATTTAAGCATATTTCTCTCAAAGAGCCCACAATAATGAGACTTTTTTTTTAAATCTTCATTTTTATATTGTGCCTTTCAGCAAAAAACTAGATCTATTCCTCCTTTCCTTTCATGCATTATCTTTTTGAGCTAAAATCTTTGGAGATGTCTTACATTTGTCGTAGCATCAAGATCATATGCTCATCGTGGACGTTCACATTATGATTTATTTGGCAATGGAAAACCCGGAGACGAGGAATTCAGGAAAGCTTGGGGGAAACAGATGGATGAAGAGAGTTGTCTCTGGACAGGTAGTGAAGATGAAAGTGATACTGAAAAAGGGCAAAGTAGTCTTGAAGAAGAGATTAGAAAAGTAAAACACCAGGCAAAGGAGCATTCTGATCTCATTGATGCCGATGACAGTGATGAGTTGAGAAGTGTATGGTCTGAAAGTGATGAGGAGAAAACATTGTGGACTGGTGACGAAGGAGATGATGATGATGATATTCCTACAGAAGCCTACCCAAATGAGAAAAGTGATGAATATTTAGATAAATTGTTTGAGTTTGAGGAGAAACCAAAATATCGAACAATCTCAGAACTTCTGAAAGCTGAGCAGGAACCAGAAGAGTTGTCCCCAGGTAAGCAAGCTAGAAAACTTGCAGTTGAGAACGCTCTGAAAAAATTGAAGAAGGGGCCAGATGGGCGTTACACTAATGTGTGGGAGGTCATGAGTGATGTAGACATTCTCATTGGGGCATTTGAAAATATTGTTTCGGGACCAGAGTATGAAGAACTTCGACAGGGAGGGCCGAAGAAATTAAATATTCAATTTTTCAAGGATATACAAGCTCGTATGAGAGATCCAAATTTTAAGTTCTCACCTGAGTTAAAATTAAAACCAAAAAGCAAACTGGTGCCAAGAAAGAAATGGCAGAAGACACAATCTAGACGAAGGAAAGCACAAAAGCGCTAAGAGGTAGCCTTTTCTTCTCTCAAATTTGAACAGGTGAGCTGTATATTCTTTATCTTTTGCAATTATGTTCCATTTTTTAAATCTTCTGCAAGCAATGATAAAGTTATACATGCTATCCTTTCCTACTGGAGAATTTTTTCATTGCCGTCACTAATTCATTGACTGATCAACTATTTATCTCTATATCAGNTGTTCCATTTTTTAAATCTTCTGCAAGCAATGATAAAGTTATACATGCTATCCTTTCCTACTGGAGAATTTTTTCATTGCCGTCACTAATTCATTGACTGACCAACTATTTATCTCTATATCTGTTACTTTTCTATCTATTATTTATTGGGTTAATTATAACTTTACCCTTAACGTATTCCTGGCTTGTCCCTTTGGTTTTTAAGCTTGATTCTTAGAGTATCAGTGGCTTTAGATGGTGATGTGTTCAATTGGGTTTCTGAGTGAAGTGACACGGAGTAATGAGATATGGGGAATGATTTGGAGGAGGAGAGGCTAGATGTGAAGTTTTTGCTTCTTTTCTGTTGTAGGGTGGTGGTGTGCTGGAGGGTGGGGATTAGTTTTCTTCAGCGTTGTCGCGATACATTTGTGTGTGGCTGTGTTGGTTAACGGTGATCAGGTTGCGGAGGGGAGAGAGAAGAAAAAAGGGAGGGTTTTGTAAGAGCAAAGCAGCTTAGTGGTAAAAAGTTGAAAATGACCTTTTTCCCAACCAANTGGAGGGTGGGGATTAGTTTTCTTCAGCGTTGTCGCGATACATTTGTGTGTGGCTGTATTGGTTAACGGTGATCAGGTTGCGGAGGGGAGAGAGAAGAAAAAAGGGAGGGTTTTGTAAGAGCAAAACAGCTTAGTGGTAAAAAGTTGAAAATTACCTTTTTCCCAACCCANGTTAACGGTGATCAGGTTGCGGAGGGGAGAGAGAAGAAAAAAGGGAGGGTTTTGTAAGAGCAAAGCAGCTTAGTGGTAAAAAGTTGAAAATGACCTTTTTCCCAACCAATACCTATGAATATGCATCATATGCTGAAAACATGTTATTCTTTGCTCAAAATTTTGTAGGATGGTTACCAAAGGATCACCGTGGGAGTTGGATTATACTTTAGTGGTGAAAAGTGTGTTTAATCCTTATTTCTTTGGGTCTAAACTTGATTGATGTTTGTAGCTACCTTTGTCCACCATCTTTGGACTTTGGGCAGGTTGAAATGACTAGGTTTTTCACTGACATTAGATGAATTATGGTTCTCAAAGCTGTCATATTATGAACAATTTTCAGATGAAAACAGGACATTTAGCGTTCTTTAGTATAGTAAATCTTACATGGGGGGTCNTTACCAAAGGATCACCGTGGGAGTTGGATTATACTTTAGTGGTGAAAAGTGTGTTTGATCCTTATTTCTTTGGGTCTAAACTTGATTGATGTTTGTAGCTACCTTTGTCCACCATCTTTGGAATTTGGGCAGGTTGAAATGACTAGGTTTTTCACTGACATTAGATGGATTATGGTTCTCAGAGCTGTCATATTATGAACAATTTTCAGATGAAAACAGGACATTTAGCGTTCTTTAGTATAGTAAATCTTACATGGGGGGCCTCATATGACACGATACCTATGCTTACAAGCAAATAATATGTATTGAAACACATTATATATGATCAAGTCTTACCTAATCTACTTGAATCTGTAACCACACTCAGAGAACATTCTAAATTTACATAAACAGTGGCTGCTAAAATAGTCATCTTTCTTGTTTGCACAACCTGAAATTCTGTACATAACATCTACTTTGTCATTAATAGTCAATTGCTAGGTAGTACAGAAGTGAAGCTATACTAATAGTCAGTCTGGGTAGATGTATGATTCATCATCATCTGGGGTTCATGTAGGTAGACATTGTCAATGCATAGTTATGTTGCTTAAGACATGAATGTTCTGCATGTCAATGTTCATCGTCACGGGAGATGGATGGTAGAACTAGTGTCCCTGCATGTTGTTCATCATCATGAATGATGGATGCCAATAGTTATGAGCTGGTAAACCTGCATAACACATTGGAAGCCCATCAAAGTCACTGTCTTCNGTGAAGCTATACTAATAGTCAGTCTGGGTAGATGTATGATTCATCATCATCTGGGGATCATGTAGGTAGACATTGTCAATGCATAGTTATGTTGCTTAAGACATGAATGTTCTTCATGTCAATGTTCATCGTCACGGGAGATGGATGGTAGAACTAGTGTCCCTGGATGTTGTTCATCATCATGAATGATGGATGCCAATAGTTTTGAGCTGGTAAACCTGCATAACACATTGGAAGCCCCATCAAAGTCACTGTCTACNAGGACTACACATATGCAAAGCTAAGATATGGCCCTCTCTGTCCGAGAGAGAGAGAGAGTTATGATTTGATTGGCTCAGGGACTTGATACTTGACAGTTTGACAAACATACTTTTGTCATGCAGATGCCATTTTCTCGTGATAGATGATTTTTGAATTATACAAAATTCAAATTTTATCAAAATTCATTAATTAGTTGAGCCATATAAACCCCATATCTAACTCGAGACTGTTCAAATATTAATATCGTTGAGATTTATCGCTAAGCCCAACTTGAATATTCAAAATCTATGTTTATTGCTGAATTTTTTGAGATAGATTTGGGTTGACGCGCCCAATTACCTCTCTACATTAAGGAAATGTGGACATGGAATTGGTCGATCTGCACAAGTTTTGGACTCTATGTTTTACCCTAGGAGCAGATATTGGACTAATAATCCTGTGGGATTCGGCACCTTCTCTCATTTCCGCGCGCTGAGTAAAGATTTTGGTAATGATCATCCAAATTTAAGTCGCGGAGAGTAGAAATGCGGATTTGTTTCCAGTGGCTTGATGGGGTTAAAGTTAAGCAATGACTACAATTGTCCTTACGGAGCGCTTGGAGAGTCCACCGTCTAGACCCCTCCCTCTGGAGGACTATCTAGTAGGTTTGGGTTATTATGGTCACGATTAGACATAATTCCCATGCCGATCACTCACTTGCAACCTTTTTTATAATGGAGAGAAAAAAAAAAAAAACATTAATAGGTCATTCATTTAAAGAACCTTCCTTTCTAATCGAACAACTGCAAAAGCAAGAATGGAGCTTTATAATAATCATTCACTTCTTTTTTTAATACCACCATTAACTAATTAATATTGCAAGTGGCCCCCCTCTTTTATTGTTAATACAACAAGTGCCCCTCTGTTTTGGGTATTTTATATTTTTTCTGCGGCGGCATGGACCAGTGCCCTGCAAAAGAGAGACACATAAATCATGGTTAACTACATAATATACATATACATCTAATATGTATATTATATGTAATTGGTGTTGATTAGTATTAAATTGCCGGAAAATTAATTTTGATATAATTATTGTAAGATCGGAAGATTGTTTGTTTGTTGTTGTCTTCTTGAATCATACCTAAAACCAAGAGGAAAATTTGTCATAAGATTGTTTGGTCATTCCCCACTTACATAGTGTGTTTTCGACCATCGAGATGAAATTAATCAAATAGATAAACTACAATTTGTTGAAACACACACACACACTCTCTCTCTCTCCAACACTAAGGTTGTGGTCTTGGATTTTAAGGACAAACTTGAATTTAACTTCTATTGAACTCAAATTTTATTCTGCGTTTGTATTATTGTATGATGAAACCCAATTTAAATTTGAATGTCAATTCAAAATTTTAACTTGAATTTCAATTCGAATTATTTAATATGATTTCTAGACTTCAGCATAGATAATACTTGGGTTTAAAATTTTTGTTTAAAGCCGAGTTCGAGTTCGGATTCAACTTGAATTGATTATTTTATGACGTGGGTTGAGCCCTAATTTATGATAGTGTATCGTTTCTTTGTTTAAAAAACAAGGTTGGAAGTATATGTTTGTCCATAAGAGTATTATGATACATAAAAAAGCTATCAATTTTAGTCAACAAAAAAAGAAAAAGAAAAAAAAAAGACTAATCTCTATCCAATCAGATGCAGCCATTTGATCACCATTATCACATTACATTCTCATAATACTTTATTCAACCTAAAGCCCCAAACTAATCAGCCGGCCATACGCAAAGAACGAATGAATTCTAAATGGGATCATCTTTTAATAATAACCTAAAGTGGAATGTATATTAAACTATGGGATTTTTGGAACCTCGAAAATAGCCACTATGTTATGTTTTTGGTTTCAATAATGCCAGTTATATCTAATTTGTTGATCTAATTTGTTAAAAATAGTCACTATGTTATGTTTTCGGTTTCATTAGATTAATTGCGGGTTCCAAGAAGTACTGGATTTACTGTCAATTCAATAGTTATGAATGATTAGATCAACAAATTAAATCAATAAATTAAGTCTAAGTACTATTGCACGGTGGGTTTATTTGAGTAATGTTGTTCAGACCTAATTTACTATGACTCTTAGATTGATTTTGGGCTCTATTAAGTATTGAAACTTAATGTTGACTTAATGATTCTATTAAAATTACATTATCAAGCCAACAAATTAGGTAAAATTTTTAAATTTAAATAGCATGACTCGGGTTTATACATAAATTAGGGATAATTCGTACCTAAAGGTACAATATAATATAAATAATTTTAAGAGAGATATTAATGACTATTGAATAAGCCTATTTAAGTCTATATAATATAAATAATTTTAAGAGAGATATTAATGACTATTGAATAAGTCTATTTAAGTCTATTTGAAATCGTCGATAAATTTATTAAAATATGCTCTNAGAGATATTAATGACTGTTGAATAAGTTTATTTGAAATTGTCGATAAATTTATTAAAATATGTTATGTTTTCTGTTATAGATTAGATTAGTACGGTCTCTTTAGTGCCGGAAGAATCTTATTCTACCCCCACAACCTTCGAAAGTTGTCTTTACCATGTGGGAATCAACTTGCTATATTATTCTGATTTGACCTCTCCTCTCGTTTACCTCCTTCGCCTTTTGAGATTAGAAGAGTGAGTTTTACTTTTAAGATCACAATTAGAGCAGATCTGAACTTCAAATAAAAAATTGACATAATTAATTACACCCCTTTTTTCTGCTTTTAGTACAAAGACCTTTGATAGTTGATCGGATCTACAGTACATAACACAGTTTTTGCCCAATTTATCCTTTTAGACGCATGCTTTTTAATGTACAAATGTATTTGTAAAAAAAATTCTAAAAAATATATTTTTGTATAAATAATGGTAGATTAGAAAGTAAGTAAAAATTTACTGTATAAACTATAACGGGTACAAAGTGAAAAAAGGAGAGTAATTTGGGAGTGGATCATTCACATAACAGAGGATTTTGGGAGGAATACTTAAACCTAGGAATGTGATATGACAACCAAATCTCCAACCTATGAATGAAAATGTTGCATAAGATGTTCAGAATGTTAGAGTATTTATATTATGGGTAGTTTAGGTAGTTTATATTATTTTAGTTGCCCTAATATATAAGGGCTTACATTGTGTATTTGAGTTATGCGTTTGTAATACAGATTGATGACTGTCAATAAACATATTTTTCCTTTTTTATTGATAAACATTAACATGGTATCAGAGTTAGGATCCCTAAACCTAAATAATAATTCTTGATAAAAATATGGAAATAGAACTGGTGAACCCGATGTCCAGACCTAGTGAATCCGATGTGAAACAGCCATTGACGTCGTCATCGTCGATGATAACGTCATGATGATGTCATCAATCTCCGACAGTGGATCCTGCCATCATGATCGACTCCTCGCGGGCTTCTCTCTGTTGTGCTTCTCTTCTTGGTTCGAGTTCACCTGATAAGGGTTACTAATTTTTAAATGTTTTTGGAAAAATACGTATAGATTTTTTGATTGGCTATACCTGGCACTGTCAGCCAAATTTTTTTTTTAGTTCTAATCCGCCAAGAGGTGCGACTAAAAGGTAGTTTAGTTAATTTGAGATGAGATTTGTGTGTTTTGGGCTGATTTTAGTTGATTTGGGATGAGATTTGTGTGATTTGGGGCTGGTTGGTGGTCTGCCTTGGCTGTTATCATCTTCACAGTGCACTGACTGTTCGGTGTGGTCTGATTTCTGAGCTTGGGCTCATCTGGTTTCTTGCTCCTCTAACTTCTTGGCTTTGGTTGTGCATCGGCTGATTTGGTTGCTCTACTATACTTGACTACTTTGTGATTGATATTCTATGGTTAGATTTGAGAATAGTTCTATTGCTACTTTCTACATTATTTTGGATATTATTTTGTTTAGAGAATTGACTCTTTGTTCACATTATGGCAAGTGGATATTTTGATTAACTTCAGGCTATTAGTGTCAGATTAAATGGTGACAATTATGTATACTGGTCTTATGTTATGAAGAATTTCTTGTTGAAAAAAAAGATGTGGAGTTATGTTAGTGGTACTTTGCAAGCATCAACAAATTCGAAAGAAGAGAGATGTGCTGACTTAAAGAATACCTGGGAAGTCAACAATGCTAAAATTATTACTTGGATTAACAACTCAGTTGATCAGACCATTGGTGTGCATTTGGCTAAGTTTAACACAGCCAAGGAGATTTTGGATTATTTAGCTACATTGTTTGTTCAGTCCAATTTTACAAAGAAGTATCAGCTTAAGCATGAAATTCGATCTGCATGTCAGGGTGATAAGACCATACAAGAGTTCTACTCGGTTATGATTGGATTTTGGGATCAGTTAGCACTTGCTGAACCTGCTGAATTGAGTACACATATGGTGTATCGTACTTTTAGGGAGGAGCAGCGGTTGGTACAGTTTTTGATGGCCCTTAGAGATGATTTTGAGGGTCTTCGTGGTTCTATTCTCCATCGTCTCCCACTTGCCACAATTGATGCAGTAGTGAATGAGCTTCTGGCTGAAGAAGTCCGTCTTAAGACTCTTTCAGGAAAAGGTCTTTTTTCATTACCTAATCAGACTGGATTAACTGTACCACCCAGAGGGACTTCTCACTCACAGACTAAATATTGGGGTCGAGCTGTTTCAGATGAGTGTAGTTTTTGTCGTGAGAAAGGCCACTGGAAGGCTCAACGTCCTAAATTGATGAACAAGAATGTCAAGGGAACCTTACACCAGTCATTTAAGCTCAAAGATCGTCATACAGCTGCAGCTGCTTCACTAGTGGATGAGACACTCACATCAGCTCCCAGCATGACTATGATAGCTGATCAGTTGCAGAAGCTCCGTTCTTTTCATCAACCAGATGTCTTATCAGTTTCTCCTTCCACAGGTTCAGTTACTACAGATCCTTCAAGTATATCTTGAACTGTCTGGGTCTTTGACTCAGGAGCCACCCATCATATGACCATCAATTCTTCTTTATTTGTTTTTATTGTTTCCCTTCCCTCTATATTTGTCCTTGTAGCCAATGGCACCCAAATGTCATTGGCTGGTGTTGGAACTATTGTATCTTCTTAGCTTGCACTTCCTGATGTCTACTATATTCTTCAACTTACTTTAAATTTAATATTTGTTAGTCAGTTGTTTTGATTCGGGATTCTTAGTTCACTTTTCTTCTACTGGTTATGTTGTGTAGGATCCACAGTCCAAGAAGCTGATTGAGACAGGCTATAGAAATGGAGGGCTATATGTGTTGGACGAACTTATGTCCCTGAAGTTGTTACATCTACTGTTGATTTATCTTCTTTTCAATTGAGTCCAAAGTTGTCTAGTTTTTATTTATGGCATTCTCGTTTAAATTATGTGTTCTCATTCTCGTTTAAAATTTCTAGTTTCTACTAGTAGTTTGGGTAGTTTAGAGTGCAATGATATTTCAGATTGTAGATGTTGTAAGTTGGCAAAATTTATTGCATTACCTTTAATAAAAGTAATTCTCATTCTTTTGCACCTTTTGATCTTGTACACTCTAATATTTGAGGACCAGCTCCTATTGTTACTAAAGGGGGGGGGTCTAGATATTATGTCTCATTTATTGATGATCATACCAGATATTGTTGGGTGTATCTAATGACACGTAGGTCTGAGTTCTTTTCCATTTTCCTTACCTTTCGTGCTATGGTGCATACTTAATATTTTTCTATCATCAAATGGTTTTGCTGTGATCAAGATAGAGAATATTTTTTTAGTCATTTTCGTGATTTGTTGAAATATAATGGTACTATTTTGCAGTCTTCTTGTACTGACACACTTGCTCAGAATGGTGTGGCTGAATGAAAACATCGTCTCATTATTGAGACAACTCGTTCTCTGTTGTTGTCATCCAGTGTCCCTAGCTCTTTTTGGGGAAAAGCAGTGCTTACAACAGTTCATCTGATTAATTGCATTCCTACAATCCTTAAAATTCTAGTGTCTCACCCTTTGAAAAATTATGTGGTAAGACACCTGACTATTTCTCTTTACGTGTGTTTGGATGTACATGTTTTATTCTGCTACCTAGTGTTCATCGTACCAAACTCTCGGCTTGGTCAGCCTTATGTGTTTTTCTTGGCCACGGTGAGGGACAAAAGGGATTTCGATGTTATGATCCTAGTACACAAAAACTCTATGTTTCTCGTCATGTTTTTATGGAGCATATTCTTTTTTTCTCTATTCCATCTAGTTTTTCATCTCTACATAAATCTAATCTTATTTATCTTGATCCCTTTCCTCCTAATGTTTCTCCTGATTCCTATGTTGATGATATGACTGTGGCTGATCTTCCCTGATCTTCTTCTTCCTCTTTGCCTGATTTATCTACTATCCGTCCCCCGATTATGCATACTTATCTTCGCAGGACTCCCATTGTCTCCTCCACAGATGTTGTATCTTCCTCTGCACTTTTTGGCTCCTAATCAATTTCTGACACCATGGATCACACTCCCCGTTACCCTCAGCGAACTCGGAAGTGTCCTGACAGGTTTGGTTGGTCCAATTTTTGTTATTCTTTTGAATTTTGTTCTTTCCTGACTTCTATACATTCTCTGTCTGAACCAACCTCCTATAAGGAGACTATACTTGATCTTCTTTGGCAACAAGTTATGGATGAGGAGCTTGCTGCGCTGCATAAGACTCGAGCTTGGGAGTTAGTGCCTTTACCTCCTGGTAAACGCTCCATTGGTTGTAAGTGGGTTTATAAAATCAAAACTCAATCTGATGATTCTGTGAAAAGGTACAAGGCTAGATTAGTGACCAAGGGATTTGCTCAAGAGTATGGGCTTGACTATGGTGTGACCTTTGCTCCAGTGGCTAAGATGACCACAATTCGCACAGTAATAGTTATGGCAGCTGTTCGTCCATGGAGCCTATCTCAGATGGATGTGAAAAATACTTTTCTTCATAGTGATTTATCTGAAAAGGTCTATATAACTCATCCTCCTGGGTTGCCTTGTAGTCCTAGTCATGTGTGCAAACTTCACAAAGCTTTATATGGTTTTAAATAGGCCCCGAGGGCATGTTTTGCAAAAAAAATTTAGTTATTTGTGACTTGGACTTCTATGCTAGTGATCATGATTCTGCTATATTTCTCCAATCCACTTCTTCTAGTTTCATTCTTCTGTTATTTTATGTGGATGATATGATTATTACAGGTGATGACATTGCTAGAATTCAGTTGTTGAAAATTCAGTTACAGGATTATTTTGATATGAAAGATTTGGGTCCACTCTGATATTTCTTAGGGATTGAGGTTGCTTCCTCTTTCAAGGGTTATTTTCTTTCTCAGTCAAAATATGCCTTAGATGTTATTCAGTGAGCTTGCTTATCGGATACTCGAACAGTTAACACACCCTTGGAGCTCAATGTTCGTTACACTTTCTCTTATGGTTCTCTCCTGCCAGATCCTACTTTATATCGTACTATTGTTGGAAGTTTGGTGTATCTTACTATTACTCGTCCAGATATTGCTTATGCGATTCATGTGGTTAGTCAGTTTGTTGTTGCTCCTACCACACTTCACTGGTCTGCTGTTCTTTGAATTCTTCGATATCTACGGGGTACATTACATCAGAGTTTATTATTTTCTTCTTTTTCGCCTCTAGAGCTTCGTGTTTACTCTGATGCGGACTGGGCTGGTGACTCTATAGATCGCAAATCCACCACTGGTTTTTGTCTCCTTCTTGGTAATTCTCTTATTTCCTAGAAAAACAAGAAACAAACTATTGTAGCTCGCTCTACTGCTGAAGCTGAGTATCGTGCTATGGCATTTACCACAGCAGAGATAGTTTGGCTGCGTTGGTTGCTTGCTGATCTTGACATTTCCTTGACTACTCCTACTCCTATGTATTGTGATAACACCAGTGCTATCCAGATTGCTCACAACTCAGTGTTTCATGAGCGCACTAAACATATAGAGATTGATTGTCATTTTGTGCGCCATCATCTTCAGTTGGGCACGATATCTCTCCCATATCTTATTTCTACTATGCAGTTTACAGATTTCTTCACCAAATCCCACGCTATCACACGCTTTCGTTTTCTCCTTAACAAATTCTTGATGTTTGATGTTACCACATCATGAGTTTGAGGGGGGATGTTAGAGTATTTATATTATGGGTAGTTTAGGTAGTTTACATTATTTTGGTTGCCCTAATATATAAGGGCCTACATTGTGTATTTGAGTTATGCGTCTGTAATACAGATTGATGACTGTCAATAAACATATTTTTCCTCTTTCATTAATAAACATTAACACAGAATACCACTGGCATGAAAATGTTGCGTCTAAACTGATTTAGATATCCCGACCTCAATACCAAAAAAAAAAAATGTAAGGTAAAACACTGGAGAGTTACTAATGGGTAGTGCCATTAAGCTGGAACAGTGACATGATAATACGAGTTTCAATCCATCATTTTAACTCCCCTTTATACCTGATGATGTGTATAACGCAATTGAGCAGAATGGAGAACGCAAGCAAGGTGCACCGAAGGATTCAATCTGAGCTTCAAGGCTCTTGGGAACAAGAATTTAGGGGAATGGGGTCAATTACACAGAAGAATTATAGTAGTTCACCAATTCAGGAGCACGGTTAATCCATTCTTTAATGAAGTCTCATGCTCATAAGGAATATATTGATAAAAAGGGAAGTTATACAATATTTCAATAAAGCTCCCATTGCTTGTCTCCTAGCGANGATTAATCCATTCTTTAATGAAGTCTCTTGCTCATAAGGAATATATTGATAAAAAGGGAAGTTATACAATATTTCAATAAAGCTCCCATTGCATGTCTCCTAGCAAGGGCTTTGTACAGTATTTATAGTAAATTTTGAGCTTAGTTGAATTTGAGGCATGATCTTCGCCTCCCTTATATAACGTTTTGCTTGATTTGTGCAGTGGTTATGCAGAGTAATGGGGGAGTTGCGAACATGGTGCCTGAACTAGTGCCTATTTCCATTGAGGAGAAGTTTGGTGGTTCCCAGTTGTGTTCCACTCCGCTTCCTCTAAAATGCGGATTAAGGGAGCTCGAGATTTTTATGTTACTGGCTTACCGACCTGATCTGAATAACCAAGCTTAGCCTTGGGGTTTTTTAGGCATCATCAATACCAAAGTAAATATTTACTCATTTAATTTTTTTTGAGGTTGCATATATCCTAACCGCCTTAGTTTTTTGATGCAACATAAAACCCACCAGGAAATGTTGAAAGACTACAAAACACAAAGGTGAGTTGAGTTTATATATTTAAAGGAACATGCTGTAAAGCAAAACAAGTTTACAAGTTCCATGACCAAAATAAAGACACACCACAGCTTTTATAGATTAATTTTGCAAATCCTCACATAATGGAACAAGCATTAGGGTTATCATCACTGAAGAGACTGGTGATTCTCTCCTCAGTTGCATTTGGGGCAGGAACAGCCTGAGCAACATTTCTAACAAACCCAGATGGCGCTCTCTTGTCGTAGGCATGTGAAACATAAGGATAGTAGACAAGATTGTGGGGGATATATGGCCACAATTCAGCTCTCTTTCCAGTGCTCTTGATTCTTTTTAACACCATTTTCGGATCAATATAGCCACTCACTGTCACCCTGCTTTGTTTTCGGCTGACTTCCAAGGTTTTCACACCTAAAATCATTCAGAGAGAGAGAGAGAGAGAGTTAGAACAAAACTAGTTGGTTATGGTTGTAAAACATCAGATTTTAATGAGTTTATGAGTAAGTTAGGGGTGGCTGAAGGTGCTCAGGCTATCCATAAAAATTATGTAAAAGATGACACTGCCAGAAAAGTGTTTCCTCTCCACTAAAAGCAACAACTGCCTAACAAGTCATGATTTAATTCTATGATTCAGATATATATATATTTTTTTTTGGTTAAAACGGTCGGGGTAACGCACCTCGACACCGATGATAGGATATTTTTTAAGGATAAATCTCTCATGATTTGATCTCAAAAAATTGTTAAAATTCGAATTCAAAACATTTAAATTTTCAATTTGTCCCTATTTTTACTTGACCTACCTTGGGGTTATGATTCAGATTTTATACGTCCCCTTTTAACTCGAGGGACACTTTTGATTTCTCTACTTGCTTTAATATCCTATCCTTAGCTTCAAGATTGCTTTTTTGACAGGTCACAGAAGTTTCCTCCCAGAAAGGAAGAAGAAAGAGATAACGAGGGAGAGGGGGGGGGGGGGGGGGGGG
>CAUOFW020002058.1:827942-899751 GCA_963454935.2 Ilex paraguariensis
CCACCCCCCACCCCACCAATTGCTACCACTGTTGTCCACTACCACCATCATCATCTCATTCATATATTATTATCACTATTACCATCATCCATTGTCAAGACCCACCAACCACCATTGTTGCCCACTACCACAACCTACCACCATCGTCACCAACCATTATCACCCACCCTCACCACGCCTACCACCACCCATCAACACCCACCACTGCCGCCACCCACAACTACCACCATTCCCGCCACCCATTACACTATCACCTAGAAACACTCATCGTTGTCCACCACCACCATTATCACTGCTCACCAATGACACCACCATCGTCGTCACCCCACCACCCACAACTGCCGTCATCCATGGCTGCAACTACCACCATCATCGTTGTGACTCACGGCTACCACCACTATCACCATTCACCCCACTACAATTAGTGCTTAAATTTTTTAATTTTTTTTATGATTTAATTTTAGATATAAATAAAAATATATTTATTATTGACTATTTTTTTTATTATTTGGCACGAAAAATAACTAGTACAAAAATAAGTTAGATGCAAAACGAAAAATATCCCAGATTCTGATTTTTCTTGACATTGCTCTCCTAATGCGCCGATCAGAAGGCAGGTCCAAAATCTTCCAATTAATATGCAATTTTCCACAAAAGGGCTGACTATATCTCAGCACATGCTTCGACCTCATTCCCATCTCTGCAAAATAATAGCATACATTAACCCTATAGAGTTATAGATGAATTAAAGTTGCCCAAAAATACGATTAAGCATGCCATCAATCAAATATCTTGATGTTACAGCCCAACTCAACCATCACTGATTAACCCAGATGGACAGTACCTCACCTCCTAGGTCGGAAGTCTCAGGTAACCTTAGCAACATTAAGATCTAAATTTGATCCCCACAAATTGGTTGGAGGCTTCCATCTTCCTCTTTTTCCATTAGGAGTGGGCTAAACAAATGATGTATACATTTCAAAAAAAAAAACAGTCTATCTACCCTATGGCACCACTACTCTAAAACATAAAAAGAGAAGGGGGTCTTTGAAGTATTACAAAAGTAACTCCTCTACGATCACAATAAGGAAATTGTTCACATTATCATCCCGATGCTCATTGTTATACCATCATTTGTGCTCTTTTATAAACAATGGACGAGGTAGTAGTAGTTTCAGCCATTACTATCGAAGCCATTGGAAATCAATGATATCGGACTTATGAGTATTCAGACTATAACTCTTCTGATGAATAGTCACTCCCTTCTCATANAAGCCATTGGAAATCAATGATATCGGACTTATGAGTATTCAGACTATAACTCTTCTAATGAATAGTCACTCCCTTCTCATAGTTATACGATTCCAGAAGATGATCCAGAATTGGGTCAATTANGTTGCCCACTACCACAACCTACCACCATCGTCACCAACCATTATCACCCACCCTCACCACGCCTACCACCACCCATCAACACCCACCACTGCCGCCACCCACAACTACCACCATTCCCGCCACCCATTACACTATCACCTAGAAACACTCATCGTTGTCCACCACCACCATTATCACTGCTCACCAATGACACCACCATCGTCGTCACCCCACCACCCACAACTGCCGTCATCCATGGCTGCAACTACCACCATCATCGTTGTGACTCACGGCTACCACCACTATCACCATTCACCCCACTACAATTAGTGCTTAAATTTTTTAATTTTTTTTATGATTTAATTTTAGATATAAATAAAAATATATTTATTATTGACTATTTTTTTTATTATTTGGCACGAAAAATAACTAGTACAAAAATAAGTTAGATGCAAAACGAAAAATATCCCAGATTCTGATTTTTCTTGACATTGCTCTCCTAATGCGCCGATCAGAAGGCAGGTCCAAAATCTTCCAATTAATATGCAATTTTCCACAAAAGGGCTGACTATATCTCAGCACATGCTTCGACCTCATTCCCATCTCTGCAAAATAATAGCATACATTAACCCTATAGAGTTATAGATGAATTAAAGTTGCCCAAAAATACGATTAAGCATGCCATCAATCAAATATCTTGATGTTACAGCCCAACTCAACCATCACTGATTAACCCAGATGGACAGTACCTCACCTCCTAGGTCGGAAGTCTCAGGTAACCTTAGCAACATTAAGATCTAAATTTGATCCCCACAAATTGGTTGGAGGCTTCCATCTTCCTCTTTTTCCATTAGGAGTGGGCTAAACAAATGATGTATACATTTCAAAAAAAAAAACAGTCTATCTACCCTATGGCACCACTACTCTAAAACATAAAAAGAGAAGGGGGTCTTTGAAGTATTACAAAAGTAACTCCTCTACGATCACAATAAGGAAATTGTTCACATTATCATCCCGATGCTCATTGTTATACCATCATTTGTGCTCTTTTATAAACAATGGACGAGGTAGTAGTAGTTTCAGCCATTACTATCGAAGCCATTGGAAATCAATGATATCGGACTTATGAGTATTCAGACTATAACTCTTCTGATGAATAGTCACTCCCTTCTCATAGTTATACGATTCCAGAAGATGATCCAGAATTGGGTCAATTACGTTTATTAGAAGTGGATAATAGAGTGGTTGTACCAGCCAAAACTCATCTACATATTATTGTAACACTTGTACGTTCATCAGGTGTCACAATAAGAGAGAGAGTTTACCGAACTTTCCAACCTGTACCTTGATTTACTGTGCAGATAAATTGGCACATTGGTTATAACTTCTTCAGCTTTTGACCTCGCAAACCATTCCAAAATGCAGCTACATTTATCACTTTTTTACCGGGAAGCTGTACTTCCAGAACCTGAGTGTCAACAAAGTGCCAACATCAAAATTAGTAGCAAGAACATGCACGGTTATCCTGGTCTTGTTAAGTACATCAGTGTAAGATTGTAACAACCAACACGGCAAGCCGGCGACATCGTAACCACCCCCCCAAACACACACTATGACAAGAAAACTGAAAGACAGGCAAGTACACAAAAAATAAGAAAATAAACTGACAATAAACATATTTTATGGGATGACATTCACCTTAGGCTTTCAAGGTAAAGGAAAAATGGTTGCTCACTCCCTCCCTAGTAAAGATAGGTACATGATCTAAAACACGCTTCAACACAGTTTTGGGGGAATATGTTGCCCAAACACCACACCAAAAAACACATACAATTGCAAAACACATACATATAAAAGGCCACATACATATGCATACAAGACTGCAACAAGCCGTAGGTACAGAAAAGGAAAACCCTAGAATAAATACTTAAATATCACATAAGTAAACAACTGGTAAATGGCTGCTAACCTCCAGAGCTGTGCATCTACCACAACGGAACACCAGTGAACCTTTGGTAAAAATCACTTCATCAATTTTGTCAATTGGAACATTGTTACCTCCATATACCCTTGTAGTGATAATTTTAAGCTCTAGGGTATTGCACTGGCTGGTTTTGTCGTCGAATACTACAACCCTAGCTCGGGTTCCTGGCCACCCTGCAAATGCCCGTACCTAAACAATTGCATGTCATGATCCCATAAAAAGATCAAGAGAAGAATAAATTAAGAGCATACCTTATTATGCAAGACTAAAGCTTCTTCGTCAAACGATAGCCATGACTCCTCAGGAGTTATCTGCATGCAACAGTCAATCTTATTTGTTTTATGCCATAGATAGAGCAGATAATTTTTTAAATGAGAAGAAAAGTAAGAAGAGAGGGAAGGAATAATTCACTATTCCTTCCGGGAAACCAAAACAAAGACAAACAAAAAAAAAAGGAAAGAGTCTAAAACATTTTACACCTCAAAATCTGAATAGAGAAAATAGAATTTATAAGATCTTTAAGGGATTGCAAGGTAAAACTACTCTACAAAGGATCTGGGCATTTGTATTCTGCTCTCTTGGTTTTTCTCTAACTCTAAACCGGGGAGGCCTTTTTTCTAGAAGCTTTTTAAATTGGTACATAGGTGCATACAGGATACAATTAACTTTTTGAGTGCCCGTGAATATTTTGACATACTATGAAAAATCAAATAGAGGTAAATGCATGCACCATTACATGATATTCTTAATTGACAATCAGCTATGATTGTGTTATCAGGTACAGCACCTTTGGAGCCAAAGTAGCCTTAGAGTCATCTTGGGCTTGAGCTTGCACTCTTGCTGATCCGTCAAATATAGAGGGAAGCTCACGGATTAGAAGATTAGATCCTACATATTTTAATGGCATGTAAGTCATCAGCAAAGATACCTTAATGCAAAAATCCAATGATACCACACAAATCCAGCAGATAAAATAGTAACAATTGTAATCTACTGTGATAACTGCCAGAACAGGAAATACATATGAGAAGCAATGCATACAAATGAAATAGACACCAGAAGCTCTTCCAGTTTGAACATTTTCCGTCCCATAAATATGTTATTGACATAACTAAAAGGTCCCCAATTAAGATGGTACAATCATGAGTTACTACGTAGATAGGAAATAGAGAAATCTTAAGAATAAAGCATGGTCCTAATTAAAGGCTATATGTTGATCAAATTTTTACTTAACAATTTTAAATAAATAAAAAATATTGCTTGAGAAAGTTCACATCTGCAAGTGGATCCCCATGATTACAGATTGGCTAATACAAGAAGCGAAAATGATAGCTTGCTGATATGAGACACACGGAGGCTAGGAGGGGGTGTCTGTGCATGATATAGTTTCAATAATATCCGAATGCAGTTGGCTAAAGGCTACTCAAAGTCCTAAAAGGAGGAAATTCCTATGTAGTCAAGTCATACTGAGGAAGAACATATGATTTATAACTCAAGATGCATAGCAAGCACTAATCTAGAAGAATGTTTCAGGTACAGATGTTAAGGAGGAACTAGGAAGAGGAGAACCCAATAAGATACCTCGAGCAAATAACGAGTCAAGTAAATCTGGTGCCTGCATTCCGATCACTCAAAGCATTAGCAAAAAAAATCCTCAGGAAGCAGTCAATGCTAATCAAAGGTTTATGTTGATAACATGGTCAAATGATAATTTTGATTGCCAGACCAGAAAATGCAGCAAGCATTGGCAAAACTTGCAGGCCATGATAAAAGCTAATTGCCATGGGTGAGGGGAAGAGAGAGAGAGAGAGAGCAGTCATGAAGCCAAAGAAGTTATCCCCATATCCATGTTAATACCTATTGGTCCCAGTTTCAGATAACACTGGGACCTCTAAACAAGCATTGTATATACCTTTATCTGATCATCTACTTGCACTCTTTCACAGGCAATAACAGGTCCCGCATCTAGTTGACGGACAGTGAATGCTAATGATACTCCTGTTTCTTTCACACCATCCTGGTGTTAAATTTCATAATTTGAGGGAACAATATAAAAAACAAATCCAGTTAGATATGCATTTGAAAGACATCATCCATTGCCAAAAAAAAAAGAAACACAAACACATCAATGAACCTGCAACGCTCTTTGAACAGGAGCTGCACCACGATATAGAGGCAGCAGGCTTGGATGTATATTGACTGTTCCTGGAGGATTACATTTGACATTGAATAAATAATCAGTTGAATTCAGAGGGGTGAACCAAAATGTCAGACAAAATCATGCAATACAAGCACTCCCATCACCCAACAATCAAACCTTCTGCCCTTCGATTTATACACTGAGCAGGTTGATAAAAAACATACACCGTAAATGGGAACTGCACATAAGATACAGAAAAAAAAAAAGACAACAGAATAATACAGGGAAGAAAACAAGTGCATCTATTTACATATTGGCTTCATTATAAAAGATATTGAAAAAAGAGCAAATGTGTTTAAAGTAAGATCAAATTTTCTGATGCTAAAAACTATATTATTAACAAACTCCCATGATCCATCATATTTAGGCTATATGATACCAGGGCCTTAAAGATCATATTTACCCATCTCTCTTAGGTTAATGGCCTGTGACTAATTAGCTCATAACTCTAAGGAAGTCATAGTTTAGAATATGAAGCTTTCCTGTATTCTTTGCACATTAAGGAAAAGCGTTATTAAAGAAATCTTTTAACTAACCCAGTGATGGTATCTTTAGAAATTTGTTAGGTAAGATATTCCCATATGCTGCTGTGATACAAAGTTCAGGTTCCAGAGCTCTCAAGTTAAACAGGAACTCCTCCTGCAGGACAGTAAGTCGAAATTAAAAACCCTTCCTGCAAGCAGTTATTAGGCCACTGGAAAGTATCAAGAACTTCAATGCATTAGCTAAACAAAAACACCTATGAAGCACGGATACTTCGTTGAGATTGACGTACCCGTATCGGATACGATACTCGTCGGATACATATCAGATACACCTTCTACGTATCCGTTAATAATCAAATATTAGGATACTTCACGGATACTTTTGTAGTAGAACAACATATATAAATTTTTTGTTGAACTTTTAACATCTCTTTTTGAATTCACATACCATACAATACATTAACAAAAATTTCATATTATTTCAAAGGTACATGAGTATTTTTTAAGTATTATTTGCAATTTTATGTCAAAAAGACCATATAGTAAAGCTATTACATTATAATCTTGGCAAAAATTACTTCTAAATACTAGATAAATATTAGTTTTGATTCCTTTAATTAGTCACTTCACTTTGTGAATGTACCACAACGATACCATATATATTTTTTGAAACTAAAAAGAATTACTAATTTTCCTTATTATATGTTAAACAACTACCAAAATATATAAGTGTTAAGTTGGTTGAAAATAATAAATATATTTTATTATAGTCATATCCTGGCCGTACCCGTTTCCTACTTTTTTAGACTTTATCGTATCGCAGTATCCGTATCATATCGTTCCCGTATCCGTACTTCATAGAAAAAAACTATGTTTAAAAAATATAGAGACTAGACTGGCACAGTAGCTAACTACGAATGCTCATCAAGTAATTTGAGTTGTAAAGGAGAAAATACTAGTGGCACAATAACTCCCACTAATTTGAGGGCAAATAGCTTCTGAAACCATATTACCAAGTCAACAACCTAGCACATGTAAATGGTCTATGCGACGCGGAATATATAGAAAAGTAGATAACATTTGCAAAAAAATTAGGAAGCCACAGTAATACAAGGTTTTTCAAAAACTTCATATAAAGAGAAGAAAAAATTATGTCTTGGTAGACAATGTAACAATATAATTCAGAGACGATAATTACATCACCAGCTCGTAAGGGTGTGAAAATCAAATCAGAAGGGAAGCCCTTGTCAAGAGCATGCTGTGCGACCGGAGAAGGCATCACTTTTCTTCCCCTATCTCTTCCAGACGGCGGCTGGGTAACAATTGCTGCAACCTTAGACATATCAACTTGCATTTAAAATCACATTCCATTCTATATGCCATACACTGCTTAGAAATGTAACTCTGAACATGAAAAATTAAGACAATGAAATTCCCAATAAAAAGAGAATTCAATAAACCCTAATAGAAAATATAGCAGCCAAGCCATTCGAAGCATTGAAGAATTTGGCATAGGATATCATAATCGGAGGTCATGCATTGAGCAATTTGGGTACCTCAAACAAGGAATCTGGAGCGGAAGACGCATTGAACAGTACGTCAAGAACAGAAGCAGAAACCTGCTTCGCAAAAATTGCATCAATTATGACTATTTGTACAACGTTAATACATCCAAAATACACACACACACACACTGGGAGGCAGAGAGAGAGAGAGAGAGTGTGTGTGTGTGTACCTGAGGGGAACCCAAGAAGATAAGTTGCTTTTTCTTGATAGCAGGGTTGGGAGGTGAAGAAGCAATAGAAGGAGAAGTAGAGATTGCACCGAAACAGCAAAAGCGGCGAAGCATCAGTGACGATAGAAGCATCCTTCTACCCTCTTCATCGACGCCTACTGGGCTATCAATTTAATCTCCGTGCAACATGTTTTTTTATGTAAAAATAATTTTACTCGTAATTATATAAAGTGAATTGTTGTGATGCTACTATTAATGAAAAATAAAAAGAATTTTTTTCACTTTACACCCTAAAAAATTTTAAAATTTTTATTTTATAATTTTAAAAATTAAATTTAATATATTACACCATCAATATATAAAAAAAATATTATAATATAACATTTTTGT
Source organism: Ilex paraguariensis (assembly GCA_963454935.2). NCBI lineage: Eukaryota > Viridiplantae > Streptophyta > Magnoliopsida > Aquifoliales > Aquifoliaceae > Ilex > Ilex paraguariensis. Next base: position 836,111 of record CAUOFW020002058.1, read on the forward strand.
TAATTTTCGTTATTTTTTTTCTTCAAAAGTTATTCCAAATACTAATAAAAAAAATTAACAGAAAAATTACATTGTAATATTTTTAATATATTAAAAATGTAATGTGAGAAATTTAATCTTTTGACGTATAAAGTAAAAAAATTTTTTAAAAAATTAGGATATAAAATACAATTTGTCCAAAACAAAAAATAGTAAACTCAATTCTATTATTTTAAAATATTCCATATCATCACATCTAATAATTAATATATGGTTTATTTTGTTTAATTCTGAGCTTATTTTCAACGGTGGCACCAACGTATCGGTGATAATATAATATTTTTATTATGTTAAATATCTTTTCATGAAAGAGAGGTCGGAGACGGAGACAAGAGAAATATAGAGTGATAATGAGGTAGTGAGAAGGGTTGAGAGCAAATTAAACCCCCAAAAAAAAAAAGTCAAAAATGAGCGACATAGTGAGAAGTTTGATTAAAAAAATAATATAAAATAATTATTTATTAATAATTAGGGTTAATTATACGAGAGGTTTTCAAAGTATATAGTTTATCTCATTTTGATTCTCAATATTTTAATTACATCATTTTGATTTTTTAAGTATTGATTATGTTTCTGTATGATATTTCAAGTAAACATCATCAAAATTACTAATATTTTTTTATTATTAACATGTTACATGATACATAAATATAAAAAAATAATAATTTAAGTATCTTAACAAAAAATGTTTAATATGGGTGGCACTTAACTAAATTTTGAATAACTCATAATCAAAATTGTATAATATAGATAGTTCTTTGACTAAAATTTGGATAGAATTTTGATTAAGAGTTATTCAAATTATTTTTTTACTCATATTTAGATATTATGTGACAAGTTTATTATCACAAATTATTAGCAAATGTTGTCTTCTTGAGAGATTACATAAAAATATATTCAATACTTTAGAAAATAAAATGATGCAAATAAATATTAGAAACTAAAATAAAATAAATCTTATACTTTTGAGACTTTCCGTACAAGTAGTCTTAATAATTAACGATTAATAAAAAACACTAATGACCAAATACTAAAAATAACAGCGAATTATATTTTATATCTTGAAAGATTAAAAAAAATTATTTTATAAATTTTTTTTATATTATACCATCAATATATTAAAATATTATTAGATATTAGGAATTAAATAAGTATTCCACGATAATGTTCGTTTGCAAAATTCAAAATGCATTATCATTCCAAGGGAAAACCTGATCCCACAAATGAGATTAAACATTACCAAATACCAATACATCATGGCATTTCTTATTCCCAACCCACACGGTGATAGCCCAGATCCAAACACCCGCTATCTGAACTCCTCACATCTGTCTTAAAAACCCGATCGTTACCCGATCATCACTCTCTGTCGCATCTCACGTCTCTCTCTCTCGCACGCACTTGAGGCCCGTTGCTTGTATTAGAGCTTCTCTGTCGTAGAAGAAGAGATAAGACTTGCGATAAGGAACAGCCGAGACGAACTCAGATCTGATCCAATTTCAGGTCATTTGTAGTTAAATTTAGTCCAAAATGCTCAGATCTAACATCGAATTGTATGTTTTTTGTGATTTTCTTTGGAAAAAATATGCTTTACGAGTAACTTATGGTTATATTTAATCTCGAATTGTGTATTTTGGCATTTTCTTTAAAATAATTTGTTGGAATTTGTCAAATCTAGAATTAGTTTTTTCCGAAATTTAGTTTTCTGAATTTGTCAAATTTCTGTAGCGATTTTCTTTGAAGTAGTTAAATCTGTGTAGCAATATTAGAATTATGAATACTGGGTCACATTTACTTGTGGAGATCTCCTTATTGATCCTTGTATGCATTTCAAGTGACTAATGGGTGCATTCATGCAACGATGTTTGTTCTGTTGCCAGCAAAATAAAAATAAAAAATAAAAAAAAATCTCATGCTGCTTAGTCAACCCATCATTATGGAGAGAATTAGGCAGTGTATTTTGGTTTCAATTTGTACTTGGAGTTGTGAAATGGACTACTTATTTGGTCATGATTTACTTTTCTGGACCTTTTGCTCTGTGATTTGATGTGAACGTGGTTCAAGAGGATGTCCAATTTGTGTGATGGATGATTGCTTCGTGGATATTTTTTTATATGATGATACTGATTTTATTTGGTTACTAGCATATTGTTTACTCTCTGTGAAACTTTTTTTTCAGTTTTGTCACTTTCCTTCTCGTGAGATGTTGTTATCTGCTTCAGAATATGGAATTAGTTTCTTTTGTTATGACATTTCTTGATGAGAAACTAATGGGACACAGTGGCGTATGTAAGTGCAGCTGTGGTACTTAGGTTGGTGGTGCAAGGACAATATGTCAGGCATGGAGGATGCCAGAGAGCATGAACAGATCGATGGAAGCATGCCAGAAGACTCTGGAAAATCTATGCCGTCATCCAAACAGGAGGTGGTATTCATATCCTTGAATTTTGTGCATGTGCAGTTCATCTAGAATCTAAAATCTTATTTAAATTATTTAGTGATTTATGCTGTTGCAACAACTTCTTTGCACTTGTGTATCTTTTGAATTTGTTTTCTGTAGGAGGAAGCTGTGAAGAAAAAGTATGGAGGTATCATTCCTAAGAAACCACCACTCATTTCTAAGGTAGTATTGTGGCTTTGCTTTACACAATTAATGTCGCATTTATGTATGGAAATTTAGAGCCAGATCCCAGTTTGTTACTTGAGAGTTTTATTTTTGATGTCAGGATCATGAACGTGCTTATTTTGACTCCGCTGATTGGGCTCTTGGAAAGGTTACTTTATAACTTTCTTTGTGCTTGAAGCTAGTACTATAGACTGCCTTCATCGTGTTGATTCCCTAATACTCTAAAATGCTCTAACTGTCACAGCAAGGTGCGGACAAGCCCAAGGGACCACTTGAAGCACTCCGGCCTAAATTGCAGGTACTTTCAATTGTTTTTTCCTCTTTGCCTGTTGTACGTTCTTGTGGCGCACTTGTTGCGAGCTCTGCTAACCCATTCACATTAATACAATGTACAGTGGTTCTTAATCAACCATGATGAGTCTGTGCATTAACAAGTAATATTATTATGTGTTCAACAATTTTCTTTTCAGTGTGATCATGCAAGATAAAGTAGCAACAACAAATTGAATAAGCTGATACTTAAGACAATTAACAATTGACTGCTTGAATGCCTGGGAGTAGTAATAAGGCAACTGAAAGACCTGTGGGGGTCCCCCTCGTTTTCTTTCCTTTGGGTGAAGCTTCTTTGACAAGTAGATTCTAATATGAGTATACTATTAGGTTTTAGGATTCCCCATTTGAAAATGATTTGTCGATATAACTAAATCTGTCAGACTAATGGCTGTATGTGATTATGTGTCCATTGTAGTTGAGTATTCAACTAGGCCACTGTTTTTCACAGGATTCTTGCATATCTGAAAAGTAAATGACACATGACTTGTGGAAAGTTGACTGTATGCTTGACAATAGTGGCAATATGATGTAGAAAGACAAAGTTGGGTTGTAATGGACGAACAAGGGTGGAACCATGTATCTTAAAGAACTTAACATTCAGAAACTATATTGTCCTTTGGACTATTTCAGAAGGCTGAAAATGCCACCATGTAATTTGAGAATTTCTGATGCACAAATAGGTGTAGGAAAATCTTGCTACTATCATACAATGTCAATATTTGTAGAATGAGCAAATAATTAGGAAATTGAACAGTTTCTGTATTAGTTGTCCTGTACGATATATGGGAGCAGGCATAGAGGAGGGCCATGACCTTTTGTTTATTAAAAAAAAATTTACATGCAATCTCTTGAAATTTTATACCCTGGCCTACACAAAGGATTTGTCATTTTCACTTGCACCCGTGGCCTTTCTCTTTTCCATTCTGATTCATCATGTCCCTACCTCATCTGATTATAGTTTGGACCAATTTTTGCCTACTCCATTATCTCTTTAACCTGAAGAGCGTCCCCTACCCCCACCCTCGCTTGGCAAAAAAAAAATAAAAAATAAAAAAAAATAAGAAGAGAAGAAGATGAATGTGGCATACTAGTCTGCATCTGCACTGGTTTACAAGACACCCACACATCATACAAATTACGTGAGCCATCTATTTTGAGATTGACTACCCAAGTTAAAGCAGCATCAACTTGTCTGAGATTTGTTATGGTAATACATGTACATTCTCAATTGATACACCTCTCCTTTTGTACTTTTTATGTATATGTTGTGTGCGCCCCAAGGGGGAACCGACTTTATGCAGTCATTACTTCCTTCTTGATTATGACATTTCGCTTTCTTGTTTTTGGTGTGCTTCTTGTTTTAGCCAACACAGCAGCAAACACGATACCGCAAATCTCCTTATGCTCCATCAGATGGTGAAGGTATGCACATTGGTAACCAAGTAACTACGCCATGCTTAAATGTAATAATAAAACTGCCTCAGTCACTCTTCAAGTGGAATACACTTTTACTTTTGACATTATTTCTCTTTGATTGAAACTCTTACACGTTTTGTTCGTTTATTTATATAGATGGAAGTAACGTTCCCTCGGATGATGCCACTGCAAAATGAATGGAGAAATTGCTGTCGGGTTTTTAATGTCTTGAAGCTTGTCGATTGTTATCCAAATGGTTATAGATTGATGAGTAGTTTGCTATGATTCGGAAAATAATCTGCAAAGATGTTTTTTTTTTTGTTATCTTTTGAGGTAAAATTACTGTCTGTGCGCGAGACCTGTAAAACTACAACATTTGTTACATGCGAAGTCTTTCCCCCATCTCATTTCTAAGGTGTGAGGGGGTTTATTTGTTAGCTAATGCCAAAGACTTAATTGGCTGAGATTATGTTCGAGTTTAGCAGTGATGAGCGATGAGTGATTAGGCTTGTGGTGTAATACTCCTGGCAGGATAAAGTCAGGGTACTTCGGAGGATGGTCCTTTTTAGGGACTTATTTGGATTTAAGTTCACTCAAAAAAAATTTGTTTGGTAATTAGTTCATTTTGATCTTCATTGTTTAAAATACCCTCAATAATTATAGTTAACTAAAACTTGTTTGAAAAAATTAATTACTCATAAATTGGGAAGAGCAATGTTACACAATTTAAATAAAATTTAAAAAGTTGTAACTCAAATGCATATTATCATTTGGATGAGTGAGTTTTATTAATTTTTTAAGTAGGGTTTACTCGTCTCACGCTCATCCAAGGGATGATATATATTTGAGTTTTAACTTTAGAGTTTCTTTCGAATTATATTACATTTTTAATTAAAAATTGTATTAATATTAATAACTATTAACTTAGGAATAGTGTCAACGTTAAAATTATTTTTCTATCACTTCTCTGTGTGTGTGTGTGTGTGTGTGTGTGTGTGTATATATATATATTAAACATTAACACACTTAATAAAAAAAATAATATCAATTAATAACATGCTTAATAAAAAATTAATTAAAAATTTAAGTAGAGTGATTATACAATGAGTATTTATTTTGTTGTGGACAAGATAAAAGAGCAATCCTATGGTGCACAAATATTTGTCCAAATTTTGTATACTAAATCAATGCAGGTGGTTGGATTAGTAGGATTTACTAACTATATCAATTATTCAATACATGAAAATTTTGACATATCACTTGGGATACAATTTTTTTTGCAACAATTTGTGCGGCACAATTTTATCCATAATAGTTTTAAGTACTCATATGGTGTCACTCTAATATAATGATTAAATTTTTAATTATGTTTTTTATTGAGAATATTACTGTTTGATGTTATTAGTTTTTTGTTGAGCATGTTACTATTTTAGAAAATTAATTTAATGCTAGCACAATTCCCAAGTTAGAAGTTGTTATATTTTAAAACATTGAAACTAAAAATAATAGACAATATTTAGGATAGTNGTCACTCTTCAAGTGGAATACACTTTTACTTTTGACATTATTTCTCTTTGATTGAAACTCTTACACGTTTTGTTCGTTTATTTATATAGATGGAAGTAACGTTCCCTCGGATGATGCCACTGCAAAATGAATGGAGAAATTGCTGTCGGGTTTTTANAAGAATTTGAAATGTATACTTAATGACAATAATTTGATAAAAAAGATGACTTGATAAAGTATAAGTCTGAATGTGGTACTTAAAGTTAAATAAATTTTAAAAAAAATACACACGACTATTCTTCTTACACTTAATTGTACGATCTTTGCTAAACAGGGTCATCCGGTGGGTGGAGAGTGACTTAGATTGTGTTTGGTGTAATTTCTCAAAGTAAAAGTACATCTTTGAGATGGACTTTTTAAGATGAATTTTTTAAAATACCTAAATATTTGGTAAAAGTATATTTTAGAAGTGTTTTTGAATTGATGTCTATCTACAACTAGTTAATTACATTTATTTACAATTAATGTTTTAGCAAGATACTTTATGAGAAGTGCAAGTAGGAAGATTTTGGAAAGTTCCCCCAAAAGATTTCTCTAGAATGGATAAGTCTAATTTGTTTTGAACACCAAATAATTTTATTTCTTTGAGGAATGTTTACATCTATAAGATGAATTTTTGAATTGCGCGTTGAACAAGCCCTTATAAGCCAACCTTAGTTGCATCAAATAAGACAAAATCTTCAAATTTCATTATAAATATGAAGTGGATGTTACATTTATACTAGAAAATGATTTCGCCCGCAGATCTAGGTAGTGCCCTTATTTGTATGCTTTAGATTAGGAATAGTAAAATATGATATAACTCGTTAATATAACACAAAATTAGATAATTTAAGTCTTTTTTAAGCCATTTATTTTGTAAATAAATAAAACTAACACAACATGATACAAAATTAAAAAATTTAAATATTTTTTAAGTGACCCATTTTATAAATAAACAAACGATACACAATCAATCATGTATGACATATGATATGAGTAAAATTAATTGAAAAAATTGACGGCACACGGGTGGGGTAGACGATCACGAGTTAGCCGGCTGGGGACTGGCCACAGGATTCCAAGGAAGCTTTGACAGAGACTGAGCTACCAAAGCCAGTCAAGATCTACGTGGCTGAAGATAGGGAATCCAGACACTTGGATAATCTAGGAACACTAAAGTTTATCTTTATGTTTATGATTTCCCTCTTCATTATTCCTCTGTACTTTATTCTCTGAGTTTAAATTGTTAAAAAATAAAAAATAAATAATACGACTTATTTATATTATCAATTATGTACGATACAAATTTCATATGATATAATTTGTTAGATACAAATTAATAAGCGAATTTAAAATTATTAAAATATTTTTTAATTCAAACCCATTGAAACTCAACACAATTTTGCCTCTCCGTGTTTGCAAAATATGCATCATCTTAGAATGTGGGGGGTGATTACGAGAACTTTCTATATCGTCTCAGTGATGCCTGCTGCTATCCTTTTTACCGTATTCAAAGCAATGGCCAGAACCATAATCAAATGGCTGAACTATTCAAAGGAGCTTACCGCAGTACCATTACATGTTGAATTGAATTCTAAGGGTGCTAATTTTTTGGAAAAATCTCTGAGTTTTGTCCGCACGTAATATTTATATCTCTGTCGTCAATGTCCGTATATTGATTAATAAACTATACTTAGACCCTCTAAAATTTATAAGCATATAACACTTAGTCTTCTCAAGTTTAAAATATTACACTTAAACCAAAAGTACTTTAATTAAAAATAGAATATCAAATATGTTAAATTTTACAACCAAAATTCGTGCTCAATTATGTCATTTATTGAAATAAAATTAAAAATAAAAATATATTTTTTCTTAAAAAAATTATTATTAGTATTGTTGATGTTAAAATTTGGATGATCTTCACATCAGTTTGTTGGGCTTCAATCACCTAAAAAAGAAATCGGAGATCGGAGAGGAGTTCCGGAGGTCTACTCTCTGATGTCTAAGTTAATAAATGACTTAAAAGTATGAACTGCGTATAATAATCAGTATAAATATATCAAAGAATTCAATTGAATACTCATTTGCATACAATTATACTATCTATGNGAACTGCGTATAATAATCAGTATAAATATATCAAAGAATTCAATTGAATACTCATTTGCATACAATTATACAATCTACGAGAATAAAACTAAAAAATCAAATAATGGATTAAACTATAATAGACACAATATCTTATATCTTTAATTGAAATAATTTTGTCATTTAATAGATTTCGTTAATTTTGTAACTAACAAGTAATTTAAGTGTAATATTTTTTAAATTTGAGGAATCCAACTGTTAGATGTTTACAAACTTTAGAAGTTTAGATGTAATTTACTAACAGATATAATAACAGATATTGACGGCATAGGCCTAAATGTTACCCACATACAAAAGATTTGTATATAATATTTCAAATGTCAAGAGTTTAAATAATTAAATAACAAATTTCAAGAGATCTGAATATAATTTACTCAAATTTTTATAGACATGACCACGAACAATTGACTGAGTCTCTCTGTCTCTGTTTTTTTTTTTATTACTTTCCAGTCATCTAAAACAATTTCTTCAATCTCTGTCTCTTATTTTTTTTTCTCTTATAATACTCGAGAATTATCAAAATTATGCGTCCTTTTAAACTCGTGACTCTTAAATTTGTATGCACATGCAATAACTCATAAGACTTAGGCCTGTTTGGTATATGGGTTTGGAGGGATTTTGGAACATGGATCGAGAAATAAACCCTTGAAACTTATATTTGATAACTATATATTTAATCCAGGGTTTAAAACCCAAGCCGATCATAAAATTCAAGGGGGGTGGGTTTCACATGTGAGTTAATGAGTTTAAAATACAAATGATATTTATACCCACATATATTTTATATACCCTATATATACAAATTGGTTAAAGGAGATAACAGTTATTTATATACAAATATATTATCATAATAATTATGTATAAGCATACCAAATATGAGTATAGACAACATTAAATATTTTAAAAGAATTTAGACAAATCAATTCAAACTCCTCTTAAAAAACATACCAAACCGCCCTTAATGTTGGGCACCCAACCTTGGTATATCAGATTCACAGATTTGAAATTGCCGATCAATAACTGTACACTTCTCTCCTCCTTTGTCATTACACACGTCCACGCGTTTCCACTAATACAGCTTATAATATACAGTAATGCTAAGGAAATCATCTGTTCTTCCTAACCCCTGCCCTGATGTGATGTGAACCTCTAATTGTGACAAACAGATTGCAATTATAAAATGACCCACACAACAAAATTCCAAGTTTAAAGACAAAAAAAAACAAGATCGTCATCGTTGAAATTAAGCCGGCCATGTTGCTGAACTCTATACCGTCTCGACTAAATGTTGACCAAAAACACACCTTGTTAGTTGTTTCCACACGAGTTTAATAAGACATAAACGGAGAGACTTGCAAGTTGCAACTCATGAATGAACGAACAACTTACTGTAATACTATATTGAAAAGTTGAGGGATCCAGTTCAAACGGTTTAAGAAATTTTTCTTTATTCTCATCAACCCAGTTGTTTAAGTTCTGGAATTCTGTCCACAGAGAGCTGGCAGGGCTCTTGCAAGAAACCCTCTTCCTTTTTAACAAAAAACTTTCTTTTCTTCCATCTAATTTCTCATCGTATCAGTTCTTCAAAACCGAACATTACATACAAACGGAACTACAAAGACAGAAACATGGCCACTTCTTTCTATGCTGCGATAATCCCTTCTCAGATGTGGAGGACTCCTCAATCCTTACAAGTGAAAGCGCAGTGCTTTAGAGACGAAGGTAACTATCATTTGGCTATAATCCTTTCATACTATAAATAAAGAGGTTGGTGCAGTGTATGAGACTCTAATCATTGCGGTGGAGTGACTTGAATTAGCGCTGCGCCAAGGCCAACCCTCGTTATGTTGATAGATAGACCAGATAATAGTCTGAACTTGGCTAAGTAATTTCGGTTTGTTGGCTTTGACAGGGAGAAGAAACAATATAGTTGATGCAAATTTGAGTATTCTGAGGGAGAAGATAGAACAGCTTAGGACCAAAGAGAGATTGGAGAGATGTTGCAGAACTGAGCATGGCTGGAATTATGCACCAGTGTCTGATTACAGATACAAGAAGGAGGTGGTGTTTTCTCAGGCTTTTGAACTCGTAGGCATGGTTGGTGGGACTGTTGGCCTGACCTTGCTCAGTGGTACCTTTTGCCTTTGCTTTGTTTCATTCTTAGTTCATTTGAACCAATAAACAGAAGTTTTTTTTTTGATCAAAAACCAATAAACAGAAGTTCAACATCTCAATTGTATTAGTTTTTTCTCTGATTATGTGTTCAGATTAGAATAATTTATACTTGTAATTTTAGAATTTTGAAGCTCAAATTTTTATGTTTTCTATTATATATAACGATACTATTTACGAAACCAGCTCCAAATTGTTGTTTGCATAATCTGTTCTTCCTAAACGATCCTTGTGCACTCAGTCGTTTTTTGTCAATGAAAAAGCTTTGACACAATCATATCTCGCTTGAATAATTCATTTCAAATTTCATGAGTTTCTATATGTAAGTTGCTCTCCGCGTGTCAAGAGACATGTGACGTTCTAATCGAAAGGTCATACCTCTTAAACCTATTTCGGTAAGACCAGTGCATTAGCCAGCCAATTTGGCGACAAAAACACGTTGTTTGGTGACCAAATCTTATCTTCTAAATGACATTAACAATACTATGCACACATGTGCATCATTTAATTGTTTTTTTTTTTTTTTCTAATTCTAATACATTTTATGTCAGAGATAGATATATGAGTAGTATTATGTATCCCAAATTTGTAACTCAAATTTGTATCCCAAATCAAAGAGGACTATTAGATCAGTGGTTCCATCAACTTTTTTAAATGGAACTCACTGATCCAATGATCCTCCTTGATTTAAAATATAAATTTGGGATACATATCATTATTTATAGATATATATACATATATATGTGTGTGTGTGTTGTGTTTAATCTTGCTTTTTCTTTACAAATAGATGAAAATTCTTGCAAAATTGAGATATTTGAAATGGGATTCGATTCCCTTCTAATTTTTCAAGAATCGAATGATTCTTCAATTCTCTTTTAAACGATTAAGTTTTATTCATCTAAGTCATTCGATTGAGCTAATTTGAAAAGTATTCCCGAATTTTTACAATCTAAAATTAGTAAACTCTCGTCGATCATGTGCTTAAATTTTAGTCATTTAAACCAAATTGTAAAATCCTCCAATTGATATGAAATTTGAGAGAACCTCACCCGCTTAAAATTAGGAGCGACAATTTCAGACACAAGATGAAAACACGACTTGAAATTAATACGAAATTAGTGAGTTAAGGTTGGTCATTTCTCGACACGACTCTATTAACACGAATAATAAATGAGTTGTGTTAGTGTCAAACACGAATAACACAAAATTGACATGATTAATACGTTTAAATAGTATTATGAGAATAAAATATCAAATTTTTATTATATTTTATCAAATAGTGACCTACCTCTTGTACCAAAAAAAAATTATTTTTACCCACTTTTATTATTATATTGAAACAAACACCAATTGCCTAATCCACAAAAAGTTGTTTCCTGTCTATGTCAAAGAACCATGCAATCAACATCCAGGACAAAAAGGGCATATCGGCAAATTGGACTGTATTATTTGCTTATCTAAAATTGAAGAATTTTTAAATAAAAACTGTGTGTGATCGTAACTTAGCCACATGAGTAAACATGCCATGCCCACCCAAACTCCTCCATTGTTGGCCGCCTCCCTCCCACCACATAGCCCATAATCTTCGGTGCTGCGACGGTGGGCATTGCCAGAAAAAAAGCTACAAATCGGGGCAGGCGTTTTCAATTGTCACAACTTATATCACATAGAGCAGGAGCACAAAAGCTATAAAATTTAAATATAATTGAGAGGGCACCGGAGCGCCTAGAGAACTGTAGGGGATTTATCCGCGCATTCCCCACGGAAGGATTTTGGTTGACCTGCGCGCGTTCGACAGTAGCCTTTACCCCTCTTCGCCCGCAGGAGTTTCGTCCCACATCGGAAGAGAGTTGCCTTCCCCCCTCACATATAAACAGTTGCACTCAAAGGAGGAGGTACCCACTAGACACCTGATCAGGTCGTTAGTGATCAGGGGTAAAGGCTACTGCCGAACGAGCGCAGGTCAACCAAAATTCTTCTGTGGGGGAGGATAACATCCCAAACGCGCGGATAAATCTCATACAAGTTTGGTTTGATATAGAGTATTCAAACGGGCAAACTCAAATATCTACTCAAATCTTTTAAAAATTTTATTTATTATCTGAAAACTCATTTTTTGTATTATTCAAATTATAAAATCTGATAAAATAAATAAAACTTTCATATCTTTCCATAAATGGGTAATTCAAAAAAAAATTAAATATAGATACAACACCACCTGAGAATAAAAAGAAACAGAAAAAATAAAAGAAAATCACCCAAGAATTCTTAAATTGTTCTAATCCATAATCTACTTTTGTAAATCCAGAGAAAAAAAATATTTACTTTGATATGGGTTTGGCCTGAAAAATACAAAAAAATGGTTCATTTTTAACAAAAATGGATGATTGAAGAAATAAAATGACGAATTTTCTAAATATGTGGATAGTGAAGACTTGAAATTTTAGGAAGAATCGGAGGCCTACAATTGTACCGACAACAATATTTAACTCGAAAAAATCAAAAAAAAAAAAATTGATGGGTAAGTTTAGGGTTTATATAATATGAAACATGAATGAGATTAGAATTTTGAAAAATATAAGAAATCAAGAATAAGGAAGATGAAAAGTAAGAAGCTTACCTACAGGTTTTCAAATGATCCTTGAATGCTTCAGTGGCGGTCGATGATAGAAACAACGTAGAAGGTAGAAGGGAGAAGACAACAAGTCACCGAACAAGTCTTTTGGCTTTGGATAAGATAAAAAATTATTTTTTGAAATTTAGTATAGAATTTGAGTCTCTTTCGATTTAAATCTAGAATAAGTTTTTTGTTAATTTGATATAGGTTTAAGTCAGGATTAGAGATACATTTATAAAGTCATGAAATAACAATTATAGGTTACAAATATTATTTTAGTTTAATATGTATCAATACTTTTGAAAAAAAAAATTAGGTAATAATGAATAAGTATACAAGTAAGAGTAGACATTCACGAATTGAAAATTTGAATATATAAATTTTGTAAAATGAGAGCACAATTTCAATAAGAATTTAATCTCAAAGCGTGAATTCGAACAAACGGAATATCTTACTAATTTCAAAGGCTTTTATGATTGGGCTTGTGTGATACAATCATGGATACTTGGGTTTTATGTAAGAACACACGGTTTCTCAATTTTCACTTTTCTCTTTCTCTCTCTCTATACATATATGTGCGTGTTTGTGTATTAGTGGATCATGCTTCATTGCACTGTATATTTCAGATACATGTAAACAGTATACAGCTGATATATGGAATGACATTCTTGGGTTTGGCCCCATTGCAACCTGGACGTCCAACTCAAATCAAACCCTGCTAGTACACTATTAGGTTTAGCCCATCTATCAAAGCCCATGCTTCTTCTTGCAGGTTGGTGCGTCCAATGTCAGTGCTAAACCCAATTGACCCATTCGTCCGGATTGTTTTATGTGGCAACAACAATGGTAATAATGATAAAGGTAATAGTTTGCTTGGGACCGCAATGGTCCTTCGAGAGATAAGAAAGACGAGTTATAAATTCAAACGTTTAAAATTTGAATTTTAGTAATTCTTTAGAATTAGGCTATTAAAAATTTATCTATTATGAATTCCCTAATTCTAACGTGAATGATATGTCTTTGATCGGACTGATGAAAAAGAATAATCGAAGTGTGCTAGACACCTCTAATCGTTCAACAACAACAACAAAAAAAAAAGTTTGCTTGTAGTGTTTAATTAGGATAAGAGATGATGACACAACCACAACCACAACCACGAGCCACGTTGGTGACAGGGGTCGCAACGACATCAACAAATATGATTATGGTGGTTTTATTGTTGCCAACAACATTAAACTTGTAATCAAATTATGTGTCTCTCTCAAACCTTTTCCATTCCTCCATTTTGGATCCCATCCCATCCTCCGACTCCTACGGGATTCAATTATACCATATATGGGTTGCTAAGTTGATTAATGGATAGGCTTATGTTTAACTTCTTAATATAATAACAAATTATTTTTTGCATTCAATCATTAGATATGCGAAAATTGATATTATATATGGAACAGTGTACGACACCGAAAATTATTGTTTTTAATAATAAGATTATACCTTTAAAAAATAAAGTTATAATTTGTTGAGAGAAGTTCATGATCGAGTACAAGATTCCTTTAAGCAGTTATAATTTCTCTTTTACGAGCTATAACTTTACCTTTGAAAGTTGTGATTTTCATGGCCTGGTAAAATGTTTTAAGACTGATTCTGCTCTTTGCAAGTTGTAATTTACACATTAAAAATTTGTAACTTAATATTAAAAAATTATAATTTTTTGTATAGTACTAACAACAGCACCGTAGTCTTTCCCATTATTTTTCAAGTTAATTTTATTTTGTACCCTGAAAGATGTGAATTGGTAGAAATATAGATCTGACACAGATTATTATTCAATTTTTGTCATAAATTAAAGCACGTGAAACACGAGTGTTTCGGGCATAAACGTGAAGTATGTCCATCGTTATAGACTTTCGTCTGCGATTAATTTGACAGTGTTTTATGTATCGAACATAAAATTTTATTAATCAGATAAAGATTAAATCTATTATATACAATTAACATGAAATGCCAACATTTTGTAAATTTATCCTTGTAACTCTACGTACTTCAACACATAACGAAAGACCGATCGACAATTTGGGCAAGGTCCACGTCACCACCAAACGGCCGTGGATTAAAGCCTTTGTTAGAGCAGATTACATAATCCCGTGTACGCTACGTGTGGGACATTTGATATTTTAGGAAAGGTGTAACAACTAACCTCATGATGCAATGGCATTAGAATAGCTTTATTGACCAACCACGACCCATTGTGTAATTAATTAATTAATTAACTTTTTACATGTTGAATTTTCTGAACAGACTGATGTAATCGTCTAACATTCTTTTCTTTTAAAAATAAAAAAAAATTATTACAATTTATAAACAATACTTCCAGTGAGACGTCAATTTTGTTGTTATAAGTTTTTGTTCTGAAGCATTTCCTAACTAAGTTTAGGCTGGATAATTTAAAATCTTTTTAACATTTTTTCAATATATATATATATATATATATATATATATATATATAAATTGATTCCAATACTAATTAGCAATGTACCACTTGCGTTGCACGTGAATTTTTTTGTTGAAATATTTGATAAAATCCATAATTAGATATTATTTAATATTTATCATACTTAAACTATTAATATTCTCTTCATAACTATAAATATCCAATGGACTTATTTTTTGTGATTCTTTCATTCGAGCTACTCAGTAGTAAGGATTATAAATTTTTATTTTTTTTATTTTCTTTTGTCTTTCTTGTTTTTATTTTTTGCCTCAATAATTTTTTATCAAATTATTTTGATTGTAAATGAAAAGAAAAACTATATATATGCATTTTTGGGCATTGGAAATGATATTGCATCAATAGAGTTGTCGACGTGTATTAATATTGAAATTTTGAAAAAAATAATATTTTTTTATATATTATGTTAAGCATAACATGACAATTCAAAATTTTTGCAAAGATAGAGAGATTTATGTAATTTGTTAGAGATAAATTTGTTATTTAAAAACTTAGGGATATAATGGTAATTTAGATATTTAAATACAAAAATGATATGTTAGCCATTATAGTTTTTTATAAGGGCAAAATAATGAATCAAAATTTTTTCATATTAAGGTACTTTTATTAGTAGTATATGTATATATTTGCTACTCCAAAATTTGTTGGGATCGACAGAAATGTTCCACTCAACAAAAAGTTTTTGGACGATTGTTTTGGATGTCTTATTTCAAGATTTCTTTTGATGAAAAATAATAAAAAATTACACTGTGCAAAGATGAAATGGAATAACATAAAACAAATAAAATATGATTCATTTATTAATTCAATTGAAAGGACTTCAGTAACAAAAAATTGAATAAAATAATTTTAATTATAATGCTAATTGTTCCTAAAACTAATCTAAAAATTATTTTTCATAATGTTTAGATCGTGGGTCTTTTAGAGATTAGAATATATTCACCTTCTCCACTAAAAATCTTTTTTATAATTATTGTCTTTGATGATTTTATTCATGTCGACGGTTATTGATGGATAATTCCAAGTCGTTACTTTTTTTTTTCAAATATGACTATGGTTAACCATAATATTTCTGCAATGTATTTGAAATGCCAAGAGTCAATATACCGAATATTTTTTGAATTTTATATTTTGGGTTTAGTCAATATTAATCCATAATTAGAAGAAATATTATAATCCTAGTTATTGCCTATGTCTAAAGGCACAGAGTAATAAAAAATATTAAATAATAAACATATTTGTGATTTATATCCAAAATCAAATCACAAACATAGAAAAAAAATAAAAAAAATTAAGTATCAATTTGTAGTGGGGGTGAAAAGTGGTGGACAGCAGTGGTGGTGATAGGAAACGGTGATGGTTGTGGTGGGTGACAATGACTGGAGTGGCGATGGTGGTGGAGGCAGTGGCGGTGGCAGTGGCGGTGACGGTGGCGGGGCAGGTGTTGGCGGGACGATTCAAACACTATTTTTTTTTTTTAAAGTATTTATGAGAAATAATTTCTAAAAATATTTTTAAAAAATCACTTCAAACACACCCTTAGGAATCTATTTTTCCTATTAAATTTAGGGTGTTAATATTAGCTGTTAGATTAATTTTAAAATAAAATTTAAAACGATCTCAATCACGAATAATAAAAGTCATTTTGTTTATCTTTTGAGATTTAAATTATAAATTTTTTTATCATATAGATTAATTGATCGATGTATATAAAAGTAATAAGTAAAAATCAACAACTTATATCTGGTAACATTCAAATAACTAATTTATGGGAATGACTTTATCTTAATTGCTTATAATTCTGACACGGAATTCCTTTTCCCACTTTTCTATTTTCGTTCCTCTCTCGAGTAAGATCCGGGGGATAAATTGAGGGACACGTTTGAGGACAAGGCTAAGTGGTGGTAGGTCAAGACAGCTCCCTCGTTGCTGTCACATATTTATAATTAATTTAAATTTATAAAATTATAAAAATTAAAATTAAAATTTTATTATGATTCAAAAAGTGCAATTACAATTTAATGGGTCAAATTATGATAAAATTTAGAACTAATTCTAAAATTTTGAAATCAACCCTAATCGATGCAAACAACCTCATTTATCCTCGGGTTGAAATATTACCTTAAACTCTGACAGGAAGCTTAAATGGTAAAATAGAAGATCTATAAATTCAAACATCATAAGTTCGTATATTCGTAACACTTTAGGGTCAGATCACGAGAGATTTATCTTTTATAAATATCTGAGTCTTGACGTGGATGATTTGCATTTAACCAGACCAAGAAGAGATTAGTCGAGGTGTGAGTAAACTGACTTAAAGACTGCTGACCGTTGAAGAAAAAAAAAACAATAATAACTTCAACCTTAATTAGTATTAAACTTTTTACATTCCCAAAAAAAAAAAAATACTATTTAAACTTAAAATATATAGTTAATAATTATAATTATTGAATAAATAGTAAATTTTAATAAATATTGTGACTCATAATAAAATTAATTATTGTAATTATAAAGTATTCCACTTTTTAGCAATATGAATGACTGCTCATACCCAAAACATAAGATTTGTCTGAGAATTACGATCAAACTGCTGTATTAGACAACCCCAAACAATTGCAANTGCTCATACCCAAAACATAAGATTTGTCTGAGAATTACGATCAAACTGCTGTATTAGACAACCCCAAACAATTGCAACTTTTCTTTTAAACAAAAAATATACTGTCATATATCACAGACCCAAAGAGGAAAAAACTAACATATGGTCTCTCTCCTCTCTCTGATAATAATAGAAGAGAACTTAATGAAGATGTATGAGCATTTTTGTAATCATCTTGAGCAAATTGGTTCTTCTGCGATAGTCTCTAACAATGGCTTCTTCGACCTGCACACGGACAACCTATGCTTCCATTCCGGCGTCGAAAACTCTTCAATATCATCCAAATTCAACTTGGGCACCACTGCTTCTTCAATTCTCGTCTGCGCTGCAGCCTGAGAAATTTGCAGAGCCTGGTGATCACCGTTCTCCGGCATGATCCTTAGAGTTCCGGGCCTTCCGGCAGACGTTCGATTGGCGGCCGAATTGGCTGTGAGGAAGAGAGCGCCCACATCAGCTGCTGTGACCACAGAATTGAGTCTTCTCATCGGAAACATGACGTAAACATTGGCCATCTCGAGGTCTTCGTCGGCGTTGAGGGCAGAGAATCGTCGTCCGATATGGAGGGAGTTAGAGTTTACGAGGAAGAAGTTCGGTGTCTCGAGCATGAGCTCTGCGGCCTTGGTGGGTTCGTTGAATTGTTGGATTTCGCCTGTTGGAAAAATCACTTTCGCAGCTCTTGAATGTTTGCCTGGTGGGGCTGCTAGGGTACAAGAAATATAGTTCCCCATCAGAGAGAAGAAGACAACACATAACGAAAGACCGATCGACAATTTGGGCAAGGTCCACGTCACCACCAAACGGCCGTGGATTAAAGCCTTGCTAGATCACATTACATAATCCCGTGTATGCTACGTGTGGAACATTTGATATTTTAGGAAAGGTGTAACAACTAACCTCATGATGCAATGGCATTAGAATAGCTTTATTGACCAACCACGACCCATTGTGTAATTAATTAATTAATTAATTAACTTTTTACATATTGAATTTTCTGAACAGACTGATGTAATCGTCTAACATTCTTTTCTTTTAAAAATAAAAAAATTATTACAATTTACANTTTTTCAATATATATATATATATATATATATATATATATATATAAATTGATTCCAATACTAATTAGCAATGTACCACTTGCGTTGCACGTGAATTTTTTTGTTGAAATATTTGATAAAATCCATAATTAGATATTATTTAATATTTATCATACTTAAACTATTAATATTCTCTTCATAACTATAAATATCCAATGGACTTATTTTTTGTGATTCTTTCATTCGAGCTACTCAGTAGTAAGGATTATAAATTTTTATTTTTTTTATTTTCTTTTGTCTTTCTTGTTTTTATTTTTTGCCTCAATAATTTTTTATCAAATTATTTTGATTGTAAATGAAAAGAAAAACTATATATATGCATTTTTGGGCATTGGAAATGATATTGCATCAATAGAGTTGTCGACGTGTATTAATATTGAAATTTTGAAAAAAATAATATTTTTTTATATATTATGTTAAGCATAACATGACAATTCAAAATTTTTGCAAAGATAGAGAGATTTATGTAATTTGTTAGAGATAAATTTGTTATTTAAAAACTTAGGGATATAATGGTAATTTAGATATTTAAATACAAAAATGATATGTTAGCCATTATAGTTTTTTATAAGGGCAAAATAATGAATCAAAATTTTTTCATATTAAAGTACTTTTTTTAGTAGTATAGATATAGATATAGATATATATTTGTTACTCCAAAATTTGTTGGGATCGACAGAAATGTTCCACTCAACAGANCCTGGTGGGGCTGCTAGGGTACAAGAAATATAGTTCCCCATCAGAGAGAAGAAGAAGAAGAACAACAACAATGACAACAAATTTACAGANATAGATATATATTTGTTACTCCAAAATTTGTTGGGATCGACAGAAATGTTCCACTCAACAGAAAGTTTTTGGACGATTGTTTTGGATGTCTTATTTCAAGATTTCTTTTGATGAAAAATAATAAAAAATTACACTGTGCAAAGATGAAATGGAATAACATAAAACAAATAAAATATGATTCATTTATTAATTCAATTGAAAGGACTTCATAAACAAAAAACTGAATAAAATAATTTTAATTATAATGCTAATTGTTCCTAAAACTAATCTAAAAACTACTTTTCATAATGTTTAGATCGTGGGTCTTTTAGAGATTAGAATATATTCACCTTCTCTACTAAAAATAATCTTTTTTATAATCATTGTCTTTGATGATTTTATTCATGTCGACGGTTATTGATGGATTANGACCTGGGAAGGGGTTGACTGTTGACAATTAATGGCGTTGAGGCCGCGTCTGGTTTCACCGGCAAAAGAGAGGACGACTACCCTATTGTCTTATAATTTTTAAGGTTAAATTATAATTTTTTTTAAAAATTAATTTATAATTGTAAAAAATATAATTGATATCAAAATATTATGATTGCTTTTAAAAATTATAATTTTTAAAAATGAAGTGATAATTTTTTAATAAAAATCACGATCAATTATATTATGTCATGAGACCATAAGTTCTCCCNCCGAATATTTTTTGAATTTTATATTTTGGGTTTAGTCAATATTAATCCATAATTAGGAGAAATATTATAATCCTAGTTATTGCCTATGTCTAAAGGCACATAGTAATAAAAAATACTAAATAATAAACATATTTGTGATTTATATCCAAAATCAAATCACAAACNCCTGCGTGATCTATAGGTAAGAACGAATCGGATCGACTCAATTGATATAATAGATGGAATGATAGTTTATATGATGATTTAGGTTGAAAAAGATTCGGGTGAATTATCTTTTGGAGTTTAGTCGACAATATTGGTAGTCTTATGAGCGGTGGATAAACTGTGATTAAAATTTTCTTTAGGAAATCACATAGCTGTGTGACCCNCAAAATCAAATCACAAACATAGAAAAAAAATAAAAAAAATTAAGTATCAATTTGTAATGGGGGAGAAAGGTGGTGGACAACAGAGGTGGTGATAGGAAACGGTGATGGTTGTGGTGGGTGACAATGACTGGAGTGGCGGTGGGGGTGGAAGCAGTGGCGGGGCAGGTGGTGGTGGCGACTGCAGCGGTGGCAGTGGTGGTGGCGGTGGCAGTGGCACGATTTCAAACACTATTTTTTTTAAAGNAAGGTATAATTTGATTTTAAAAAATAATATTTTTTAATACAATACTTTTTTTTTTTCCGGATATGATATTGTTTGGAGGACAGGAAGGACATAGAANTTAAAGTATTTATGAGAAATAATTTCTAAAAGTATTTTTAAAAAATCACTTCAAACACACCCTTAGGAATCTATTTTTCCTATTAAATTTAGGGTGTTAATATTAGCTGTTAGATTAATTTTAAAATAAAATGTAAAACGATCTCAATCACGAATAGTAAAAGTCATTTTGTTTATCTTTTGAGATTTAAATTATAATTTTTTTTATTATATAGATTAATTGATCGATGTATATAAAAGTAATAAGTAAAAATCAACAACTTATATCCGGCAACATTCAAATAACTAATTTATGGGAATGACTTTATCTTAATTGCTTATAATTCTGACACGGAATTCCTTTTCCCTCTTTTCTATTTTCGTTCCTCTCTCGAGTAAGATCCGGGGGATAAATTGAGGGACACGTTTGAGGACAAGGCTAAGTGGTGGTAGGTCAAGACAGCTCCCTCGTTGCTGTCACATATTTATAATTAATTTAAATTTATAAAATTATAAAAATTAAAATTAAAATTTTATTATGATTCAAAAAGTGCAATTACAATTTAATGGGTCAAATTATGATAAAATTTAGAACTAATTCTAAAATTTTGAAATCAACCCTAATCGATGCAAACAACCTCATTTATCCTCGGGTTGAAATATTACCTTAAACTCTGACAGGAAGCTTAAATAGTAAAATAGACGATCTATAAATTCAAACATCATAAATTCATATATTCGTAACACTTTGGGGTCAGGTCATAAGAGATTTATCTTTTATAAATATCTGAGTCTTGACGTGGATGATTTGCATTTGACCAGACCAAGAAGAGATTAGTCGAGGTGTGAGTAAACTGACTTAAAGACTGCTGACCGTTGAAGAAAAAAAAAACAATAATAACTTCAACCTTAATTAGTATTAAACTTTTTACATTCCCAAAAAAAAAAATACTATTTAAACTTAAAATATATAGTTAATAATTATAATTATTGAATAAATAGTAAATTTTAATAAATACTGTGACTCATAATAAAATTAATTATTGTAATTATAAAGTATTCCACTTTTTAGCAATATGAATGACTGCTCATACCCAAAACATAAGATTTGTCTGAGAATTACGATCAAACTGCTGTATTAGACAACCCCAAACAATTGCAACTTTTCTTTTAAACAAAAAATATACTGTCATATATCACAGACCCAAAGAGGAAAAAACTAACATATGGTCTCTCTCCTCTCTCTGATAATAATAGAAGAGAACTTAATGAAGATGTATGAGCATTTTTGTAATCATCTTGAGCAAATTGGTTCTTCTGCGATAGTCTCTAACAATGGCTTCTTCGACCTGCACACGGACAACCTATGCTTCCATTCCGGCGTCGAAAACTCTTCAATATCATCCAAATTCAACTTGGGCACCACTGCTTCTTCAATTCTCGTCTGCGCTGCAGCCTGAGAAATTTGCAGAGCCTGGTGATCACCGTTCTCCGGCATGATCCTTAGAGTTCCGGGCCTTCCGGCAGACGTTCGATTGGCGGCCGAATTGGCTGTGAGGAAGAGAGCGCCCACATCAGCTGCTGTGACCACAGAATTGAGTCTTCTCATCGGAAACATGACGTAAACATTGGCCATCTCGAGGTCTTCGTCGGCGTTGAGGGCAGAGAATCGTCGTCCGATATGGAGGGAGTTAGAGTTTACGAGGAAGAAGTTCGGTGTCTCGAGCATGAGCTCTGCGGCCTTGGTGGGTTCGTTGAATTGTTGGATTTCTCCTGTTGGAAAAATCACTTTCGCAGCTCTTGAATGTTTGCCTGGTGGGGCTGCTAGGGTACAAGAAATATAGTTCCCCATCAGAGAGAAGAAGAACAACAACAACAACAATGACAACAAATTTACAGAAGAAGAAGAGGAGAGGAAATTTCAGAAGAAGATGATAACTTGAAGAGGGGTTGAACTTTGAAGTGTTGGGGAAGAGATGGGAGGGTTTAAATTAAGAATGGTGAAGCATGAGAGGAAAAAGAGAGAGTGGACTTTGTCCATGGAGATGGAGATGGGTGGATTGAGTGTGGGTATATATAATTATCTATACAAGAAATGGAAAAGGTCTGGTTTGGAATGCCAGAGGCAGAAAAATAAAAGTAAAAATACAGTAGTAGAAGATTCGAAGACAGTTGTGACCTGGGAAGGGGTTGACTGTTGACAATTAATGGCGTTGAGGCCGCGTCTGGTTTTACCGGCGAAAGAGAGGACGACTACCCTATTGTCTTATAATTTTTAAGGTTAAATTATAATTTTTTTAAAAAATTAATTTATAATTGTAAAAAATATAATTGATATCAAAATATTATGATTGCTTATAAAAATTATAATTTTTAAAAATGAAGTGATAATTTTTTAATAAAAATCACGATCAATTATATTATCTCATGAGACCATAAGTTCTCTCCTGCGTGATCTATAGGTAAGAACGAATCGGATCGACTCAATTGATATAATAGATGGAATGATAGTTTATATGATGATTTAGGTTGAAAAAGATTCGGGTGAATATTATCTTTTGGAGTTTAGTCGACAAAATTGGTAGTCTTATGAGCGGTGGATAAACTGTGATTAAAATTTTCTTTAGGAAGTCACATAGCTGTGTGACTCNATTATCTTTTGGAGTTTAGTCGACAATATTGGTAGTCTTATGAGCGGTGGATAAACTGTGATTAAAATTTTCTTTAGGAAATCACATAGCTGTGTGACCCAACAGATAAACTATCATGAATTATCTCAAACGTTATAATTTCTTAAAGGTATAATTTGATTTTAAAAAATAATATTTTTTAATACAATACTTTTTTTTTTTTTTCCGGATATGATACTGTTTGGAGGACAGGAAGGACATAGAAAGTTTCTGAGAAATGGAAGAGAAACTAATACAATGATCTACGGATGTTTTTATTCGTGTGGAGCCCACTAGCTTTGCCTTTATCATAACAAAAATGACTATTTTGTAATATTCGTAAGAACAATGACGACAACGTGACTCTATTTTTTTTTTTTTCTGGTACAGAGTGTTCAAATTTGAGATATTTATTATTTCAAACCCCGCGACTGACCATATTTCGTAAGAGAAAGATAAGAAAATTGATGAGCAAACAAAGCGACTTGACCCTGGACAAACCTCAATATGTGGCCCGTAACCCACGGACTTTCTTGATGAGCTTGACGGCCATGTAGATTTAACTCTATCTGGCCCACCAAGTGGTGGTCCGTGAGCAACGTGTATGGTCGAGGTCTAACTAGCAATTAGTTAGGGATTGTCAAGCCAAACCGACCTAGGGATTGTCCATTTACCAACTGCTATAACCTTAATCACGACGTCTTGCCACCTTACTCGCTTAAAACTGAATTTTGTCACTGGTGGAAGAGACTTCACAAGGGTAACAGCAGATTATACTCTTGCTTTCATGGCTTCTATCTATCACATCCAAGAATCATGTTTATCTTCTTCTTTCCCCACGACCCTTTTCTTCATTTTCACACTTGCTGGTTAATCACTCTACATGTCAAACTGCAAAACTTTCACTTCACAAGACATTATAGTTGAAAACTTTTACCCGAAAAAGACCGATGGTGGTGGTGTCGGTTGCGGCAGTGATGGCCATGAACAAATCATCAAGTGAATGCCGCGTCCCACAATCATGCACCAGAATTTGAGGTTGCTTTTTGTGCTCATACTTTTGGCAATGTTTTGTTTAATTAGATCTTGTTTGTATGTAGTTTAATAATAATGAGTAATGCATTAAACCCATCATAGAATGTCATATGAATATATATAATTAGACGCGGTTGATGAGCTAGCTATGCCACCTACTTTATGAAACAAACACACCTCATTCTCTCACTTTGAGTGCACTCATTGGCAGGAAGGAATAACATGTTTCAACCGTTAAATAATCATGAAATTTGATGTTCTGTACTCCCTTACGAAACCATTAATTTATGAATTTAAGCTTTTCGAGCGATCAGCAGTATAATGTTCGCAGCTAATGTGGGTCATGAACAAATTACTGTGTTGTCAATTTTTTTTTTTTTTTGGCTCGAGATAAAGATAAGGACAAATGAGAGTATTAGAGACCACTCCAATAAATTTTTATTGCTTCCCTCATGAGACTTTTAACCACACGACGTTACTGTTTTTATGAACGAACTTTGTTAGGCTAGTATAAAGATTAACCACCAAGTCTCGATGTGAACTCTAAAATTTAAATCTCCAACATCAAGTTGATAAGTTCGGTCAATATTCCACTGGACCACCCCACTCGATGGTACTTTGTGTTGTAATTGCAATTCTAAATGGTGAACGGATTACTCTGGTGTCTTGCGTTGTGGGAAAATTTACATGCCAATTTCATTGTTATTCCTTGGTTTGAAACTCCTAACTTATTAATCAATTGACTTAACTTAGTTAATCATCCTTGATTCTCTCAAAATTTTGTCAAATGGATCAATTATTATCAAAAATAAGACTTTATTTCTTATGTCTCGCATTTTTATCGGGTCATCTTTCGGATTTCTCTTCATCCTTTTCCGCTTATGTTTTATTTTATCTTCTATTATAAAAGCATTAATCAAAATTGTGATGGGTGATTTTCATTGTAATAGTAATCCAAAGAAAACTTCTAACTAATTATATTTAGCAATTAACCACTATACTAGAATGGCTTTAACTAGAAGTACAACCCGGGCGGGTTGGACATCCCAGAGGATTAACTTAGGTCTGACCCAAATTATAAAACTTTCAAGTCTAATACAACTTGAACCAAACTTTTAACCCGTGGTACTCAACTCGAATACTGTCCAAGTTAGTTTCAAGTTCAATTTGTGTTGATTTGGGTTAACTAATTCGGACTCTTAATTTGGGTTCAATTTTGAGTTCAATTTTTGGCATAACACAATAATTTGACCAAATTTTTCAAAAATTGATAAAGTACAACACCGTCTTCAATTTGTATACTTTTATTATTCCCATTCGGGTGCCAGTCATGGAGTGCAGAAAAAGAAGTTGGTAATTTCCCATATAGCCCGGAAATAAAGTAACCCCATTTGACCGGAGTATTTCACCCCAAAATTGAACCATTCTCGCTTAGACCGGCATAGCATAAATGCATGTGCAAATAAAAGGACATATTCTATGTAGGAAATGGAACTTTATTAGGAAAATTACATCCGGATCTCCATAAGGTTTATTAATTAATCATATAAACCTCTAGACATTTGGAATATTATATGCAGACATATTAAAGTTTGTACGTGTGTAACATTTAGACATCTATTCTCAGTATGTTAGAATTCCATGATTTCGTCATAATATACAAATATAATTCCAATGCTACTCTTTTTTTCTATTGGGTTCAATGTCAATGATTTATGGATAAATTACACTTGAATCTCCCGGAGTTTAGTACTTAATCATGTAAATCCCTCTTACATTTAAAATATTATATTTAGACACCCTCAAATTTGTGCATGTGTAAACATCCACCGCTGGCAATGTTAGGTAGTAGATTTGTGAGAATTTCATAATATGTCAACATAATCCCAATATTACTCTTTCTTGTATGGGGCCCAATATCAGTATAGACTATCAAATATTTTAAAGATTCCACAACTAATTTTATGTTCCAATATGTCATTGATCGGAATAAAACCAAAACCAAAAACTTAGGTCATGTTTGGTTTGATTCTTCAAAACTGTTTCTTGTTCTCAAATCTCAAAATAATTTCGAAACTTGTTTGGTTTGTGATTTAGTTCTCTAATTTTCAGAAAAAATAGAGAATTGAAGCATAAAACTAGAAAACAAGTTGGGCTTTTTTTCAAGTTTTTCTGCCAAAACTTTGAAAACACAGAGATGATTTACTCTTTAATGAGGTCCCCTTTTCAAGTTCTCTTAGAAGCAAAAACAAGTCATAGTATAAAAACTTTTTTTTTCTTTTGCCTTTGTCCTCCCAGATCTCATCACTCTCTCCATCTTTTCTCTCTCTACACAGACTTTCTCAGATGGAAGTCTTCTTCGGTAATTGCGCCTTCTCCGGCGACTGCATCTTCTCCGACAAAATACACACACACATAGACACTGGAACTCTCCGACGACTAGATTCACTGCGAGCTCTCCCACGATTGGTTCAGATCTAGTTCAATCGGCGAAAACGCAAATCTAATTTTTTTTTTTGATCTGATCTGATTGAAAACACATATCAATGACAATATACATATATATATATATTGTAACCACCGTAAAAAATTAGAATATTGACACAGATCTAATTTTTTTTTATATGATCTAATTTTTCTAACATTTTGGGTGGTGGTTGTGGATTTTGGGTGGTTGTGGGTTGGTGGTGGTTATGGGTTTTGGGTGATTTTCGATTTCGATGGTGGTGGGGCTTTTGGGTGGTTCTCGGTTTCAGAGGTGGTTGTGGATTTTGGGTGGTGGTTGTGGGTTTTGGCTGGTTGTCGATTGGTGGTGGTTGTGGTCTTGATGCACAGTGAAAGCTCAAGAAACGGTGGTGGTAGTGGTCTTGATACACAGTGAAAGAGAGAGAGAGAGTTGAAGAGAGGTGGGAATTGCAAATTATCGTCCAAACAAATTTTATAATTTTGTTTTTAAAATTATTTTCAAAAATATATAGCCAAACATGTTTTGTAATCTAAAAATTTTTAAAAACACATTCTTAAAACTCTTCTCAAAAATTGTTTTCAAATACTATTTTTTGAAACGCAAACCAAACAGGTCCATAATTTTTTATAAAAAAAAAATCATATTAGTACAAACATATCAAATAACTGTAATCAACACATTTTCATGTTCAATTATACTATCCATTAAAATAAAACCAAACAAAATTCCAATTTTTTTAGAATAAAATTGTAATCAGTACAAACATATTAAAGAACCCAAATCTATTATATTGTTTATATAAGAATAAAACCAAAAAATCAAATAAAAAACACATTNCTTGTTTGGTTTGTGATTTAGTTCTCTAATTTTCAGAAAAAATAGAGAATTGAAGCATAAAACTAGAAAACAAGTTGGGCTTTTTTTCAAGTTTTTCTGCCAAAACTTTGAAAACACAGAGATGATTTACTCTTTAATGAGGTCCCCTTTTCAAGTTCTCTTAGAAGCAAAAACAAGTCATAGTATAAAAACTTTTTTTTTCTTTTGCCTTTGTCCTCCCAGATCTCATCACTCTCTCCATCTTTTCTCTCTCTACACAGACTTTCTCAGATGGAAGTCTTCTTCGGTAATTGCGCCTTCTCCGGCGACTGCATCTTCTCCGACAAAATACACACACACATAGACACTGGAACTCTCCGACGACTAGATTCACTGCGAGCTCTCCCACGATTGGTTCAGATCTAGTTCAATCGGCGAAAACGCAAATCTAATTTTTTTTTTTGATCTGATCTGATTGAAAACACATATCAATGACAATATACATATATATATATATTGTAACCACCGTAAAAAATTAGAATATTGACACAGATCTAATTTTTTTTTATATGATCTAATTTTTCTAACATTTTGGGTGGTGGTTATGGGTTTTGGGTGGTTTTCGATTTCGATGGTGGTGGGGCTTTTGGGTGGTTCTCGATTTCAGAGGTGGTTGTGGATTTTGGGTGGTGGTTGTGGGTTTTGGCCGGTTGTCGGTTGGTGGTGGTTGTGGTCTTGATGCATAGTGAAAGCTCAAGAAACGGTGGTGGTAGTGGTCTTGATGCACAGTGAAAGAGAGAGAGACAGTTGAAGAGAGGTGGGAATTGCAAATTATTGTCCAAACAAATTTTATAATTTTTGTTTTTTAAAATTATTTTCAAAAATATATAACCAAACATGTTTTGTAATCTAAAATTTTTTAAAAACACATTCTTAAAACTCTTTTCAAAAATTGTTTTCAGATATTATTTTTTGAAACGCAAATCAAACAGGCCCATAATTTTTTATAAAAAAAAAATCATATTAGTACAAACATATCAAATAACTGTAATCAACACATTTTCATGTTCAATTATACTATCCATTAAAATAAAACCAAACAAAATTCCAATTTTTTTAGGAAAAAATTGGAATCAGTACAAACATATTAAAGAACCCAAATCTATTATATTGTTTATATAAGAATAAAACCAAAAAATCAAATAAAAAGCATATTTTTTTTTAAAAAAAATAAAGAATCCTGAACATCATGAGTTCGTTTGGTTGCTATATTAGAAATAAAGTAATACAGTCTAATATAATATAAATGAATAAAAGACAAGATTAAATACGGTATTAAACTTACACGTAATTTTATCTAGTGTTTGGTAATATACAATATAAACGTTAGATATTAGTTATTCAATCTAATCGGTTGTTTGGTTAGGAAATTATTTTATCGTATTAATATTGAATTGACAAAATACTCTCAATCAGTGTTTGTTACATTTATGACAACTTGATTTTATCAGTTGGAGGTTATAATAGTAAATGTGTAGATAATACACTTGAGTTGGTATATAATATCACATCTTTTGGTGATATTAAAATACATTCATAATACAGGTATATCGTATAAAAAATATACAATAAATATATGATTAGTATATATTTTGAAATTAATACGGTATCAAATTTGCTTACCAAACAAAATATTAGACCCGATTAAATAAAATATAGTACGATCTCATATTTAATCTCCTCCTAATACGTTTATCAAACAAGTCGCATAAGCATTTATTTGTTTTTGTATTATGGATGACAAAATAAANCCATAATTTTTTATAAAAAAAAAATCATATTAGTACAAACATATCAAATAACTGTAATCAACACATTTTCATGTTCAATTATACTATCCATTAAAATAAAACCAAACAAAATTCCAATTTTTTTAGAATAAAATTGTAATCAGTACAAACATATTAAAGAACCCAAATCTATTATATTGTTTATATAAGAATAAAACCAAAAAATCAAATAAAAAACACATTTTTTTTTTAAAAAAAATAAAGAATCCTGAACATCATGAGTTCGTTTGGTTGCTATATTAGAAATAAAGTAATACAGTCTAATATAACATAAATGAATAAAAGACAAGATTAAATACGGTATTAAATTTACACATAATTTTATCTAGTGTTTGGTAATATACAATATAAACGTTAGATATTAGTTATTCAATCTAATCGGTTGTTTGGTTAGGAAATTATTTTATCGTATTAATATTGAATTGACAAAATACTCTCAATCAGTGTTTGTTACATTTATGACAACTTGATTTTATCAGTTGGAGGTTATAATAGTAAATGTGTAGATAATACACTTGAGTTGGTATATAATATCACATCTTTTGGTGATATTAAAATACCTTCATAATACAGGTATATCGTATAAAAAATATACAATAAATATATGATTAGTATATATTTTGAAATTAATACGGTATCAAATTTGCTTACCAAACAAAATATTAGACCCGATTAAATAAAATATAGTACGATCTCATATTTAATCTCCTCCTAATACGTTTATCAAACAAGTCGCATAAGCATTTATTTNACAGATCTAATTTTTTTTTATATGATCTAATTTTTCTAACATTTTGGGTGGTGGTTATGGGTTTTGGGTGGTTTTCGATTTCGATGGTGGTGGGGCTTTTGGGTGGTTCTCGATTTCAGAGGTGGTTGTGGATTTTGGGTGGTGGTTGTGGGTTTTGGCCGGTTGTCGGTTGGTGGTGGTTGTGGTCTTGATGCATAGTGAAAGCTCAAGAAACGGTGGTGGTAGTGGTCTTGATGCACAGTGAAAGAGAGAGAGACAGTTGAAGAGAGGTGGGAATTGCAAATTATTGTCCAAACAAATTTTATAATTTTTGTTTTTTAAAATTATTTTCAAAAATATATAACCAAACATGTTTTGTAATCTAAAATTTTTTAAAAACACATTCTTAAAACTCTTTTCAAAAATTGTTTTCAGATATTATTTTTTGAAACGCAAATCAAACAGGCCCATAATTTTTTATAAAAAAAAAATCATATTAGTACAAACATATCAAATAACTGTAATCAACACATTTTCATGTTCAATTATACTATCCATTAAAATAAAACCAAACAAAATTCCAATTTTTTTAGGAAAAAATTGGAATCAGTACAAACATATTAAAGAACCCAAATCTATTATATTGTTTATATAAGAATAAAACCAAAAAATCAAATAAAAAGCATATNTCACATGCTGAGTGAGAGACGATCCTCATAATATCCATATACGATAAAAAAAAAAAAAAAAAAAAGTGCACTGATACACTCAGACACGTCTATGGTCCAAGTCAAATTATATCATACTATATAGATTAAAAAAAAAAGAAGCATACACCAACCCGGNTTTTTTTTTAAAAAAAATAAAGAATCCTGAACATCATGAGTTCGTTTGGTTGCTATATTAGAAATAAAGTAATACAGTCTAATATAATATAAATGAATAAAAGACAAGATTAAATACGGTATTAAACTTACACGTNTAATTTTTATTTACTACTTTTATAATTAAATTTTGCTTGATCAAATTATAATTAAATGACTATACTAAAAATTTTAAGAATACAATGCTTATGTGTGTTGCATATGAACTTTTTTTAAATTAGTATAATAATTTGTAGTATTTTTTAGCCATCTTACAAATATCAAAACTTATATTTTATTGTAAATCCATAAATTGATGACTCGGTTGCATAATGAAGGTCAGACCAAATACAAGCAATTAATTATCACAATACAAATTAAAACAATCAAAGATAACAATTCATATGTATGACAAATTAATAATGATGCATAAATCTAAAATTCTTGAAAATTTTGGATAGGCCCAGACTAATAGTTCAACCAGCAAATTGACTAGTAATGAGTGAAATTCCCTTCTTCAAATTAAAAAATAGCACACATACATAATTTTAAGGAAACTATTTAAGTCTGTTTCTTCAAATTATGTATTACAACCATACTGGTAANTAGTATATATTTTGAAATTAATACGGTATCAAATTTGCTTACCAAACAAAATATTAAACCCGATTAAATAAAATATAGTACGATCTCATATTTAATCTCCTCCTAATACGTTTATCAAACAAGTCGCATAAGCATTTATATNAACATCTCCACTAAAATGTTTGGTTGTAATTCATATTCGTGATAATTATAACACAATTTTTTTTATTACTCTAAATAAATAATTTATTAGACTTTTTAATAGTAACCAAATTCTAATTATTCTTCTAGATGCTAATACACATGGTGTGTTTGTGTCTGATTTCTCAGTGAAAGTTCAATTTTGATGGTATCATAAAATCTGGGATGAATTCACCCAAAAAAAAAAAATTATAGATATCAGTGAAAAAAAAATACCACAAAAAGTACAGATGCATTAAACGTTGAAATGCAGAGAGAATTGAATGCGTGGAGTGACGCATGTTGAGAGCAATAGAGAAAGACAGGAAAAAAGAGGGAAACATCGAGGGCTTCTGGAAGAGGTAAAGAAGAGAGAGAAAAATGTTTATTTGGAGTGGAGAAAGATGAGGAAGAAACGACGTGGGAGATTCACATACCACTCTCTCACTGTTAGATATCTTCNTCACATGCTGAGTGAGAGACGATCCTCATAATATCCATATACGATAAAAAAAAAAAGAAAAAAAAAGTGCACTGATACACTCAGACACGTCTATGGTCTAAGTCAAATTATATCATACTATATAGATTAAAAAAAATAGAAGCATACACCAACCCAGACTTATTTTTACATTCATTTTTGGAAATTAGTTGGTGCAAACGTGAGTTGCATGTGAATTATTTTGAGTTATTATAATTTTTATTTACTACTTTTATAATTAAATTTTGCTTGATCAAATTATAATTAAATGACTATACTAAAAATTTTAAGAATACAATGCTTATGTGTGTTGCATATGAACTTTTTTTAAATTAGTATAATAATTTGTAGTATTTTTTAGCCATCTTACAAATATCAAAACTTATATTTTATTGTAAATCCATAAATTGATGACTCGGTTGCATAATGAAGGTCAGACCAAATACAAGCAATTAATTATCACAATACAAATTAAAACAATCAAAGATAACAATTCATATGTATGACAAATTAATGATGATGCATAGATCTAAAATTCTTGAAAATTTTGGATAGGCCCAGACTAATAGGTTGATTCAACCTGCAAATTGACTAGTAATGAGTGAAATTCCCTTCTTCAAATTAAAAAACAGCACACATACATAATTTTGAGAAAACTATTTAAGTCCATTTCTTCAAATTATGTATTACAACCATACTGGTGAAAGCCAACCAAAGCTAATTAAAATATCCAACAAACATCTCCACTAAAATGTTTGGTTGTAATTCATATTCGTGATAATTATAACACAATTTTTTTTTATTACTCTAAATAAATAATTTATTAGACTTTTTAATAGTAAACAAATTCTAATTATTCTTCTAGATGCTAATACACATGGTGTGTTTGTGTCTGATTTCTCAGTGAAAGTTCAATTTTGATGGTATCATAAAATCTGGGATGAATTCACCCAAAAAAAAAAAAATTTATAGACATCAATGAAAAAAAAATACCACAAAAAAGTACAGATGCACTAAACGTTGAGATGCAGAGAGAATTGAATGCGTGGAGTGACGCATGTTGAGAGCAATAGAGAAAGACCGGAAAAAAGAGGGAAACATCGAGGGCTTCTGGAAGAGGTAAAGAAGAGAGAGAAAAATGTTTATTTGCAGTGGAGAAAGATGAGGAAGAAACGACGTGGAAGATTCACATACCACTCTCTCACTGTTAGATATCTTCATTCCTGTGGCTTACATTCCTGTAACTTAAACCATAAGTTGAGAAAAGACAAAGGTAAGGACATAAAAATGAGGATACAAGTCATAGCCGATCCTTTAGGATGGCTACAGCTTCATGATGCTGTCATTACAAGCACAATCAATTGAAGCATGCCTTACCTCATGTCATATGCATAAAGAGGAAAAAAATGGGTTACATGTGATTAAGTAGCAGACTCCTTGGCAATCTTCTCAGCCTTGGCAATGACTTCGTCAATACCACCAACCATATAAAATGATTGTTCAGAAAGGTCGTCATATTTTCCATCCAAAACGCCCTGCCAAAAATATGATTCAAAATTCATATGCATCAGAAATTGAAGTTAATAACATCATATATAACCTGCTTGATCAGGAGGACACGAGGTAAGACTAGTTATTAGAAAGATGGTCCAAAACCAAACAGAACATGAGCCGTTTTCTGAAGAGTGCCAATTCAGCGCTACACTAAAAAATAGTTAATTTATACATCTACAGATCAAGGGATGTATGTGGTCACGACATCTACAGATGAATAGCTCTTTGGTATGGTCATAGAGTCAGAAAGACATAGTCCATAAAGGAGACAACCATGGTTGTTAAGAATGCATAAACCTATGGACAAAGAAGCAGCCTCTATAGTGCAACTAAAGTTAGTTGAAAACTGTGGTTTTTCTTCACAAAATCAGCCTTCTGCTAAATTTTGAACAATCGTCTTAGAAACATGAAATGCTGCAAACATAGACCAGCTTTTACCAGATTGATTAGTGTCATTTAACGAAGCATGAAAACTTTTTTCGAGTCTAACTAAAATAGGCATGGGCCATTTAGAGTCCATAAATGAATTGCTTATTCTGTCCATCATGTTTCTCGCAGCACTTAACAACTAATTTGTTTGTTTTTATCATTGGAAAATCATTCCTGCCCCTTGGTTTGGTTGTTCTTGACTTGCCATCGAAAGCAAGCTTTCAGAAATGCTTCACTTAGTGATTCACTCAAATAGAAAAGCAACTAGAGCAGAGCTAGTATCCAGAGCTCTTGAACTAACCAAAACAATGGACAGCGCTCTGAATAAAAGATGAATTAGCCGACTTTAATGGTTCTTTGCCATTGACATGTACATATCACCATCATCCAATTAGGCAAGTAGTTACCACAAAGCCATTTGCCAATGTAAGTTCTGAGAACTATGATAGGCAAAAGCAGGTGCTAAGGATATACAAAAAGTTTACTCAAGGCACAATAGAAAACAGTATCAAAAGCGATATGCAGGCTCAACAGCAGGCAAAAATACAGGAACTATTTTGATGCTCATTGTTATATCAGA
Organism: Ilex paraguariensis; assembly: GCA_963454935.2. Lineage (NCBI taxonomy): Eukaryota > Viridiplantae > Streptophyta > Magnoliopsida > Aquifoliales > Aquifoliaceae > Ilex > Ilex paraguariensis. Next base: position 871,673 of record CAUOFW020002058.1, read on the forward strand.
AACAAGGAAAAAGGCCCAACTCATGAAAACAAAATGAGCCGGCATGTCTTAATCACCTGGAAACTAGCAACGCTCTCTTTCAGCTCCACGTATTTTCCTGGGGCACCTGTGAACACTTCAGCAACATGGAAAGGTTGGCTCAAGAACCGTTGAATTTTACGTGCACGAGCAACAGTAAGCTTGTCGTCTTCACTAAGCTCATCCATGCCCAAAATAGCAATAATATCTTGAAGGTTCTTGTAATTTTGGAGAACCTTTTGCACACCACGAGCAGTATTATAATGTTCATCACCTAATATATGAGGAGAAAGCATACGGGATGTGGAATCTAATGGATCAACCGCTGGATAAATACCAAGCTCAGAAATCTGCACAGAGAGACAACTGCAAAGTCACAAAAATTCAATCTAAAACAGAAATGCTTAGCTCAACATCTGTGTTTTAAGTGCTAAATACCTGACGGGACAACACAGTCGTAGCATCAAGATGGGCAAAAGTGGTTGCAGGAGCTGGATCTGTCAAGTCATCAGCAGGCACATATATAGCTTGGACAGATGTAATGGATCCTTTCTTCGTAGTAGTAATACGTTCTTGAAGGCCACCAAGATCTGTAGCCAAAGTTGGTTGGTAACCAACAGCAGAAGGGATACGACCAAGCAAAGCAGAGACCTCGGAGTTAGCCTACATACCAGAAAAAAAAGAACATAAATTAGAACTCACTAAGTACTATTTAATGCAGTAGAAGCACAGATCAAGAACAAGATCCTTCATAGGCCCATTACTTGAGTGAAACGGAAGATGTTGTCAATGAACAGCAGAACATCTTGTCCTTCTGCATCCCGGAAGTGCTCAGCAACTGTCAGCCCAGTAAGACCAACACGAGCTCGAGCACCAGGAGGCTCATTCATTTGACCGTACACCAGAGCACACTTGCTTTCACTCTGTAAAATCATTAGAACACAAAGAGAAAAATCAGGCTAACATTTATGCAACCCCAAAAAAACCAAGGAACAGAATGAAACAAATGTAAAAACTTCCAGCACAAGGACCTGCTTATCTCCAAGCTTAATAACACCACTCTCAATCATTTCTCTGTATAAATCATTGCCTTCTCGAGTACGCTCACCAACACCAGCAAATACAGAAAAACCACCTTATCCAGAGAAAAAAAAAATCAGGAAATAATGCAAAAATAAGTAAATATCATCATCCAAAATGCAAATGAACACCAACCATGTGCCTTAGCAACATTGTTAATAAGTTCCATGATAAGCACCGTCTTTCCAACACCGGCACCACCAAAGAGCCCAATCTTTCCACCTCTTTGATATGGTGCGAGTAGATCCACGACCTATAATGGCTCAACTTAGACAAAATTATAGGGTCACAAAAGACATAGACATCTACATTATTAATAAAAGGAGAGGAAGGGGTTTGGTGTCCACTTCTTAAATTTCTACACTATTCCTACTTTATTCTCTCAGTCACTGCTAATTTCAACTGTAACTGCACTTAATCGTACTTAACCACTCAAAACTTCCAATCTAACTGCATTTAACCATAATTAACCGTCCATAACCATGGTACATATCTAACTCTCTTACTGTCTTCCTACTCTCATAGTTCTTTATGTATCTCATTTTTTTGTAACTACACAAACAGAAAACCGTGTGCCAGAGCCGCTGTAACTCAAGAACATGAAGGCAGCACCAAAACCATAGGGGACAGGTGATGGCAAACATGGGTCACCTTTCATGAGTTCACAGGCCCACAGATTAGTACCAGAATATAATGATTGCACATATTTAGGAAAAATCACCTTAATTCCAGTAACAAGAATCTGTTGTTCCGTTGCTTGCTCAACAAAGGCCGNAAACAGAAAACCGTGTGCCAGAGCCGCTGTAACTCAAGAACATGAAGGCAGCACCAAAACCATAGGGGACAGGTGATGGCAAACATGGGTCACCTTTCATGAGTTCACAGGCCCACAGATTAGTACCAGAATATAATGATTGCACAAATTTAGGAAAAATCACCTTAATTCCAGTAACAAGAATCTGTTGTTCCGTTGCTTGCTCAACAAAGGCTGGAGCTTCTCGATGGATTGGGAGGAAGTGATCCGTTTCTATGGCATAGAAAAAATTTACAAGAACAGACAAGAAAAATAAAGAAGAAAGCATCAACCAACTGAATATGAAGAACAAACGAGTAAAGGGAAAAAAGAGTAAAAGAATACTAGTGAGGTTTTAAAGAAATAAAGAAGACATACTCATTTCACCCTTCTCATCAATGGGCTCTCCAATGANCATTCATTTGACCGTACACCAGAGCACACTTGCTTTCACTCTGTAAAATCATTAGAACATAAAGAGAAAAATCAGGCTAACATTTATGCAACCCCAAAAAAACCAAGGAACAGAATGAAACAAATGTAAAAACTTGCNTCATTTGACCGTACACCAGAGCACACTTGCTTTCACTCTGTAAAATCATTAGAACACAAAGAGAAAAATCAGGCTAACATTTATGCAACCCCAAAAAAACCAAGGAACAGAATGAAACAAATGTAAAAACTTCCAGCACAAGGACCTGCTTATCTCCAAGCTTAATAACACCACTCTCAATCATTTCTCTGTATAAATCATTGCCTTCTCGAGTACGCTCACCAACACCAGCAAATACAGAAAAACCACCTTATCCAGAGAAAAAAAAAATCAGGAAATAATGCAAAAATAAGTAAATATCATCATCCAAAATGCAAATGAACACCAACCATGTGCCTTAGCAACATTGTTAATAAGTTCCATGATAAGCACCGTCTTTCCAACACCGGCACCACCAAAGAGCCCAATCTTTCCACCTCTTTGATATGGTGCGAGTAGATCCACGACCTATAATGGCTCAACTTAGACAAAATTATAGGGTCACAAAAGACATAGACATCTACATTATTAATAAAAGGAGAGGAAGGGGTTTGGTGTCCACTTCTTAAATTTCTACACTATTCCTACTTTATTCTCTCAGTCACTGCTAATTTCAACTGTAACTGCACTTAATCGTACTTAACCACTCAAAACTTCCAATCTAACTGCATTTAACCATAATTAACCGTCCATAACCATGGTACATATCTAACTCTCTTACTGTCTTCCTACTCTCATAGTTCTTTATGTATCTCATTTTTTTGTAACTACACAAACAGAAAACCGTGTGCCAGAGCCGCTGTAACTCAAGAACATGAAGGCAGCACCAAAACCATAGGGGACAGGTGATGGCAAACATGGGTCACCTTTCATGAGTTCACAGGCCCACAGATTAGTACCAGAATATAATGATTGCACATATTTAGGAAAAATCACCTTAATTCCAGTAACAAGAATCTGTTGTTCCGTTGCTTGCTCAACAAAGGCTGGAGCTTCTCGATGGATTGGGAGGAAGTGATCCGTTTCTATGGCATAGAAAAAATTTACAAGAACAGACAAGAAAAATAAAGAAGAAAGCATCAACCAACTGAATATGAAGAACAAACGAGTAAAGGGAAAAAAGAGTAACAGAATACTAGCGAGGTTTTAAAGAAATAAAGAAGACATACTCATTTCACCCTTCTCATCAATGGGCTCTCCAATAACATTCATAATACGACCTAGTGTAGCTCTCCCAACAGGCACCTGCCAACATGAACCATGGTTGTGAAAATCATATGTAAGAATCAACCATTAAGCACTGAAGAATGCGGACAAAAAAGAAATGAGAAAGGCCATTTTACATTGCCCATTTCGCCGAAACAATTAATCTACGGGTGAAACACAGGAACATAATGCTGAAGGCCCCATTTAGATTAAGGATACAATTCTCTTATCAGAAAACAAGTGGATGCATACTACGAATCATAGAACCAAACCGTCATGGGCAATCTCATCAATTACAACCCAGAAAGTATGACCAACAATGTAATATTCTCAAAAACTACACGCATACACACACACACATATTATGACCAACACTGCAATATTCTCAAAAACTACATGCATAAACACACAAACCCACACNCCAGAAAGTATGACCAACAATGTAATATTCTCAAAAACTACACGCATACACACACAAACCCACACACACATATTATGACCAACACTGCAATATTCTCAAAAACTACATGCATAAACACACAAACCCACGCACACATATTAGTAAATGTATCCAATAGGAGAGGGAAAGGGTAATTACAGTGATAGGAGAGCCAGTATTGAGAACCCTCTGTCCTCTCACAAGCCCTTCAGTCCCATCCATAGCAATTGTCCTCACCATATTCTCTCCCAGATGCTGCGCTACCTCCAGAACCAATCTGATTGGATTGTCCATAACCTCCAGAGCTGTCAATATCGGTGGCAACCCTTCATCAAACCGGACATCGACAACCGCACCAATCACCTGGCACACCTGGCCAACCGCACCAGCCCCCGTGAACTCATCAGTAATTTTGCCACCACCGGATTTCACAACCTTAGACGGCAGCGATGGCGTTGGCGCCGTCGCCGGAGCTGCGGCGGAAGTGGCGTAATTGATCACTCGCTTTAAAAGAAAACCGCCCGGTGATGGACGCTTAACTGACTGTCTAAGGGTTCGGAGTGAGGGTTTAACGGAGAGAAGTGTAGNGGAGCTGCGGCGGAAGTGGCGTAATTGATCACTCGCTTTAAAAGAAAACCGCCCGGTGATGGAAGCTTAACTGACTGTCTAAGGGTTCGGAGTGAGGGTTTAACGGAGAGAAGTGTAGAGGAACGGAGTAGCGAAGAAAGGAGTTTGCGTGAAGCCATGGATGAGGCTAATGGAGTGAAAGTGGGTTGGGGTTAAGGTTTTATTGATTGTGTTTCCGTAATGATCAGTGTCTGTGAGAAGAATTCACGTTGGCAAATGGAGCACAAGAGGATCAATGGGTGTGTGTGTGTGCGTGTGNTGTTTCCGTAATGATCAGTGTCTGTGAGAAGAATTCACGTTGGCAAATGGAGCACAAGAGGATCAATGGGTGTGTGTGTGTGTGTGAGAGAGAGAGAGAGAGAGAGAGAGATGGTGTGGTGAGTACGACAGTGGGAATGAAGATGGTGGACAATGAGGAGATATAAGAGGTGAAATTGAGGGAGATTTTGGCGTCCAGTTTGTTTGGATCTCCGATGGTGGACCTGCTCCCCTCCTCGGAAGAGTTCAAACAACCGTGGAATGACGCGTGTTGGTTGCGCGGCAATTTCGGCACTTGAAGTGTTGTGGCAATTTCGGCATCTGAACTTTCAATTATTATAATTTAACCCCTTAGACTCTTACGTCTACCAATAAACTCCTCGTTAAGATGGATAAAATATGCCCCTTGGTTGTTGCTTTGAAGGCAAACTAGAAAATGTACATGCATTGCTGGGATTTTTGAGGGCATGGTTCCCTCAATTTATCTGGTGAAGTTCACGCCTAAGCTTCTCAATGGATTAGATTTAGTTCAAATTTTAACTGATTTGAATTTAAATTTAATTTTAAAATATAATCCAAATCTAATTCAATAATCCGAAGAATTTTATTTTTGTGGTCTATATCCAAATTCGCTAACAATCTAAAATTCAATTCGATCCAAATAATTTAATTAACTAAATTTTAACAAATTATACCTAAATTTCAAATAATTTTTTAAAATAATACTTAATTTTTTTAATATTTATATAAAAACATATAAATAATTAAGATTAAATATAGATATATTTAAATTCAAATTCATGAAATATAAGATATCATATTTATATTCGAATTTGGATTTGGATTGTCGATAAAAAATATTAATCCGTATTCGTTTAACTGAATTCAAATTCGAATCAAAATCTAATATATTGACAGACCATTGCATGAGTAACATTGAAAAAACAAAAATAGTACAACATGAAATTAGGACTTGGAAGAAGGGAAATTGTGCATTGAAAATCAGGGGCGTAACTTAAGCGGGTCAACCCGAAAAAAAAAAAAAATAGGACTTCAGTTGAGATTTTTAATACTTGGGTTGAATCTGAATAAAAAAATACTAACCCGAATTACATTTGGACATTACCTAAGTTGAAATCTCGGGTTAACTTCAATATATAAATCGAACTTAACTTGAATTTTAAATCGGGGTTCAACACGAATATATTTAAAAATAAATATATAGATCAATATAGCAATATAACTTATAAGTTGAAACACTAGGGATTAATTTTATGTTAAACATTTAACTTTTATGTCTTTATGTTAAACATTTGATTGAAGTTATTAATTGTTATTTTAGGCGAATATTATGTAGTATGTATCAAATTTACAATAATAGACTGATTTTCGGACTTGAATAAACTCTACTTGAATTATAATTCAAAATTTATCCAAATTACATAACCTGAACTCAACCCGAATCACAACTTAAAATTTGTTTGAATTGCATAACCAAAATTCAATCTGAACCTGTCCGAATTAAACTTAGACAATACTTTGGTAGAGTACTTGGAGTTAAGGTCTGAATTACATCCTTACTGAAAATAAGAGTCCAGTATAGACATTGTCTATTTTGCCCTCCAAGCAATTGTCAGTGGGTTGATTCCGCCTATCTTAATGAAGGGGAAATAAACGGAAGCGGTTTATTGCTACAGATGTAAAAGTCATAAAGACTAAATAGAAAAAATAGAAAGTTTAGAGACGAATTTGAAACATGTGTAATAATTGGAGAGGCATTTATGTTATTTACCTTTTTCTTTTTTTTTTTTTTACATCACGAGGCTGCAATGAATTGATGTCACTGTTATCTATATAATAAAGTCCAACATTATAAATAATTTTTATTTTTTTGGTTAATGTTAATTTCAAAAATTTAATAAAAAAAATAAACCATCTTAGAGTGTGTTTGAGATGACTTTTCAAAAATATTTTTAAAATTTATGACTTTTCATAAATATTTTATAAAAAAAATAATAGTTTTAAACAACTTATGTAATTACTTTTAAAGAAGTTAGAAGCAGTTTTAGTATTTAAATAAATAAATAAGTAAAATAGAAAAAAATAACTTCTACTTATTTAAAATTAATTATCTACAAAATATTTAACCACCGTTGCCTCCGCCGCTGTCACCCCATCCCTACCGCCGCCACCACAGTTATTTTAGTGTTATTATTCGTTGTCGACGACCGTTGTAACAAATATTTACTCCTAATTGTGATTTCTAACAATTAAGAGAAACATTTGGCANACCTGCTCCCCTCCTCGGAAGAGTTCAAACAACCGTGGAATGACGCGTGTTGGTTGCGCGGCAATTTCGGCACTTGAAGTGTTGTGGCAATTTCGGCATCTGAACTTTCAATTATTATAATTTAACCCCTTAGACTCTTACGTCTACCAATAAACTCCTCGTTAAGATGGATAAAATATGCCCCTTGGTTGTTGCTTTGAAGGCAAACTAGAAAATGTACATGCATTGCTGGGATTTTTGAGGGCATGGTTCCCTCAATTTATCTGGTGAAGTTCACGCCTAAGCTTCTCAATGGATTAGATTTAGTTCAAATTTTAACTGATTTGAATTTAAATTTAATTTTAAAATATAATCCAAATCTAATTCAATAATCCGAAGAATTTTATTTTTGTGGTCTATATCCAAATTCGCTAACAATCTAAAATTCAATTCGATCCAAATAATTTAATTAACTAAATTTTAACAAATTATACCTAAATTTCAAATAATTTTTTAAAATAATACTTAATTTTTTTAATATTTATATAAAAACATATAAATAATTAAGATTAAATATAGATATATTTAAATTCAAATCCATGAAATATAAGATATCATATTTATATTCGAATTTTGATTTGGATTGTCGATAAAAAATATTAATCCGTATTCGTTTAACTGAATTCGAATTCGAATCAAAATCTAATATATTGACGGACCAATCCATGAGTAACATTGAAAAAACAAAAATAGTACAACATGAAATTAGGAATTGGAAGAAGGGAAATTGTGCATTGAAAATTAGGGGCGTAACTTAAGCGGGTCAACCCGAAAAAAAAAAAAGGACTTCAGTTGAGATTTTTAATACTTGGGTTGGATCTGAGTAAAAAAATACTAACCCGAATTACATTTGGACAGTACCTAGGTTGAAATCTCGGGTTACCGAGTCACCCGAATGTATAAATCGAGTTTAACTTCAATATATAAATCGAACTTAACTTGAATTTTAAATCGGGGTTCAACACGAATATATTTAAAAATAAATATATAGATCAATATAGCAATATAACTTATAAGTTGAAACACTAGGGATTAATTTTATGTTAAACATTTAACTTTTATGTCTTTATGTTAAATTTTTATACTTCAAATACTATGTTTTTATTTTAAACATTTGATTGAAGTTATTGATTGTTATTTTAGGCGAATATTATGTAACATGTATCAAATTTACAATAATAGACTGATTTTCGGACTTGAATAAACTCTACTTGAATTATAATTCAAAATTAATCCAAATTACATAACCTGAACTCAACCCGAATCACAACTTAAAATTTGTTTGAATTGCATAACCCAAATTCAATCTGAACCTGTCCGAATTAAACTTTGACAATACTTTGGTAGAGTACTTGGAGTTAAGGTCTGAATTACATCCTTACTGAAAATAAGAGTCCAGTATAGACATTGTCTATTTTGCCCTCCAAGCAATTGTCAGTGGGTTGATTCCGCCTATCTTAATGAAGGGGAAATAAACGGAAGCGGTTTATTGCTACAGATGTAAAAGTCATAAAGACTAAATAGAAAGAATAGAAAGTTTAGAGACGAATTTGAAACATGTGTAATAATTGGAGAGGCATTTATGTTATTTACCTTTTTCTTTTCTTTTTTTTTTTATATCACGAGGATGCAATGAATTGATGTCACTGTTATCTATATAATAAAGTCCAACATTATAAATAATTTTTATTTTTTTGGTTAATGTTAATTTCATAAATTTAATAAAAAAAAATAAACCATCTTATGTTTGGGATGACTTTTCAAAAATATTTTTAAAATTTATGACTTTTCATAAATATTTTATAAAAAAAATAATAGTTTTAAACAACTTATTTAATTACTTTTAAAGAAGTTAGAAGCAGTTTTAGTATTTAAATAAATAAATAAGTAAAATAAAAAAAAAATAACTTCTACTTATTTAAAATTAATTATCTACAAAATATTTAACCACCGTTGCCTCCGCCGCCTCCGCCGCCGCCACCCCATCCCTACCCCCGCCACCACAGTTATTTTAGTGTTATTATTCGTTGTCGATGACCGTTGTAACAAATATTTACTCCTAATTGTGATTTCTAACAATTAAGAGAAACATTTGGCAAAAAAAACTCCCGCCAAATGGGAAAACCGGCTATCTCCGGTAAAGCACGAACTAACCGGTCAACACTATAAAATCACAAACAACATTTCATAGCTCTCAATTTCCCCTGCAATCACAATTATCGTCCCTGTTTTGCTTCTTTCTTCATCTCCTTCGTCTTCCTCGTTGATCCTTATTATCTAGGGCTTCGCGACTTCGATGAAGGTTTTGAAGCGTAGGGTTTTCACCGAACCGTACCTGAACGAGTCCAACACGGAGCTCTCTTTGAGTTTGGTACAATGAGTGCAGTGAACATTACGAACGTGACGGTCTTGGACAACCCGGCGTCGTTTCTGGCCCCTTTCCAGTTCGAAATCTCATACGAGTGTGTCACTCCTCTCAAAGACGGTACTTTATATCTGCTTACATTTTATTTGATTTTAATACTGCCGACTGGGGTTAGGTTACATGAACAGTGGCAAATATTTGATACTTAGGGTTCACAATTTCAAAATTGAGAAGTATCTATGGTTGATATTTTAGGAAATGGTGAGGTTTGCCATGAATTTTAATCGGGATTTATTAAACAAGATGTTCTTCGTCTGATCTTGCTTTGGCTTAACATTAGGTACCTTTCTGTACTATCTGGATGTCGGATTCCACGAGGGAAAGGGGAAGAAAATGTAAAGGACTACCAAACATGAGAAAATGATGAGGAAAAATGTAATATGAGGATTGTGGGTTTGTGTGACAATGTTAGGTCNATTTTGACCATTTGTGGCATAGAACTCTTATTTGTTGGCTTTATCGTGTTTTTTGGGGCACTTCTACCAGGCAGACCCTCCGGATCCTTCAAAGATCCGTGAAGAAGATTTAATTGGTGTCACAGTGCTCCTCCTGACCTGCTCTTATCTGGGCCAAGAATTTGTCCGAGTGGGCTATTATGTGAACAATGATTATGATGATGAGCAGCTTAGAGAGGAACCTCCCCAAAAGGTGTTGGTTGATAGGGTCCAAAGAAACATATTAACTGATAAACCTAGAGTCACTAAGTTCCCCATCAATTTTCACCCTGAAAATAATGAAAGTGGAGAACAAGGACCTCCAGCTGATCATCCGATTGAAGCAGATGGAAATGAAGAGCAGCTGGTTTCTTCATTGGATCATCCTTCAGGAGAGGAAGGACCTTAAAGTCAATGATGTTTTAGTTCTCTGAACTCCTAACTTCTCAGTAGGTGTGTAGAAAGCTTATCTTCTTCGGTGGCATCATTGCTAAACGATCTTATACACGAAACCATGTTTGAGCTTTTCACCAAGTTTATGTGGATATTTAATGACGGATGACAGATGTACTGGGTCAAATCAGGTTGTTGTTGGCTGTTAAGCTAGTGGTTTGACGTTTTGGTTTGTGTTCCAGATTGGACTCTTGAGAGTTTGACTCGGATGATTAGTGCATTTGCGTTCTTGCAAGCTGTAACTGATGTATTTTGCAAAAGAAGCTAATATAGTTGCTTTTTGTTCCCCTAAACCATCCGTAGTTGCCTTACTTTTAATCTTTGATGGGATAAATCATGCATCTGAAGTGGATTTCATTTTCATTAAATATAGAGCTGAAATAAATTTACAGATTGTTGGGAGTAAAAAACCTGCTTAAATGTAGACTAGAGGGTGAGCCTAGTAGCAATTATTATGGAATTTGCACACTAAATGATCTTACAATTCTTAATTTGTACCCTTAAAGAATTGAATTTTTAAATTGCACTCTCTATCTTAAATTTTATCCTTGAATTGAACTACATTGTATTAATTTTATAACAGTGAGAGTGTAATTTGAGAATTCAATTCTTTAAGTATAAATTGATAATTATAGCATCTTTTAGGGTACAAATTTAGAATTAGAGCATTTTTTAGGATACAAAGGAAAATTAACCCTTTGACTAATGACCTAGAGTTATGATTCGAGTTTCAGATATATAGTTATCTCCATTTGGAGGTGATGGTGCTCGGAATTTATGGCCCAAGCCCAACGAAGATGGGGCGATGTTCTGAGTAGGTTTTGCAGATTATGGATTAATCTCTCGTGAATAGTTAGGCAGGGAATATAAGTGGTTAACTTTAGCCGGTAGACTAAGATTACGTTCACTATCAATGGAGTTTCTTGCTTCTTGGGTTTGTATATTAATCGGTTGAAGATGTGCTCCTTGAAACTGGAGATCCGAAGTCCTCTTACAAGGAGTGAGTATTTAACTATTCTTTCTTGGTGTCCTTATTCTTGGCTCCTCCGATGCATATGGGTCCAAGAAGAGATCCCCCCTTGTCAGGTTATCGTTTTCTATTTATATTAGGGTCTCTCCTAGGGTTTTCAGCCGTCCTTCTCTTAGTACTGATCCATTCAGTTCTTCTCTCTGCCCCTTCTTGCTTCTTCTGTCACCATGATCACTGTTCATCCGGTGTTGCCGTTGGCACAATCTCTGGTGGCTTGGCACTCCACTTTCTCTGAGATTATCATAAGTGTCAGGAGTGGTCCTCTGGATCCTTAGGGTGCGTGGTCCCCACTGGCGATCCAGAAGTAGCATTTGGACTAGACTTTCAACCTTTGGACAGCTTATGGTTTGGATTAGGCTTGGATTGTTGGGTTACAAGCCTTCTGCTGATGTTAGGTTCTTCTTTTTTGCTCGGGACCTGTTGGGCTGGTTAGGCTTCTAGGCCATGAAGGCCTTGGCCTTGAATTTCGTCCGTATCAATTGCCAGGATACCCTCGCCACTGAAGAATGATCGACAAATCGCAAAAGAGAAGAAAGGTCGTTGGAGTGTTCTTTAAAATAACTAAATCTCCAAATCAGGAAGCGAAATCCAAAACCCCACCAGGGCGGGTTGAACGGATCCAAGTTGAAATAAAAAAAAAAAAGAAGGGACGAAAGGCGTACCTAGTAAAACACTAGATGTAGAGGATAACCAAAGACGAGGATGTCCTAAGTCGCCAAAAAGTTTGGAGCAAGACGTTTCGAAAGCGTAGAGAGGAAGAGTGGCACGAAGGAAGATGGGACTCGAAACCACAGAACGAAAAATGCCAAGGGACCTTCCCCCTAGAGGAACATATATGTATGTATGAAGCATTAAATTTATGACAGACAAATGATAAGACACGCCACAAAAGTCATACCCACGAGCTCACCCGATGATGTGCATTACCATCTCATTATTGCCGGCAAACAAAGGCGTGGCCCAATCTTGATCAGGAACGATAGCTGAGCACATTCATCACTTAAAAAACCCATAACGAGCCCAGAAAAATCATTTTTAACCCCAGACCATAGATGGTAACATCTTCAGGACCTGTGGCTAGGGAGCAACTGATACGGACGAAATTAAAGGCCAAGACCTTCATGGCCCAGAAGCCTAACTAGCCCAAAAGGTCCAGAGCAAAGAAGAAGAACCTAGCATCAGTAGAAGGCTTATAACCCAACAATCCAAGCCCAGTTCAAACCATAAGCAATCCAAAGGTTGAAAGTCTAGTTCAAATGCTACTTCTGGATTGCCAGTGGGGACCATGCACCCCTAAGGATTCAGGGGACCACTCCTGATACCTATGATAATCTCAGAGACAATGGAGTGCCAAACCACCAGAGATCGTGGCAACGGCAGCGTCGAATGAACAGTGATCGTGGTGACAGAAGAAGTAGGAAGGGGCAGAAAGAAGGACCGGAAGGTTCAGCACTAAGGGAAGGATAGTTGAAAACCTTAGAAGAGACTTTAATATAAATAAAAAACGATAACCCGGCAATGGGGGATCTCTTCTTGGACCCATAAGCATCGAAGGAGCCAAAGAAAAGGACACCAAGAGAGAATAGCTAGATACTCACTCTTTGTAAGAGGACTTTGGGTCCCCAATTTAAGGGGGCACACCTCCGATCGATTAATATACAAACCCAGAGAGCAAAAGACTCCATTGGTAGTGGACGAAGTCTTAATCTGTCGGCTAAGGTGAACTACTTACATTCCCTGCCTAATTGTTCACGAAAAATTAATTCATAATCTACAAAACCTATCCAAAACATCGCCCCATCTTCGTTGGGCTTGGGCCATAAATTCCGAGCACCATCGGGAGGTAAAATTGGGTGTATTAATCATCTCTAGAGATTGAAGGGCCATAATCATCTTTACATTACGAAGAAATCACTGGTTGAACGAAGAATGAAAGTTTTGCACTTCTTTCTCGACTTTCTCGGGTATATCCCCGGTAAGCATTGTCGCTGAGAACCTCCGCGCGTTCCCGCGTGCGACAGAGAGTACTAAATATGTAATGTCACGTGTTTTTATCGATTAATAATAAAATATTAAATAAAATAAATAAATTTTATTTAAATAGGTATTGAGTTATATGAATGGATAGTTATTATTTTGTGCAGATTTTATTTATTTGTACATTATTAATTAGTAATGTCTTGTAATAATAGTGACATCGTGTTATCACTGTATTTAATATTTTTTTCGAATCAATCCGAGCTCTATTTATAAATAGAATGAGGCTGTTAAATCAAAGAGATGCAAAAACTCTTATCATAATAAGCCCAACAAATAAAACTAAGTTAAGACTAGGCAATGAATTGAATTTTAATTTAAATTTGATTAAACAAATATAAATTAATATTTTTTATCGATAATTTAAATACAAATTTGAATATGTTATATCATGTTCAATTGATTCGGATTTATATATATATCAATATTTAATCTGATTATAAATTTTATATGAATTATGCATTTATATTTGTATAAATTTATGATGAAATTAAGTAACTATTTCATAAAATTGTATTGAAATTTAGTGACATTTTTTTTAAATATAAAAGATTAAGACTTTTAAATATAATTCAATTCATTAACGGGTTATGTGGAGGAGACTAATAGACAGATAGTTAGTAGGAGAGAGAGAGTTACATCGTGGCCTTTTGAAGACTGCAATGGGCATGGGTGAATTGGAAGGTGTCCAAACCAAAGGTAGTAAAAAACAAATAGAGTTCAATTGGGATCGGATAGTAAGGTTGCCAAAAACCAATTTAATTCGTCAGCTGGCAAGCCATGTTCATCTAGGGTGGGCACATTCATAACAGGATTCTATATATATCTCAACCAGTGCCCACTTTAATGTCTATCTGATTGCNCCTTCAGGAGAGGAAGGACCTTAAAGTCAATGATGTTTTAGTTCTCTGAACTCCTAACTTCTCAGTAGGTGTGTAGAAAGCTTATCTTCTTCGGTGGCATCATTGCTAAACGATCTTATACACGAAACCATGTTTGAGCTTTTCACCAAGTTTATGTGGATATTTAATGACGGATGACAGATGTACTGGGTCAAATCAGGTTGTTGTTGGCTGTTAAGCTAGTGGTTTGACGTTTTGGTTTGTGTTCCAGATTGGACTCTTGAGAGTTTGACTCGGATGATTAGTGCATTTGCGTTCTTGCAAGCTGTAACTGATGTATTTTGCAAAAGAAGCTAATATAGTTGCTTTTTGTTCCCCTAAACCATCCGTAGTTGCCTTACTTTTAATCTTTGATGGGATAAATCATGCATCTGAAGTGGATTTCATTTTCATTAAATATAGAGCTGAAATAAATTTACAGATTGTTGGGAGTAAAAAACCTGCTTAAATGTAGACTAGAGGGTGAGCCTAGTAGCAATTATTATGGAATTTGCACACTAAAAGATCTTACAATTCTTAATTTGTACCCTTAAAGAATTGAATTTTTAAATTGCACTCTCTATCTTAAATTTTATCCTTGAATTGAACTACATTGTATTAATTTTATAACAGTGAGAGTGTAATTTGAGAATTCAATTCTTTAAGTATAAATTGATAATTATAGCATCTTTTAGGGTACAAATTTAGAATTAGAGCATTTTTTAGGATACAAAGGAAAATTAACCCTTTGACTAATGACCTAGAGTTATGATTCGAGTTTCAGATATATAGTTATCTCCATTTGGAGGTGATGGTGCTCGGAATTTATGGCCCAAGCCCAACGAAGATGGGGCGATGTTCTGAGTAGGTTTTGCAGATTATGGATTAATCTCTCGTGAATAGTTAGGCAGGGAATATAAGTGGTTAACTTTAGCCGGTAGACTAAGATTACGTTCACTATCAATGGAGTTTCTTGCTTCTTGGGTTTGTATATTAATCGGTTGAAGATGTGCTCCTTGAAACTGGGGATCCGAAGTCCTCTTACAAGGAGTGAGTATTTAACTATTCTTTCTTGGTGTCCTTATTCTTGGCTCCTCCGATGCATATGGGTCCAAGAAGAGATCCCCCCTTGTCAGGTTATCGTTTTCTATTTATATTAGGGTCTCTCCTAGGGTTTTCAGCCGTCCTTCTCTTAGTACTGATCCATTCAGTTCTTCTCTCTGCCCCTTCTTGCTTCTTCTGTCACCATGATCACTGTTCATCCGGTGTTGCCGTTGGCACAATCTCTGGTGGCTTGGCACTCCACTTTCTCTGAGATTATCATAAGTGTCAGGAGTGGTCCTCTGGATCCTTAGGGTGCGTGGTCCCCACTGGCGATCCAGAAGTAGCATTTGGACTAGACTTTCAACCTTTGGACAGCTTATGGTTTGGATTAGGCTTGGATTGTTGGGTTACAAGCCTTCTGCTGATGTTAGGTTCTTCTTTTTTGCTCGGGACCTGTTGGGCTGGTTAGGCTTCTAGGCCATGAAGGCCTTGGCCTTGAATTTCGTCCGTATCAATTGCCAGGATACCCTCGCCACTGAAGAATGATCGACAAATCGCAAAAGAGAAGAAAGGTCGTTGGAGTGTTCTTTAAAATAACTAAATCTCCAAATCAGGAAGCGAAATCCAAAACCCCACCAGGGCGGGTTGAACGGATCCAAGTTGAAATAAAAAAAAAAAAGAAGGGACGAAAGGCGTACCTAGTAAAACACTAGATGTAGAGGATAACCAAAGACGAGGATGTCCTAAGTCGCCAAAAAGTTTGGAGCAAGACGTTTCGAAAGCGTAGAGAGGAAGAGTGGCACGAAGGAAGATGGGACTCGAAACCACAGAACGAAAAATGCCAAGGGACCTTCCCCCTAGAGGAACATATATGTATGTATGAAGCATTAAATTTATGACAGACAAATGATAAGACACGCCACAAAAGTCATACCCACGAGCTCACCCGATGATGTGCATTACCATCTCATTATTGCCGGCAAACAAAGGCGTGGCCCAATCTTGATCAGGAACGATAGCTGAGCACATTCATCACTTAAAAAACCCATAACGAGCCCAGAAAAATCATTTTTAACCCCAGACCATAGATGGTAACATCTTCAGGACCTGTGGCTAGGGAGCAACTGATACGGACGAAATTAAAGGCCAAGACCTTCATGGCCCAGAAGCCTAACTAGCCCAAAAGGTCCAGAGCAAAGAAGAAGAACCTAGCATCAGTAGAAGGCTTATAACCCAACAATCCAAGCCCAGTTCAAACCATAAGCAATCCAAAGGTTGAAAGTCTAGTTCAAATGCTACTTCTGGATTGCCAGTGGGGACCATGCACCCCTAAGGATTCAGGGGACCACTCCTGATACCTATGATAATCTCAGAGACAATGGAGTGCCAAACCACCAGAGATCGTGGCAACGGCAGCGTCGAATGAACAGTGATCGTGGTGACAGAAGAAGTAGGAAGGGGCAGAAAGAAGGACCGGAAGGTTCAGCACTAAGGGAAGGATAGTTGAAAACCTTAGAAGAGACTTTAATATAAATAAAAAACGATAACCCGGCAATGGGGGATCTCTTCTTGGACCCATAAGCATCGAAGGAGCCAAAGAAAAGGACACCAAGAGAGAATAGCTAGATACTCACTCTTTGTAAGAGGACTTTGGGTCCCCAATTTAAGGGGGCACACCTCCGATCGATTAATATACAAACCCAGAGAGCAAAAGACTCCATTGGTAGTGGACGAAGTCTTAATCTGTCGGCTAAGGTGAACTACTTACATTCCCTGCCTAATTGTTCACGAAAAATTAATTCATAATCTACAAAACCTATCCAAAACATCGCCCCATCTTCGTTGGGCTTGGGCCATAAATTCCGAGCACCATCGGGAGGTAAAATTGGGTGTATTAATCATCTCTAGAGATTGAAGGGCCATAATCATCTTTACATTACGAAGAAATCACTGGTTGAACGAAGAATGAAAGTTTTGCACTTCTTTCTCGACTTTCTCGGGTATATCCCCGGTAAGCATTGTCGCTGAGAACCTCCGCGCGTTCCCGCGTGCGACAGAGAGTACTAAATATGTAATGTCACGTGTTTTTATCGATTAATAATAAAATATTAAATAAAATAAATAAATTTTATTTAAATAGGTATTGAGTTATATGAATGGATAGTTATTATTTTGTGCAGATTTTATTTATTTGTACATTATTAATTAGTAATGTCTTGTAATAATAGTGACATCGTGTTATCACTGTATTTAATATTTTTTTCGAATCAATCCGAGCTCTATTTATAAATAGAATGAGGCTGTTAAATCAAAGAGATGCAAAAACTCTTATCATAATAAGCCCAACAAATAAAACTAAGTTAAGACTAGGCAATGAATTGAATTTTAATTTAAATTTGATTAAACAAATATAAATTAATATTTTTTATCGATAATTTAAATACAAATTTGAATATGTTATATCATGTTCAATTGATTCGGATTTATATATATATCAATATTTAATCTGATTATAAATTTTATATGAATTATGCATTTATATTTGTATAAATTTATGATGAAATTAAGTAACTATTTCATAAAATTGTATTGAAATTTAGTGACATTTTTTTTAAATATAAAAGATTAAGACTTTTAAATATAATTCAATTCATTAACGGGTTATGTGGAGGAGACTAATAGACAGATAGTTAGTAGGAGAGAGAGAGTTACATCGTGGCCTTTTGAAGACTGCAATGGGCATGGGTGAATTGGTAGGTGTCCAAACCAAAGGTAGTAAAAAACAAATAGAGTTCAATTGGGATCGGATAGTAAGGTTGCCAAAAACCAATTTAATTCGTCAGCTGGCAAGCCATGTTCATCTAGGGTGGGTGGGCACATTCATAACAGGATTCTATATATATCTCAACCAGTGCCCACTTTAATGTCCATCTGATTACTACAATTCACATGCACAGTTCAGTTTCTGCGCTTCACTTCCAAGCAGTTCGATTCTCTCTCTCTCTCTCTCTCTCTGTGTATCTGCAATGGCAGACACCGACTCCGATCCAAATGCCCTAATCGATGGCAATTCCCTTGTTGCCATGTCCCTGGCACGTGCCGGCGTGGATCGCATGTTCGGCGTGGTGGGAATTCCGGTCACCTCCCTCGCCAACCGCTCTGTCGCCCTCGGAATCCGATTCATCGCCTTCCACAACGAGCAATCCGCTGGCTACGCTGCCTCGGCTTACGGGTACCTCACCGGTCGGCCTGGAATTCTCCTCACCGTTTCCGGGCCGGGTTGTGTTCACGGGCTAGCGGGTGTCTCGAACGGCACTGTTAATGCCTGGCCCATGGTCCTGATCTCCGGCTCATGTGATCAAAAGGACTTCGGCCGCGGGGATTTCCAGGAGCTCGATCAAATAGCGGCCGTTAAACCGTTCTCGAAATTTTCCGCAAAAGCCTCTAACATCAAACAAATCCCTGGTTGTGTTTTCGATGTCCTTCACTGGGCTGCATCGGGGCGTCCCGGCGGGTGTTACTTGGACTTACCCACCGATGTGCTTCACCAAACTGTCACTGAATCGGAGGCGGAGAAATTGATTGTTGATGCTCAGACTTGTAGAAAGGAAAACAAAGAGGAAGGGATTGAAATTGTTAAGCATTCGGAGATTGAAAAGGCGGTTTCGATNAGGGTACAAATTTAGAATTAGAGCATTTTTTAGGATACAAAGGAAAATTAACCCTTCGACTAATGACCTAGAGTTATGATTCGAGTTTCAGATATAGTTATCTCCATTTGGAGGTGATGGTGTTCGGAATTTATGGCCCAAGCCCAACGAAGATGGGGCGATGTTCTGAGTAGGTTTTGCAGATTATGCATTAATCTCTCATGAACAGTTAGACAGGGAATATAAGTGGTTCACTTTAGCCGATAGACTAAGGTTACGTTCACTATTAATGGAGTTTCTTGCTTCTTGAGTTTGTATATTAATCGGTTGAAGATATGCTCCTTGAAACTGGGGATCCGAAGTCCTCTTACAAGGAGTGAGTATTTAACTATTCTTTCTTTGTGTCCTTATTCTTGGCTCCTCCGATGCATATGGGTCCAAGAAGAGATCCCCCCTCGTCAGGTTATCGTTTTCTATTTATATTAGGGTCTCTTCTAGGGTTTTCAACTGTCCTTCTCTTAGTACTGATCCATTCAATTCTTCTCTCTGCCCCTTCTTGCTTTTTTTGTCACCACGATCACTGTTCATCCGGCGCTGCCGTTGGCACAATCTCTGGTGGCTTGGCGCTCCACTTTCTCTGAGATTATCATAAGTGTCAGGAGTGGTCCCCTGGATCCTTAGGGTGCGTGGTCCCTACTGGCGATCCAGAAGTAGCATTTAGACTAGACTTTCAACCTTTGGACTGCTTATGGTTTAGATTAGGCCTGAATTGTTGGGTTACAAGCTTTCTGCTGAAGTTAGGTTCTTCTTCTTTGCTTCGGACCTGTTGGGCTGGTTAGGCTTCTAGGCCATGAAGGCCTTGGCAATGGGGGATCTCTTCTTGGACCCATAAGCATCGAAGGAGCCAAAGAAAAGGACACTAAGAGAGAATAGCTAGATACTCACTCTTTGTAAGAGGACTTTGGGTCCCCAATTTAAGGGGGCATACCTCTGATCGATTAATATACAAACCTAGAGAGCAAAAAATTCCATTGGTAGTGGACGTAGTTTTAATTTGTCGGTTAAGATGAACCACTTACATTCCCTGCCTAATTGTTCACGAAAAATTAATTCATTATCTACAAAACCTATCCAGAACATCGCCCCATCTTCGTTGGGCTTGAGCCATAAATTCCGAGCACCATCGGAAGGTAAAATTGGGTGTATTAATCATCTCTAGAGATTGAAGGGCCATAATCATCTTTACATTACGAAGCAATCACTGGTTGAATGAAGAATGAAAGTTTTGCACTTCTTTCTTGACTTTCTCGGGTATATCCCCGGTAAGCATTGTCGCTGAGAACCTCCGCGCGTTCCCGCGTGCGAGACAGAGAGTACTAAAAATGTAATGTCACGTGATATTATCGATTAATAATAAAATATTAAATAAAATAAATAAATTTTATTTAAATAAGTATTGAGTTATATGAACGGATAGTTATTATTTTGTGCAGATTTTATTTATTTATACATTATTAATTAGTAATGTCTTGTAATAATAGTGACACCGTTTTACCATTGTATTTAATATTTTCTTGGAATCAATCCGAACTCTATTTATAAATAGAATGAGGCTGTTAAATCAAAGGGATGCAAAAACTCTTATCATAATAAGCCCAACAAATAAAACTAAGTTAAGACTAGGCAATGAATTGGATTTTAATTTAAATTTGATTAAACAAATATAAATTAATATTTTTTATCGATAATTTAAATACAAATTTGAATATGTTATATCATGTTCAATTGATTCGGATTTATATATATATCAATATTTAATCTGATTATAAATTTTATATGAATTATGCATTTATATTTGTATAAATTTATGATGAAATTAAGTAACTATTTCATAAAATTGTATTGAAATTTAGTGACATTTTTTTTAAATATAAAAGATTAAGACTTTTAAATATAATTCAATTCATTAACGGGTTATGTGGAGGAGACTAATAGACAGATAGTTAGTAGGAGAGAGAGAGTTACATCGTGGCCTTTTGAAGACTGCAATGGGCATGGGTGAATTGGTAGGTGTCCAAACCAAAGGTAGTAAAAAACAAATAGAGTTCAATTGGGATCGGATAGTAAGGTTGCCAAAAACCAATTTAATTCGTCAGCTGGCAAGCCATGTTCATCTAGGGTGGGCACATTCATAACAGGATTCTATATATATCTCAACCAGTGCCCACTTTAATGTCTATCTGATTGCTACAATTCACATGCACAGTTCAGTTTCTGCGCTTCACTTCCAAGCAGTTCGATTCTCTCTCTCTCTCTCTCTCTCTCTCTATCTGCAATGGCAGACACCGACTCCGATCCAAATGCCCTAATCGATGGCAATTCCCTTGTTGCCATGTCCCTGGCACGTGCCGGCGTGGATCGCATGTTCGGCGTGGTGGGAATTCCGGTCACCTCCCTCGCCAACCGCTCTGTCGCCCTCGGAATCCGATTCATCGCCTTCCACAACGAGCAATCCGCTGGCTACGCTGCCTCGGCTTACGGGTACCTCACCGGTCGGCCTGGAATTCTCCTCACCGTTTCCGGGCCGGGTTGTGTTCACGGGCTAGCGGGTGTCTCGAACGGCACTGTTAATGCCTGGCCCATGGTCCTGATCTCCGGCTCATGTGATCAAAAGGACTTCGGCCGCGGGGATTTCCAGGAGCTCGATCAAATAGCGGCCGTTAAACCGTTCTCGAAATTTTCCGCAAAAGCCTCTAACATCAAACAAATCCCTGGTTGTGTTTTCGATGTCCTTCACTGGGCTGCATCGGGGCGTCCCGGCGGGTGTTACTTGGACTTACCCACCGATGTGCTTCACCAAACTGTCACTGAATCGGAGGCGGAGAAATTGATTGTTGATGCTCAGACTTGTAGAAAGGAAAACAAAGAGGAAGGGATTGAAATTGTTAAGCATTCGGAGATTGAAAAGGCGGTTTCGATGCTGAGACAGGCAGAGAGGCCGTTGATTGTGTTTGGTAAGGGCGCTGCCATTGCTAGAGCCGAGAATGAGCTGAAAAAGTTGGTGGAAAGTACTGGAATTCCATTTTTGCCAACACCTATGGGGAAGGGTTTGTTGCCTGATACCCATGACCTAGCAGCAACTGCGGCGAGGTCATTGGCAATTGGGAGATGTGATGTTGCATTGGTGGTTGGTGCAAGGCTTAATTGGTTGTTGCATTTTGGGGAACCTCCAAAGTGGTCTAAGGATGTGAAGTTTATTTTGGTTGACATAAGTAAAGAAGAGATTGAGCTGAGAAAGCCATGTCTTGGACTGGTTGGGGATGCGAAAAGGGTTTTGGAAATCATAAATAAGGAGATTAAGGATGACCCTTTTTGTTTGGGAAAGAATCATACTTGGGTTGAAGCGATAGCAAAGAAGGCAAAAGAAAATGTGTCAAGAATGGAGGCACAGTTGGCTAAGGACGTTGTGCCTTTCAATTTTATGACACCAATGAGGATAATCAGGGATGCAATTTTGGGATTGGGTAGTCCTGCTCCGATATTGGTGTCTGAGGGGGCAAACACGATGGATGTTGGTCGTGCTGTGTTAATTCAGATGGAGCCGAGGACAAGGTTGGATGCTGGGACTTGGGGGACAATGGGGGTTGGTCTGGGCTATTGCATTGCTGCGGCTGTGGCTTCACCTGATCGGCTTGTTGTTGCTGTTGAAGGGGACTCTGGATTTGGTTTTAGTGCCATGGAATGCGAGGTTTGTTCCCTCTCTAAGGAGTTTGCTTATATATTAACGCTCCTTGTTTATGGAAAACTAGTATTCTATGCCTTATTCATTCAATTAGGGATCAACATAATGCTGATGCTCAAGCTGAAAACTTTATTTTCTCAATGATATTGTTTGTGTTTTACTGGAAATGTTGTGTATCTAGATACTTGGAGAAGTGTCCCCCCCCTCTCTCCTTCCTTTTCCTTCTTGGTTCACTGTTTTTGCCCTTTCAAATTGTTTGGATTTTTCATATGCATCTTCTAGCTATTTTAGGGTATCGGTCATTATTATCCAAGGGTGGAAATAAATAGAGATATTGTCCAGAACTTCTTTCGTCACGGAGATAGCAAATTGTGTTCTGTTTATATGCTTATTGGTGTTGTGATTGGCCACTTCTAGGAGAACAAATGCTACACATTTAATGGTTCGAGGTTTAAGTTGCTTGTATATGTCAATGCATATCATTAAATAATAACAGGCTCTGAGGGTAGATTCACATTTAGTTGTCGCTATCCACCATCTATAACACCAGCTGTAGTAGAATCTTGGATTATTTGAAGTCATTTAATTGGGTTCATTCCTTGTGGGCTCTCGGTTGGAGGTGTCCACAGAACCAAGTTACATTTTGAAGACCATAAAACTAAGAATCATCTTCACTTTTATCTCAAATGGTCACCCTGCTTTTGATGCCGGATTGAATCAATGACCGCAGTCTGCTTCAAATGCCTGTGATAAGATAACAGGGAAGTTTATTTTGATCATTACTATACATGGAGTCCTGTCCCAACTGGGTCTTGAACCTTGCAATACAACTTGGAACTTACNGACCGCAGTCTGCTTCAAATGCCTGTGATAAGATAACAGGGAAGTTTATTTTGATCGTTACTATACATGGAGTCCTGTCCCAACTGGGTCTTGAACCTTGCAATACAACTTGGAACTTACCATGTCCAACAAAGAATTTGCTGGGACCAACTAAACAACGATAAATATCCATGCCCCACGGATGCTAATGTTGTAGTCTAAACTTTCCTTGTCTTCGACATCAATTAATTCTATGACCTTTTTGGGTTTATTGTTAAGGAATGCCTCTTTGCTCTATGCATGCGCTAATTTCAGTCTCTTCATTAATGAGTACATCCACCCCCCGCGAGAACAAAGTATTAAAATTAAATTATAACTTAAAAAAAAAGGAAANTTGCTCTATGCATGCGCTAATTTCAGTCTCTTCATTAATGAGTACATCCACCCCCCCGAGAACAAAGTATTAAAATTAAATTATAACTTTAAAAAAAGGAGANATTATAAATTTTATATGAATTATGCATTTATATTTGTATAAATTTATGATGAAATTAAGTAACTATTTCATAAAATTGTATTGAAATTTAGTGACATTTTTTTTAAATATAACTTATTTTACTTATTTAGATTGAATTAAGATTAAGACTTTTAAATATAATTGAATTCATTAACGGGTTATGTCAAGGAGACTAATAGACAGATAGTTAGTAGGAGAGAGAGAGTTACATCGTGGCCTTTTGAAGAGTGCAATGGGCATGGGTGAATTGGTANAAAAACTAGAAATTTTGTTCCAAGACTGCAGTAAATGTGCAAGTCTATCTGTCTTACTTTATAAATCACATCCCATTTAGTTCTCATTTATAGCGTCCTCTCTTATAGATTGGGTGGGTACAAACCTAACCTTTTACATTGTTCAGGCCCACAATCTCAATATTGTTGGGCCGAATTTTAAGTAGAACCAGTGTGCCTTTTATATGTGTGTGCATATAAAAATATATTTTTAACTACGCATCACTTAGATGTTCTTTTATGAAGCCAATTCATACCGATATTTGATTGCTAGGCAGTGATATATCTTTTCCTTTCTCTTCTTTGTGAATTAATTATTTTGTGCGACATTCTTTCCATGTTGCTTTTGTTCTGTAAAATTCATTTATCCCAAATGCTGCACAAACAGGAAGCCTTTCTTTAAACTTAANTCTTCTTTGTGAATTAATTATTTTGTGCGACATTCTTTCCATGTTGCTTTTGTTCTATAAAATTCATTTATCCCAAATGCTGCACAAACAGGAAGCCTTAAACTTATGAAAGTTGCACTTTTTTCACCCCAACTCGTTCTTGGGCCATATTTTTGTATATTCATTCTTATATCATATTCTTTTTGCCACCATTATCTTGACATATATGGTTTCCTTCTGAGCAGAAAAAAATTATATGCTGTGTGTTTCTTTGAACTCTGCAGACATTGGTTCGATATCAGTTGCCTGTGGTGGTTATAGTCTTTAACAATAATGGTGTATATGGTGGTGACCGGAGGAACCCTGAAGAAATTACAGGACCTTACAAGGATGATCCAGCACCGACTTCTTTTGTCCTTGGTGCTNGTATTCTATGCCTTATTCATTCAATTAGGGATCAACATAATGCTGATGCTCAAGCTGAAAACTTTATTTTCTCAATGATATTGTTTGTGTTTTACTGGAAATGTTGTGTATCTAGATACTTGGAGAAGTGTCCCCCCCCTCTCTCCTTCCTGGTTCACTGTTTTTGCGCTTTCAAATTGTTTGGATTTTTTATATGCATCTTCTAGCTATTTTAGGGTATCGGTCATTATTATCCAAGGGTGGAAATAAATAGAGATATTGTCCAGAACTTCTTTCGTCACGGAGATAGCAAATTGTGTTCTGTTTATATGCTTATTGGTGTTGTGATTGGCCACTTCTAGGAGAACAAATGCTACACATTTAATGGTTCGAGGTTTAAGTTGCTTGTATATGTCAATGCATATCATTAAATAATAACAGGCTCTGAGGGTAGATTCACATTTAGTTGTCGCTATCCACCATCTATAACACCAGCTGTAGTAGAATCTTGGATTATTTGAAGTCATTTAATTGGGTTCATTCCTTGTGGGCTCTCGGTTGGAGGTGTCCACAGAACCAAGTTACATTTTGAAGACCATAAAACTAAGAATCATCTTCACTTTTATCTCAAATGGTCACCCTGCTTTTGATGCCGGATTGAATCAATGACCGCAGTCTGCTTCAAATGCCTGTGATAAGATAACAGGGAAGTTTATTTTGATCATTACTATACATGGAGTCCTGTCCCAACTGGGTCTTGAACCTTGCAATACAACTTGGAACTTACCATGTCCAACAAAGAATTTGCTGGGACCAACTAAACAACGATAAATATCCATGCCCCACGGATGCTAATGTTGTAGTCTAAACTTTCCTTGTCTTCGACATCAATTAATTCTATGACCTTTTTGGGTTTATTGTTAAGGAATGCCTCTTTGCTCTATGCATGCGCTAATTTCAGTCTCTTCATTAATGAGTACATCCACCCCCCGCGAGAACAAAGTATTAAAATTAAATTATAACTTAAAAAAAAAGGAAAAAACTAGAAATTTTGTTCCAAGACTGCAGTAAATGTGCAAGTCTATCTGTCTTACTTTATAAATCACATCCCATTTAGTTCTCATTTATAGCGTCCTCTCTTATAGATTGGGTGGGTACAAACCTAACCTTTTACATTGTTCAGGCCCACAATCTCAATATTGTTGGGCCGAATTTTAAGTAGAACCAGTGTGCCTTTTATATGTGTGTGCATATAAAAATATATTTTTAACTACGCATCACTTAGGTGTTCTTTTATGAAGCCAATTCATACCGATATTTGATTGCTAGGCAGTGATATATCTTTTCCTTTCTCTTCTTTGTGAATTAATTATTTTGTGCGACATTCTTTCCATGTTGCTTTTGTTCTATAAAATTCATTTATCCCAAATGCTGCACAAACAGGAAGCCTTAAACTTATGAAAGTTGCACTTTTTTCACCCCAACTCGTTCTTGGGCCATATTTTTGTATATTCATTCTTATATCATATTCTTTTTGCCACCATTATCTTGACATATATGGTTTCCTTCTGAGCAGAAAAAAATTATATGCTGTGTGTTTCTTTGAACTCTGCAGACATTGGTTCGATATCAGTTGCCTGTGGTGGTTATAGTCTTTAACAATAATGGTGTATATGGTGGTGACCGGAGGAACCCTGAAGAAATTACAGGACCTTACAAGGATGATCCAGCACCGACTTCTTTTGTCCTTGGTGCTGGATATCATCTTCTAATTGAAGCTTTTGGGGGAAGGGGTTATCTTGTTGGGACACCTGATGAACTCAAATCGGCGCTTTCTGAAGCTTTTTCTGCACGGAAGCCTGCTGTCATAAACGTTACAATTGATCCATATGCTGGTGCAGAAAGTGGGAGGATGCAGCATAAAAACTGAGGCAAGCTGTAGCACCTTTAATTTTTGGTTGGTTATGCTTTTTTGTTTTTGTGTATACTTGGTTTGCTTTTTCTGGAGGTTCTCATGTGTGACACCTTCTGATTAGGTGAATCTAGACCAGTTTTAGCATAAATAATTTATAAAGCTGGAGTTGTGGTTGTTGCTAGCATGTCGGCAAGACACACTCTTAACTCCAGTTTGTTTGTTCCATATCATCATATCAATTGTTGAAGAAATTGAATAAGTGAAGAGAAAAAAATAACGGCATCAAAGGCGAACAAGTCATAATACTTGACCTAGTTGATGTATAGTATTAATGTGCTCAGATTTCAAAGTTAATCTGATTATGTCACTATGGAGACATCTGATTATGTCACTATGGAAATGCATATTACACTCTCATATGGACTCGATGGATGTTCAGGGTAGTATTCACCCATTTGCCGTTTTTGATTTGTCTATGGAATCTGTAACCAATGCCTGCTGTTTTTTGACTTTTGCTTGTTAGCAGTTTGATTGGTGCATGAATATTGGAAGTTCTGCATCAAAAGAGATATTGAGGTATCTGCCGTAATTTTTTTTTTGTGGCAGCTTGGTGCTACTACGTATGATTCTGCGTTGTTAATAACCTTCCTCCGCACCTTAAAATCTGCGATTACATGTTTTTTAGTTTGTAATCTGAAATTACAGGTTAAGATTGCTTCAGTTATTATGAAGCATGTGGATCAGTATTATTCCCCTCTCTCGCTCTCTCCCCCCCCCCCCC